>CM024671.1:18219631-18568188 GCA_014182725.1 Eucalyptus brandiana | reverse complement strand
AAAAAACACGAGTGTTGGAAATCCGATGGGAATCATGGCTGCCAAAAGCATTCGATCAATCCGTCCCATCATTTTGCACCACACAAAGAGCCCGAAACCGCGCTGAAACAAGAACACGAAGTCACCACAGAGAAAATTCCCTGTTTTTCCTTAGAAAATTCCCTTTCCGGCCATTTTTTGGCTGAAAAAACACGACTGTTGGAAATCCGATGTGATTCATGGCTGCCAAAAGCATTCGATCAATCCGTCCCATCATTTTGCACGTCACAAAGAGCCCGAAACCGCGCTGAAACAAGAACACGAAGTCTCCACAGAGAAAATTCCCTGTTTTTACTTAGAAAATTCCCTTTCCGGCCATTTTTTGATGAAAAAACACGAGTGTTGGAAATCCGATGTGATTCATGGCTGCCAAAAGCATTCGATCAATCCGTCCCATCATTTTGCACGTCACAACAGCCTGAAACCTCGCTGAAACAAGAACACGAAGTCTCCACAGAGAAAATTCCCTGTTTTTCCTTAGAAAATTCCCTTTCCGGCCATTTTTTGGCTGAAAAAACACGAGTGTTGGAAATCCGATGGGAATCATGGCTGCCAAAAGCATTCGATCAATCCGTCCCATCATTTTGCACCACACAAAGAGCTCGAAACCGCGCCGAAACAAGAACACGAAGTCTCCACAGAAAAATTCCCTGTTTTTCCTTAGAAAATTCCCTTTCCGGCCATTTTTTGGCTGAAAAACACGACGAGTGTTGGAAATCCGATGTGATTCATGGCTGCCAAAAGCATTCGATCAATCCGTCCCATCATTTTGCACGTCACAAAGCCTGAAAACCGCGCCGAAACAAGAACACGAAGTCTCCACAGAAAATTCCCTGTTTTTCCTTAGAAAATTCCCTTTCCGGCCATTTTTTGGTTGAAAAAACGAGTGTTGGAAATCCGATGTGATTCATGGCTGCCAAAAGCATTCGAGCAATCCGTCCCATCATTTTGCACGTCACAAAGAGCCTCGAAACCGCGCTGAAACAAGAACACGAAGTCTCCACAGAGAAAATTCCCTGTTTTTCCTTAGAAAATTCCCTTTCCGGCCATTTTTTGGCTGAAAAAAAACGAGTGTTGGAAATCCGATGGGAATCATGGCTGCCAAAAGCATTCGATCAATCCGTCCCATCATTTTGCACCACAAAGCAGCCTGAAACCGCGCTGAAACAAGAACACGAAGTCTCCACAGAAAATTCCCTGTTTTTCCTTAGAAAATTCCCTTTCCGCCATTTTTTGGCTGAAAAACGACGAGTTGGAAATCCGATGTGATTCATGGCTGCCAAAAGCATTCGATCAATCCGTCCCATCATTTTGCACGTCACAGAAGCCTGAAACCGCGCTGAAACAAGAACACGAAGTCTCCACAAGAAAATTCCCTGTTTTTCCTTAGAAAATTCCCTTTCCGGCCATTTTTTGATGAAAAAACACGACGAGTGTCGGAAATCCGATGGGAATCATGGCTGCCAAAAGCATTCGATCAATCCGTCCCATCATTTTGCACGTCACAACAGCCTGAAACCGCGCTGAAACAAGAACACGAAGTCTCCACAGAGAAAATTCCCTGTTTTTCCTTAGAAAATTCCCTTTCCGGCCATTTTTTGGCTGAAAAAACGCGAGTGTTGGAAATCCGATGTGATTCATGGCTGCCAAAAGCATTCGGTCAATCCGTGCCATTATTTTGCACGTCACAAAGAGCCCGAAACCGCGCCGAAACAAGAACACGAAGTCTCCACAGAGAAAATTCCCTGTTTTTCCTTAGAAAATTCCCTTTCCGGCCATTTTTTGGCTGAAAAAACACGAGTGTTGGAAATCCGATGTGATTCATGGCTGCCAAAAGCATTCGATCAATCCATCCCATCATTTTGCACGTCACAGAAGCCTGAAACCGCGCTGAAACAAGAACACGAAGTCTCCACAGAGAAAATTCCCTGTTTTTCCTTAGAAAATTCCCTTTCCGGCCATTTTTTGGCTGAAAAAACACGAGTGTTGGAAATCCGATGGGAATCATGGCTGCCAAAAGCATTCGATCAATCCGTCCCATCATTTTGCACCTCACAGCAGCCTGAAACCGCGCTGAAACAAGAACACGAAGTCTCCACAGAGAAAATTCCCTGTTTTTCCTTAGAAAATTCCCTTTCCGGCCATTTTTTGGCTGAAAAAACACGAGTGTTGGAAATCCGATGTGAATCATGGCTGCCAAAAGCATTCGATCAATCCGTCCCATCATTTTGCACGTCACAGAAGCCTGAAACCGCGCTGAAACAAGAACACGAAGTCTCCACAGAGAAAATTCCCTGTTTTTCCTTAGAAAATTCCCTTTCCGGCCATTTTTTGGCTGAAAAAACACGAGTGTTGAAATCCGATGTGATTCATGGCTGCCAAAAGCATTCGATCAATCCGTCCCATCATTTTGCACGTCACAAAGCAGCCCGAAACCGCGCTGAAACAAGAACACGAAGTCTCCACAGAAAAATTCCCGTTTTTTCCTTAGAAAATTCCCTTTCCGGCCATTTTTTGCTGAAAAACACGAGTGTTGGAAATCCGATGTGATTCATGGCTGCCAAAAGCATTCGATCAATCCGTCCCATCATTTTGCACGTCACAAGCCCGAAAACCGCGCTGAAACAAGAACACGAAGTCTCCACAGAAAAATTCCCTGTTTTTCCTTAGAAAATTCCCTTTCCGGCCATTTTTTGGCTGAAAAACACGAGTGTTGGAAATCCGATGTGATTCATGGCTGCCAAAAGCATTCGATCAATCCGTCCCATCATTTTGCACGTCACAACAGCCCTCGAAACCGCGCCGAAACAAGAACACGAAGTCCACAGAAAAATTCCCTGTTTTTCCTTAGAAAATTCCCTTTCCGGCCATTTTTTGGCTGAAAAACACGAGTGTTGGAAATCCGATGTGATTCATGGCTGCCAAAAGCATTCGATCAATCCGTCCCATCATTTTGCACGTCACAAAGAGCCTCGAAACCGCGCTGAAACAAGAACACGAAGTCTCCACAGAGAAAATTCCCTGTTTTTCCTTAGAAAATTCCCTTTCCGGCCATTTTTTGGCTGAAAAACACGAGTGTTGGAAATCCGATGTGATTCATGGCTGCCAAAAGCATTCGATCAATCCGTCCCATCATTTTGCACGTCACAAGAGCCCGAAACCGCGCTGAAACAAGAACACGAAGTCTCCACAGAAAATTCCTATTTTTCCTTAGAAAATTCCCTTTCCGGCCATTTTTTGGCTGAAAAACACGAGTGTTGGAAATCCGATGTGAATCATGGCTGCCAAAAGCATTCGATCAATCCGTCCCATCATTTTGCACGTCAAAGAGCTCGAAACCGCGCTGAAACAAGAACACGAAGTGTCCACAGAGAAAATTCCCTGTTTTTACTTAGAAAATTCCCTTTCCGGCCATTTTTTGGCTGAAAAAACACGAGTGTTGGAAATCCGATGTGATTAACGGCTGCCAAAAGCATTCGCTCAATCCGTTCCATCATTTTGCACGTCACACAAGAGCCTCGAAACCGCTGAAACAAGAAAGAACACGAAGTCTCCACAGAGAAAATTCCCTGTTTTTCCTTAGAAAATTCCCTTTCCGGCCATTTTTTGGCTGAAAAACACGAGTGTTGGAAATCCGATGTGATTCATGGCTGCCAAAAGCATTCGATCAATCCGTCCCATCATTTTGCACGTCATCAAAGAGCCCGAAACCGCGCTGAAACAAGAACACGAAGTCTCCACAGAAAATTCCCTGTTTTTCCTTAGAAAATTCCCTTTCCGGCCATTTTTTGGCTGAAAAACACGAGTGTTGGAAATCCGATGTGATTCATGGCTGCCAAAAGCATTCGATCAATCCGTCCCATCATTTTGCACGTCACCAACAGAGCCCGAAACCGCGCTGAAACAAGAACACGAAGTCTCCACAGAGAAAATTCCCTGTTTTTCCTTAGAAAATTCCCTTTCCGGCCATTTTTTGGCTGAAAAAACACGAGTGTTGGAAATCCGATGTGATTCATGGCTGCCAAAAGCATTCGATCAATCCGTCCCATCATTTTGCACATCACAGCAGCCTGAAACCGCGCTGAAACAAGAACACGAAGTCTCCACAGAGAAAATTCCCTGTTTTTCCTTAGAAAATTCCCTTTCCGGCCATTTTTTGGCTGAAAAAACACGAGTGTTGGAAATCCGATGTGATTCATGGCTGCCAAAAGCATTCGATCAATCCGTCCCATCATTTTGCACGTCACAAAGAGCCTGAAACCGCGCTGAAACAAGAACACGAAGTCTCCACAGAGAAAATTCCCTGTTTTTACTTAGAAAATTCTCTTTCCGGCCATTTTTTGGCTGAAAAAACACGAGTGTTGGAAATCCCACGGGAATCATGGCTGCCAAAAGCATTCGATCAATCCGTCCCATCATTTTGCACCACACAAAGAGCCCGAAACCGCGCTGAAACAAGAACACGAAGTCTCCACAGAAAAAATTCCCTGTTTTTCCTTAGAAAATTCCCTTTCCGGCCATTTTTTGGCTGAAAAACACGAGTGTTGGAAATCCGATGTGATTCATGGCTGCCAAAAGCATTCGATCAATCCGTCCCATCATTTTGCACGTCACAGAGCTCGAAACCGCTGAAAACAAGAACACGAAGTCTCCACAGAAAAAATTCCCTGTTTTTACTTAGAAAATTCCCTTTCCGGCCATTTTTTGATGAAAAACACGAGTGTTGGAAATCCGATGTGATTCACGGCTGCCAAAAGCATTCGATCAATCCGTCCCATCATTTTGCACGTCACAAAAGCCTGAAACCGCGCTGAAACAAGAACACGAAGTCTCCACAGAGAAAATTCCCTGTTTTTCCTTAGAAAATTCCCTTTCCGGCCATTTTTTGGCTGAAAAAACACGAGTGTTGGAAATCCGATGTGATTCATGGCTGCCAAAAGCATTCGATCAATCCGTCCCATCATTTTGCACGTCACAGAAGCCTGAAACCGCGCTGAAACAAGAACACGAAGTCTCCACAGAGAAAATTCCCTGTTTTTTCTTAGAAAATTCCCTTTCCGGCCATTTTTTGGCTGAAAAAACACGAGTGTTGGAAATCCGATGTGATTCATGGCTGCCAAAAGCATTCGATCAATCTGTCCCATCATTTTGCACGTCACAAAGAGCCTCGAAACCGCGCTGAAACAAGAACACGAAGTCTCCACAGAAAAATTCCCTGTTTTTTTCCTTAGAAAATTCCCTTTCCGGCCATTTTTTGGCTGAAAAACACGAGTGTTGGAAATCCGATGTGATTCATGGCTGCCAAAAGCATTCGATCAATCCGTCCCATCATTTTGCACGTCACAAAGAGCTCGAAACCGCGCTGAAACAAGAACACGAAGTCTCCACAGAAAATTCCCTGTTTTTCCTTAGAAAATTCCCTTTCCGGCCATTTTTTGGCTGAAAAACACGAGTGTTGGAAATCCGATGTGATTCATGGCTGCCAAAAGCATTCGATCAATCCGTCCCATCATTTTGCACGTCACAAAGAGCTCGAAACCGCGCTGAAACAAGAACACGAAGTCTCCACAGAAAATTCCCTGTTTTTACTTAGAAAATTCCCTTTCCGGCCATTTTTTGGCTGAAAAACACGAGTGTTGGAAATCCGATGTGATTCATGGCTGCCAAAAGCATTCGATCAATCCGTCCCATCATTTTGCACCACACAAAGAGCTCGAAACCGCGCTGAAACAAGAACACGAAGTCTCCACAGAGAAAATTCCCTGTTTTTCCTTAGAAAATTCCCTTTCCGGCCATTTTTTGGCTGAAAAACACGAGTGTTGGAAATCCGATGTGATTCATGGCTGCCAAAAGCATTCGATCAATCCGTCCCATCATTTTGCACGTCACAAAGAGCCTGAAACCGCGCTGAAACAAGAACACGAAGTCTCCACAGAAAAATTCCCTGTTTTTACTTAGAAAATTCCCTTTCCGGCCATTTTTTGGCTGAAAAACACGAGTGTTGGAAATCCGATGGGAATCATGGCTGCCAAAAGCATTCGATCAATCCGTCCCATCATTTTGCACGTCACAAAGAGCCTCGAAACCGCGCTGAAACAAGAACACGAAGTCTCCACAGAAAAATTCCCTGTTTTTCCTTAGAAAATTCCCTTTCCGGCCATTTTTTGGCTGAAAAACACGAGTGTTGGAAATCCGATGTGATTCATGGCTGCCAAAAGCATTCGATCAATCCGTCCCATCATTTTGCACGTCACAGCAGCCTGAAACTGCGCCGAAACAAGAACACGAAGTCTCCACAGAGAAAATTCCCTGTTTTTACTTAGAAAATTCTCTTTCCGGCCATTTTTTGGCTGAAAAAACACGAGTGTTGGAAATCCGATGTGATTCATGGCTGCCAAAAGGATTCGATCAATCCGTCCCATCATTTTGCACGTCACAGCAGCCTAAAACCGCGCTGAAACAAGAACACGAAGTCTCCACAGAGAAAATTCCCTGTTTTTCCTTAGAAAATTCCCTTTCCGGCCATTTTTTGGCTGAAAAAACACGAGTGTTGGAAATCCGATGTGATTCATGGCTGCCAAAAGCATTCGATCAATCCGTCCCATCATTTTGCACGTCACAAAGAGCTCCGAAACCGCGCCGAAACAAGAACACGAAGTCTCCACAGAAAATTCCCTGTTTTTACTTAGAAAATTCCCTTTCCGGCCATTTTTTGGCTGAAAAACACGAGTGTTGGAAATCCGATGGGAATCATGGCTGCCAAAAGCATTCGATCAATCCGTCCCATCATTTTGCACCACACAAAGAGCTCGAAACCGCGCTGAAACAAGAACACGAAGTCTCCACAGAGAAAATTCCCTGTTTTTCCTTAGAAAATTCCCTTTCCGGCCATTTTTTGGCTGAAAAAAGACGAGTGTTGGAAATCCGATGTGATTCATGGCTGCCAAAAGCATTCGATCAATCCGTCCCAACATTTTGCACGTCACAGTAGCCTGAAACCGCGCTGAAACAAGAACACGAAGTCTCCACAGAGAAAATTCCCTGTTTTTCCTTAGAAAATTCCCTTTCCGGCCATTTTTTAGCTGAAAAAACACGACTGTTGGAAATCCGATGTGATTCATGGCTGCCAAAAGCATTCGATCAATCCGTCCCATCATTTTGCACGTCACAAAGCAGCTGAAACCGCCGCGCCGAACAAGAACACGAAGTCTCCACAGAGAAAATTCCCTGTTTTTCCTTAGAAAATTCCCTTTCCGGCCATTTTTTGGCTGAAAAAACACGAGTGTTGGAAATCCGATGTGATTCATGGCTGCCAAAAGCATTCGATCAATCCGTCCCATCATTTTGCACGTCACAGCAGCCTGAAACCGCGCTGAAACAAGAACACGAAGTCTCCACAGAAAAAATTCCCTGTTTTTCCTTAGAAAATTCCCTTTCCGGCCATTTTTTGGCTGAAAAAACACGAGTGTTGGAAATCCGATGTGATTCATGGCTGCCAAAAGCATTCGATCAATCCGTCCCATCATTTTGCACGTCACAAAGAGCCCGAAACCGCGCTGAAACAAGAACACGAAGTCTCCACAGAGAAAATTCCCTGTTTTTACTTAGAAAATTCCCTTTCCGGCCATTTTTTGGCTGAAAAAACACGAGTGTTGGAAATCCGATGTGATTCATGGCTGCCAAAAGCATTCGATCAATCCGTCCCATCATTTTGCACGTCACAAAGAGCTCGAAACCGCGCTGAAACAAGAACACGAAGTCTCCACAAAGAAAATTCCCTGTTTTTCCTTAGAAAATTCCCTTTCCGGCCTTTTTTTGGCTGAAAAAACACGAGTGTTGGAAATCCGATGTGATTCACGGCTGCCAAAAGCATTCGATCAATCCGTTCCATCATTTTGCACGTCACAACAGCCTGAAACCGCGCTGAAACAAGAACACGAAGTCTCCACAGAGAAAATTCCCTGTTTTTACTTAGAAAATTCCCTTTCCGGCCATTTTTTGGCTGAAAAAACACGAGTGTTGGAAATCCGATGTGAATCATGGCTGCCAAAAGCATTCGATCAATCCGTCCCATCATTTTGCACGTCACAAAAGCAGCCGAAACCGCGCCGAAACAAGAACACGAAGTCTCCACAGAAAAATTCCCTGTTTTTCCTTAGAAAATTCCCTTTCCGCCATTTTTTGGCTGAAAAACACGAGTGTTGGAAATCCGATGTGATTCATGGCTGCCAAAAGCATTCGATCAATCCGTCCCATCATTTTGCACGTCACAGCAGCCTGAAACCGCGCTGAAACAAGAACACGAAGTCTCCACAGAGAAAATTCCCTGTTTTTACTTAGAAAATTCCCTTTCCGGCCATTTTTTGGCTGAAAAAACACGAGTGTTGGAAATCCGATGTGATTCATGGCTGCCAAAAGCATTCGATCAATCCGTCCCATCATTTTGCACGTCACAAAGAGCCTGAAACCGCGCCGAAACAAGAACACGAAGTCTCCACAGAAAAATTCCCTGTTTTTCCTTAGAAAATTCCCTTTCCGGCCATTTTTTGGCTGAAAAACACGAGTGTTGGAAATCCGATGTGATTCATGGCTGCCAAAAGCATTCGATCAATCCGTCCCATCATTTTGCACGTCACAAAGAGCCGAAACCGCGCTGAAACAAGAACACGAAGTCTCCACAGAGAAAATTCCCTGTTTTTCCTTAGAAAATTCCCTTTCCGGCCATTTTTTGGCTGAAAAACACGAGTGTTGGAAATCCGATGTGATTCATGGCTGCCAAAAGCATTCGATCAATCCGTCCCATCATTTTGCACGTCACAGCAGCCTGAAACCGCGCTGAAACAAGAACACGAAGTCTCCACAGAGAAAATTCCCTGTTTTTACTTAGAAAATTCCCTTTCCGGCCATTTTTTGGCTGAAAAAACACGAGTGTTGGAAATCCCATGGGAATCATGGCTGCCAAAAGCATTCGATCAATCCGTCCCATCATTTTGCACGTCACAGCAGCCTTAAACCGCGCTGAAACAAGAACACGAAATCTCCACAGAGAAAATTCCTTGTTTTTCCTTGGAAAATTCCCTTTCCGGCCATTTTTTGGCTGAAAAAATACGACTGTTGGAAATCCGATGTGATTCATGGCTGCCAAAAGCATTCGATCAATCCGTCCCATCATTTTGCACGTCACAAAGAGCTCGAAACCGCGCCGAAAACAAGAACACGAAGTCTCCCACAGAAAAATTCCCTGTTTTTCCTTAGAAAATTCCCTTTCCGGCCATTTTTTGGCTGAAAAACACGAGTGTTGGAAATCCGATGTGATTCATGGCTGCCAAAAGCATTCGATCAATCCGTCCCATCATTTTGCACGTCACAAAGAGCTCCGAAACCGCGCCGAAACAAGAACACGAAGTCTCCACAGAGAAAATTCCCTGTTTTTCCTTAGAAAATTCCCTTTCCGGCATTTTTGGATGAAAAACACGAGTGTTGGAAATCCGATGTGATTCATGGCTGCCAAAAGCATTCGATCAATCCGTCCCATCATTTTGCACGTCACAGAGCCTCGAAACCGCGCTGAAACAAGAACACGAAGTCTCCACAGAGAAAATTCCCTGTTTTTACTTAGAAAATTCCCTTTCCGGCCATTTTTTGGCTGAAAAAACACGAGTGTTGGAAATCCCATGGGAATCATGGCTGCCAAAAGCATTCGATCAATCCGTCCCATCATTTTGCACCACACAGCAGCCTGAAACCGCGCTGAAACAAGAACACGAAGTCTCCACAGAGAAAATTCCCTGTTTTTCCTTAGAAAATTCCCTTTCCGGCCATTTTTTGGCTGAAAAAACACGAGTGTTGGAAATCCGATGTGATTCATGGCTGCCAAAAGCATTCGATCAATCCGTCCCATCATTTTGCACGTCACAGCAGCTTGAAACCGCGCTGAAACAAGAACACGAAGTCTCCACAGAGAAAATTCCCTGTTTTTCCTTAGAAAATTCCCTTTCCGGCCATTTTTTGGATGAAAAAACACGAGTGTTGGAAATCCGATGTGATTCATGGCTGCCAAAAGCATTCGATCAATCCGTCCCATCATTTTGCACGTCACAGGAGCCTGAAACCGCGCTGAAACAAGAACACGAAGTGTCCACAGAGAAAATTCCCTGTTTTTACTTAGAAAATTCCCTTTCCGGCCATTTTTTGTATGAAAAAACACGAGTGTTGGAAATCCGATGGGAATCATGGCTGCCAAAAGCATTCGATTAATTCGTCCCATCATTTTGCACCACACAAAGAGCTTTTGCGCCGAAACAAGAACACGAAGTCTCCACAGAAAAATTCCCTGTTTTTCCTTAGAAAATTCCCTTTCCGGCCATTTTTTGGCTGAAAAAAAAACGAGTGTTGGAAATCCGATGTGATTCATGGCTGCCAAAAGCATTCGATCAATCCGTCCCATCATTTTGCACGTCACAAAGAGCCGAAACCGCGCTGAAACAAGAACACGAAGTCTCTCCACAGAGAAAATTCCCTGTTTTTCCTTAGAAAATTCCCTTTCCGGCCATTTTTTGGATGAAAAACACGAGTGTTGGAAATCCGATGTGATTCATGGCTGCCAAAAGCATTCGATCAATCCGTCCCATCATTTTGCACGTCACAAAGCCTCGAAACCGCGCTGAAACAAGAACACGAAGTCTCCACAGAGAAAATTCTCTGTTTTTACTTAGAAAATTCCCTTTCCGGCCATTTTTTGTCTGAAAAAACACGAGTGTTGGAAATCCGATGGGAATCATGGCTGCCAAAAGCATTCGATCAATCCGTCCCATCATTTTTCACCACACAGCAGCCTGAAACCGCGCTGAAACAAGAACACGAAGTCACCACAGAGAAAATTCCCTGTTTTTCCTTAGAAAATTCCCTTTCCGGCCATTTTTTGGCTGAAAAAACACGACTGTTGGAAATCCGATGTGATTCATGGCTGCCAAAAGCATTCGATCAATCCGTCCCATCATTTTGCACTTCACAGGAGCCTGAAACCGTGCTGAAACAAGAACACGAAGTGTCCACAGAGAAAATTCCCTGTTTTTACTTAGAAAATTCCCTTTCCGGCCATTTTTTGGATGAAAAAACACGACTGTTGGAAATCCGATGTGATTCATGGCTGCCAAAAGCATTCGATCAATCCGTCCCATCATTTTGCACGTCACAAAGCCTCGAAACCGCGCCGAAACAAGAACACGAAGTCTCCACAGAAAAATTCCCTGTTTTTCCTTAGAAAATTCCCTTTCCGGCCATTTTTTGGCTGAAAAACACGAGTGTTGGAAATCCGATGTGATTCATGGCTGCCAAAAGCATTCGATCAATCCGTCCCATCATTTTGCACGTCACAAAGAAGCCTGAAACCGCGCCGAAACAAGAACACGAAGTCTCCACAGAAAAATTCCCTGTTTTTCCTTAGAAAATTCCCTTTCCGGCCATTTTTTGGCTGAAAAACACGAGTGTTGGAAATCCGATGTGATTCATGGCTGCCAAAAGCATTCGATCAATCCGTCCCATCATTTTGCACGTCACAGAGCTCGAAACCGCGCTGAAACAAGAACACGAAGTCTCCACAGAAAATTTCCCTGTTTTTACTTAGAAAATTCCCTGTCCGGCCATTTTTTGTCTGAAGAAACACGAGTGTTGGAAATCCGATGGGAATCATGGCTGCCAAAAGCATTCGATCAATCCGTCCCATCATTTTGCACCACACAGAAATTCGAAACCGCGCTGAAACAAGAACACGAAGTCTCCACAGAAAAATTCCCTGTTTTTCCTTAGAAAATTCCCTTTCCGGCCATTTTTTGGCTGAAAAAACACGAGTGTTGGAAATCCGATGTGATTCATGGCTGCCAAAAGCATTCGATCAATCCGTCCCATCATTTTGCACGTCACAAAGAGCCTTGAAACCGCGCCGAAACAAGAACACGAAGTCTCCACAGAAAAATTCCCTGTTTTTCCTTAGAAAATTCCCTTTCCGGCCATTTTTTGGATGAAAAAACACGAGTGTTGGAAATCCGATGTGATTCATGGCTGCCAAAAGCATTCGATCAATCCGTCCCATCATTTTGCACGTCACAAAGAGCCTCGAAACCGCGCTGAAACAAGAACACGAAGTCTCCACAGAGAAAATTCCCTGTTTTTCCTTAGAAAATTCCCTTTCCGGCCATTTTTTGGCTGAAAAAACACGAGTGTTGGAAATCCGATGGGAATCATGGCTGCCAAAAGCATTCGATCAATCCGTCCCATCATTTTGCACGTCACAGCAGCTTGAAACCGCGCTGAAACAAGAACACGAAGTCTCCACAGAGAAAATTCCCTGTTTTTCCTTAGAAAATTCCCTTTCCGGCCATTTTTTGGCTGAAAAACACGAGTGTTGGAAATCCGATGTGATTCATGGCTGCCAAAAGCATTCGATCAATCCGTCCCATCATTTTGCACGTCACAAGAGCCTGAAACCGCGCTGAAAGAAGAACACGAAGTCTCCACAGAAAAAATTCCCTGTTTTTCCTTAGAAAATTCCCTTTCCGGCCATTTTTTGGTGAAAAACACGAGTGTTGGAAATCCGATGTGATTCATGGCTGCCAAAAGCATTCGATCAATCCGTCCCATCATTTTGCACGTCACAAAGAGCCTCGAAACCGCGCCGAAACAAGAACACGAAGTCTCCACAGAAAAATTCCCTGTTTTTCCTTAGAAAATTCCCTTTCCGGCCATTTTTTGGCTGAAAAACACGAGTGTTGGAAATCCGATGGGAATCATGGCTGCCAAAAGCATTCGATCAATCCGTCCCATCATTTTGCACCACACAAAGCAGCTGAAACCGCGCTGAAACAAGAACACGAAGTCTCCACAGAGAAAATTCCCTGTTTTTCCATAGAAAATTCCCTTTCCGGCCATTTTTTGGCTGAAAAAACACGAGTGTTGAAAATCCGATGTGATTCATGGCTGCTAAAAGGATTCGATCAATCCGTCCCATCATTTTGCACGTCACAGCAGCCTGAAACCGCGCTGAAACAAGAACACGAAGTCTCCACAGAGAAAATTCCCTGTTTTTCCTTAGAAAATTCCCTTTCCGGCCATTTTTTGAATGAAAAAACACGAGTGTTGGAAATCCGATGTGATTCATGGCTGCCAAAAGCATTCGATCAATCCATCCCATCTTTTTGCACTTCACAGCAGCCTGAAACTGCGCTGAAACAAGAACACGAAGTCTCCACAGAGAAAATTCCCTGTTTTTACTTAGAAAATTCCCTTTCCGGCCATTTTTTGGCTGAAAAAACACGAGTGTTGGAAATCCGATGGGAATCATGGCTGCCAAAAGCATTCGATCAATCCGTCCCATCATTTTGCACATCACAAGAGCCTGAAACCGCGCTGAAACAAGAACACGAAGTCTCCACAGAGAAAATTCCCTGTTTTTCCTTAGAAAATTCCCTTTCCGGCCATTTTTTGGCTGAAAAAACACGAGTGTTGGAAATCCGATGTGAATCATGGCTGCCAAAAGCATTCGATCAATCCGTCCCATCATTTTGCACGACATCCCAAAGACCCTAAAACCGCCGAAACAAGAACACGAAGTCTCCACAGAAAAATTCCCTGTTTTTCCTTAGAAAATTCCCTTTCCGCCATTTTTTGGCTGAAAAACACGAGTGTTGGAAATCCGATGTGATTAACGGCTGCCAAAAGCATTCGATCAATCCGTTCCATCATTTTGCACATCCACAAAGAGCCCGAAACCGCGCCCCTCTCGAAACAAGAACACGAAGACTCCAGAGAAAATTCCCTGTTTTTCCTTAGAAAATTCCCTTTCCGGCCATTTTTTGGCTGAAAAACACCCGAAAAATCCGATGTGAAACATGGCTGCCAAAAGCATTCGATCAATCCGTCCCATCATTTTGCACATCCAAAGACAAAAGCCTGGAAACCGCGCTGAAACAAGAACACGAAGTCTCCACAATGAAAATTCCCTCCTTTTTCCTTAGAAAATTCCATTTCCGGCCATTTTTTGGCTGAAAAACACGAGTGTTGGAAATCCGATGTGAATCATGGCTGCCAAAAGCATTCGATCAATCCATCCCATCATTTTGCACATCTCACAAAGAGCTCCGAAACCCGCCGAAACAAGAACACGAAGTCTCCACAGAAAAATTCCCTGTTTTTCCTTAGAAAATTCCCTTTCCGCCATTTTTTGGCTGAAAAAACACGAGTGGGAAATCCGATGTGATTCATGGCTGCCAAAAGCATTCGATCAATCCGTCCCATCATTTTGCACCCAACGCCCGAAACCCTCTAAAACAAGAACACGAAGACTACACAGAGAAAATTCCCTGTTTTTCCTTAGAAAATTCCATTTCCGGCCATTTTTTGGCTGAAAAAACACGAGTGTTGGAAATCCCATGGGAATCATGGCTGCCAAAAGCATTCGATCAACTCGTCCCATCATTTTGCACCTCACAGCTGCGTGAAACCGCACTGAAACAAGAACACGAAGTCTCCACAGAGAAAATTCCCTGTTTTTCCTTAGAAAATTCCCTTTCCGGCCATTTTTTGGCTGAAAAACGCGACTGTTGTAAATCCGATGTGATTCATGGCTTCCAAAAGCATTCGATCAATCCGTCCCATCATTTTGCACGTCACAGCAGCCTGAAACCGCGCTGAAACAAGAACACGAAGTCTCCACAAAGAAAATTCCCTGTTTTTCCTTAGAAAATTCCCTTTCCGGCCATTTTTTGGATGAAAAAACACGACTGTTGGAAATCCGATGTGATTCATGTCTGCCAAAAGCATTCGATCAATCCGTCCCATCATTTTGGACATCCCAGCGCCCTGAAGGCCCGCTGAAACAAGAACACGAAAACTCCACAGAAAAAATTCCTCGTTTTTCCATATAAAGTTCCATTTCTAGCCATTTTTTGGCTGAAAAAGCCCGACTGTGGGAAATCTGATGATAAACATGGATTCCAAAAGCATTAGATCATTACGTCCCATCATTTTGGACATCCCAAGCCCCGAAGGCCCGCTGAAACAAGAACACGAAGATCTCCACCGAGAAAATTCCCTGTTTTTCCTTAGAAAATTCCCTTTCCGGCCATTTTTTGGCTGAAAAACACGACCGTTGGAAATCCGATGAGAAACATGGCTTCCAAAAGCATTCGATCAATCCGTCCCATCATTTTGCACATCCCAAAGACCCTAAAACCGCCACGAAACAAGAACACGAAGACTCCACAGAAAAATACCCTGTTTTTCCATAAAAAATTCCCTTTCCGGCCATTTTTTGGCTGAAAAACACGACCGTTGGAAATTTGATGATTCATGGCTTCCAAAAGCATTCGATCAATCATTTCCATCATTTTGCACATCCCACAAGAGCCCCGAAACCCTCTGAAACAAGAACACGAAGACTCCACAGAAAAATTCCGTATTTTTCCATTAGAAAATTCCCTTTCCGGCCATTTTTTGGCTGAAAAACACGAGTGTTGGAAATCCGATGAGAAACATGGCTTCCAAAAGCATTCGATCAATTCCGTCCCATCATTTTGCACATCCCAAAGACACCAAAAACCGCGCTGAACCAAAAACACGAAGACTCCACAATCAAAATTTCCTATTTATCCATATAAAATTCCCTTTCCGGTCATTTTTTGGCTGAAAAAGCCCGACTGTAGTAAATCTGATGATAAACATGGATTCCAAAAGCTTGAGATCAGTCCATCCCATCATTTTGGACATCTCAGCACTCTGAAAGCCCGCTGAAACAAGAACACGAAGACTCCACAGAGAAAATTCCCTGTTTTTCCTTAGAAAATTCCATTTCCGGCTATTTTTTGGCTGAAAACACGAGTGTCGGAAATACGATGGGAATCATGGCTCCCAAAAGCATTCGATCATTCCATCCCATCATTTTGGACATCCCAAGCCCGAAACCCGCTGAAACAAGAACACGAAGACTCCACAGAAAAATTCCCTGTTTTTCCATTAGAAAATTCCTTTTCTAGCCATTTTTTGGCTGAAAAACACCCGACTGTTGGAAATTCCGATGAGAAGCATGGCTTCCAAAAGCATTCATCAATCCGTCCCATCATTTTGGACATCCCAACGCCCGAAACCCTCTGAAACAAGAACACGAAGACTCCACACAGAAAATTCCCTGTTTTTCCATAGAAAATTCCATTTCCGGCCATTTTTTGTCCTGAAAAAACACGAGTGTTGGAAATCCAATGAGAATCATGGATTCCAAAAGCATTCGATCAATCCATCCCATCATTTTGGACATCCCAACACCCGAAACCCGCTGAAACAAGAACACGAAGTCTCCACAGAAAAATTCCCTCTTTTTCCATAGAAAATTCCCTTTCCGCCATTTTTTGGCCGAAAAAGCCCGTCTGTGGAAATCCGATGTGATTCATGGCTCCAAAAGCATTACATCATTCCGTCCCATCATTTTGGACATCCCAACGCCCGAAACCCGCCGAAACAAGAACACGAAAACTCACAGAGAAAATTCCCTGTTTTTCCTTAGAAAATTCCCTTTCCGGCCATTTTTTGTCCGAAAAACACGAGTTGTGGGAAATCCGATGAGAAACATGGCTTCCAAAAGCATTCGATCAATCCGTCCCATCATTTTGCACATCCTAGCACTCGAAACCGCTGCTGAAACAAGAACACGAAGGACTCCACAAAGAAAATTCCCTGTTTTTCCTTAGAAAATTCCCTTTCCGATCCATTTTTTGGCTGAAAAAGCACGAGTGTTGGAAAATCCGATGATAAACATGGCTTCCAAAAGCATTCGATCAATCCGTCCCATCATTTTGGACATCTCACAAAGACACCCGAAACCGCGCTGAAACAAGAACACGAAGACTCCACAGAAAATTCCCCGTTTTTCCTTAGAAAATTCCCTTTTCCGGCCATTTTTTGGCTGAAAAACCCGACCGTGTTGGAAATCCGATGAGAAACTTCATGGCTGCCAAAAGCACTCGATCAATTCGTCCCATCATTTTGGACATCCCAGCGCCCCGAAACCTCGCCGAAACAAGAACACGAAAACTCCACAGAAAAATTCCCTGTTTTTCCATATAAAATTCCATTTCCGGCCATTTTTTGGCTGAAAAACACGACCGTTGGAAATCCGATGATAAACATGGCTTCAAAAGCATTCGATCAATCCGTCCCATCATTTTGGACATCCCAAAGACACCCCCGAAACCCGCCGAAACAAGAACACGAAGACTCCACAGAGAAAATTCCCTGTTTTTCCATTGAAAATTCTCTTTCCGGCCATTTTTTGGCTGAAAAAGCCCGACTGAGGGAAATCTGATGAGAAACATGGATTCCAAAAGCATGAGATCAGTCCGTCCCATGATTTTGGACATCCTAGCACCCTGAAGGCCTGCTGAAACAAGAACACGAGGACTCCATATAGAAAATTCCCTGTTTTTCCATATAAAATTCCATTTTCGATCATTTTTTGGCTGAAAAAGCCCGACTGTGGAAAATCTGATGATAAACATGGATTCCAAAAGCATGAGATCAGTCCGTCCCATCATTTTGGACATCTCAAAGCACCCCGAAACCCGCTGAAACAAGAACACGAAGACTCCACAGAGAAAATTCCCTGTTTTTCCATAAAAAATTCCATTTCCAGCTATTTTTTGGCTGAAAAAGCCCGATTGTGGGAAATCTGATGAGAAACTTGGATTGCTAAAGCATTAGATCATTTCGTCCCATCATTTTGGACATCCCAAAGCCAAAACCCGCCGAAACAAGAACACGAAAACTCCACAGAGAAAATTCCCTGTTTTTCCATATAAAGTTCCATTTCCAGCCATTTTTTGGCTGAAAAAGCCCGACTGTTGGAAATCTGATGATAAACATGGATTCCAAAAGCATTAGATCATTACGTCCCATCATTTTGGACATCCCACAAGACCCGAAACCCGCTGAAACAAGAACAAGAAGACTCCACAGAGAAATTCCCTGTTTTTCCATTGAAAATTCCCTTTCCGGCCATTTTTTGGCTGAAAAAGCCCGACTGAGGGAAATATGATGAGAAACATGGATTCCAAAAGCATTAGATCATTCCATCCCTTCATTTTGCACATCCCAGCACCCTAAAGGCCCGCTGAAACAAGAACACGAAGACTCCATAGAGAAAATTCCCTGTTTTTCCATAAAAAATTCCCTTTCCGGCCATCTTTTGTCTGAAAAATCCCGACTGTGGGAAATTTGATGAGAAACATGGATTCCAAAAGGATTAGATCATTCATTTCCATCATTTTGGACATCCCAGCACCCTGAAGGCCCTCTGAAACAAGAACACGAAGACTACACACGAAAAATTCCTATTTTTCCATAGAAAATTCCCTTTCCGGCCATTTTTTGGCTGAAAAAGCCCGACTGTGGAAAATCTGATGAGAAACGTGGATTCCAAATGCATTAGATCATTCCGTCCCATCATTTTGGACATCTCAGCACCCTGAAGGCCCGCTGAAACAAGAACACGAAGACTTCACAATGAAAATTCCCTGTTTTTCCATACAAAATTCCATTTCCAGTCATTTTTTGGCTGAAAAAGCCCGACTGCAGGAAATCTGATGATAAACATGGATTCCAAAAGCATGAGATCAGTCTGTCCCATCATTTTGGACATCTTAGCACCCTGAAGGCCCGCTGAAACAAGAACACGAAGACTCCACAGAGAAAATTCCATGTTTTTCCATACAAAATTCCATTTCCGGCTATTTTTTTGCTGAAAAAGCCTGACTGTGGGAAATCTGATGAGAAACTTGGATTGCTAAAGCATTAGATCATTTCGTCCCATCATTTTGGACATCCCAGCGCCCTGAAGGCCCGCTGAAACAAGAGCACGAAAACTCCACAGAGAAAATTCCCTGTTTTTCCATATAAAATTCCCTTTCCAGCCATTTTTTGGCTGAAAAAGCCCGACTATGGGAAATCTGATGAGAAACATGGATTCCAAAAGCATGAGATCAGTCCCACCCATGATTTTGGACATCCCAGCACCTTGAAGGCCCACTGAATCAAGAAAACGAAGACTCCACAGAGAAAATTCCCTGTTTTTCCATAGAAAATTCCATTTCCGGCCATTTTATGGCTGAAAAAGCCCGACTGTTGGAAATCTGATGGTAAACATGGATTTCAAAAGCATTAGATCATTCCGTCCCATCATTTTGGACATCCCAGCACCCTAAAGGCCCGCTGAAACAAGAACACGAAGACTCTACAAAGAGAATTCCCTATTTTTCCATAGAAAATTCCCTTTCCGGCCATTTTTTGGCTAAAAAAAACCCAATTGTGGGAAATCTGATGAGAAACATGGATTCCAAAACCATTAGATCATTCCGTCCCATCATTTTGGACATCCCAGCACCCTGAAGGCCCGCTGAAACAAGAACACGAAGACTCCACAAAGAAAATTCCATGTTTTTCCATAGAAAATTCAATTTCCGGCCATTTTTGGCTGAAAAAGCCCGACTGTGGGAAATCTGATGATAAACATGGATTCCAAAAGCATGAGATCAGTCTGTCCCATCATTTTGGGCATCTCAGCAACTTGAAGGCCCGCTGAAACAAGAACACGAAGACTCCACAGAGAAAATTCCCTGTTTTTCCATAGAAAATTCCATTTCCGGCTATTTTTTGGCTGAAAAAGTCTCGACTGTGGGAAATCCGATGAGAAACATGGATTCCAAAAGCATTAGATCATTTCGTCCCATCATTTTGGACATCGCAAAGCACCCGAAACCCGCTGAAACAAGAACACGAAGACTCCACAGGGAAAATTCCCTGTTTTTCCATACAAAATTCCCTTTCCGGCCATTTTTTGGCTGAAAAAGCCCGACTGTTGGAAATTTGATGAGAAACATGGAGTCCAAAAGCATGAGATCAGTCCGTCCCATGATTTTGGACATCCCAGCACCCTAAAGGCCTACTGAAACAAGAACACGAAGACTCCACAAAGAAAATTCCCTGTTTTTCCATAGAAAATTCCCTTTCCGGCCATTTTTTGGCTGAAAAAGCCCGACTGTGGGAAATCTGATGATAAACATGGATTCCAAATGCATTAGATCATTCCGTCCCAGGAAAGAACATCGACCTAAATCTATTGTTCATCAAACCCGGTATGGTCGAAATTGTGTGCAATTCTTGTTTTCCTAAGAAACATCTTCATGGACCGAAAGGGATTAAAGTTGAATAAGAGCACAAACATGTTGGCAAAATATACATCCACGAGATGAACCAAATAAGATAATATTAAAAGGCGAGATATGCTTAAATTAAAAGATCTTTATTGTATAAGATTGGTCCGGTTTACTTCAAATGGTGATGGCAAATAAAACTAATTCTGAAAGGGAAGGGGGATCTAAAGAGATGCGGGTTCATTAAAATTGGCAGCAGATAAGCAGCCGCATTGACATGAAACATATGTATACTTTTAGTGAAAGGGGTAAACAAATTTAAAGAATGAAATGGGGAAATGGGAAATGGATAACTTAATAAGGTCGGTACGCCCTCCAGCGAAGCAACCCGAGTTTCATTTCCACAATATAAAAAAAAAAAAAAATGCCGGTGCGACGTTGTTTTTTACGGTTCTCCACAGCCCCATGCATTTTGAAGTCCAAAGGGCCATTCGATCGCGTCTCCACCGTCGAGATCACTGCTTCCGGGGAGTCCCCCGCGGGGATATTTTTGTCCTCCCATCATCATTCGGCAGGGCCAACCTCTGAGCCCGTGGCACCCAAAAACCCCATTTTCTTTTTTCTTTTTTCTTTTTTTCTCATTGTAGTTTTTATCCGTAGCACAAGTCAATTCTTTACAAATATATATATATACACTCTAAACTTTAGATCCAATTTTAAATCCGCCCCAAACTTTTTTTTATCTCAAAAACATAAAAATTTAGGTTTGCTCTCAAACCTGTCATGAATTTTTCTTTTGTCTCAAAAAAAATTCTAAATTTTAAGTCTACTCCTAAATCTGTCCCGAATTTTGTTTTATTTAAAAAGCAAGAAAAATCCAAATTGTTACATATATGAGAAATTTACCTCAACTCAAACTAATTTTTTGACAAGGAAAAACCCCAAAACTAGTACATTTTGTGACAAATTTACCTAAAATTAAACTAGTATACTTATAACAAATTTATCCTCTATTAGTTATCGTTAAATTTTATGTCAAATTGCTAAGTTATATAACATATGACAATAGACGGATGTACCATTTTAAGGTTTTATCCTCCATTTGTACAAAAAAACGCCAATATTTAATCTATTCACAAATCTACTCCGTGGTCTAATCCCAATTTAACGTGGCATTTCCACATCAATAATAAATACACATTGGCAAGGCGACATGGAAAATTATCGTCAAAATAAAACGGTGCTAGAGTAAAAAATTTAGGGACTACCAACCGTGACTTTTGGAAAGAGGGCTAACGAAGTAAATTTAGGACTAGAGTAAAAATTGATGATTTTTGACAAAAAAAATTGGGGTAAATGTGGGATTGGATCTATAATTTGGATTTTTTTTTAAGATAAAAGAAAAGTTTAAGGCAGATTTGGGATTAAAACTAAAACTTGAGTTTTTTTATTAGACAAAAAAAAAAAAAGTGTGGCAGATTTTGGGACTGAATCTAAAGTTTTGGCTTTTTTTAGGAATTGGCCCTTGAAAACACCAAACCATTTGACTCTTCCAAAATTTCAGCTGTGCACTAATCTGCGGCCCAAACGAATCTCATATTTTAGAACAAATCAAAACTTAATGCCACCTCTAAAAATTCACAAGGCCCCTTTTGTTCTTTTTCCCGATGAGTAGGAGAGCAAAATCCTGCTACATTTACTATAGTCCCAACATTTTTACAAATAAAAATATTCTAGTTAATAACTTTTTTTTTGGCACGGTCCTCGCGCCTTGCTCCCCATGACCAGATTGACTCTTATAGTGCCGATCTGGTAGGTGGAGACCAAAACATTTCTCTTCCTTTTAAATTAAGGATGCACTAATAAAATAGAATAAATAAAATAAAATTATTTTTAAGGATATTTTTATTTTAAAATAAATGATATTTTTATTTTATTTTTTTATGATTTATTTTATTTTAGTTTATTTTATTCTTTATTTTTTTGTTACTAAATCATTTTTATTTTTATTTTTTATATTAAAGGTCATTAGTCGTCGCCGCCACCGTCCGAAAGGAAAAAAATTTGTGTCGTTATCAAACGGTTATTTTTGCTTAAACTTTTCTAGAAATAGAAATAGAAAAATCTATTTATATTCCATAAACTATTTATGGAACAAAATGGTTGTCATGCGCGCCTTAAGTCTGCTGAGCAAGGACTTGTTTCTAGATCCATGGTAGAATAGAAATAGCACATCAATCTCCTTTTGGCAATAGCAGGTCACCCAATATAAAACATTATGTTAACCGGGTATGTCATTGGTTCAAAGATAACAATCACCTTTCTGGTCTGATCAATAAATCCCATCTGGCCCTAAAATTTTCCAAATGTCTTTTACATTGCAATCGCTTTGCTCTTATTAGAGCATACAATAGCATGGTGTAAGAAAATTATAGGCACTATTGGTATGGTCAGATCTACAAAAACGAAAAGAGCAACCTTAGAGCTCACCCGGTGCAATCTGCATCTTGTCCGTGAGGAAAAGGCGAGGCTTTGAGACTCTTTCAAGAAAAGCATCCAGAATATCTCCCAGCCTCCTACATAAGAACATTAGAAGAAGTTTAGAATGACTGTGAAAGTAGCCTCAGCTTAAAGCAGTTGTTCCCCAATAAGAGCAAGCGCGTTTATTTAAAGATGCATACGTCAGTGAACTTTAAGAATATGCAAATGGATAAGACTCCGACCAATCCAGAACGGAAGCGAATCCCTTTAATGGTAGTTGGTATAAGAGGAAATTTACCTAACCAGGGAAGCTTTTCAAAAATAATAGGCGGCAAAGTTGTCTCTAGCTTTCTTTAATGAAGTGCATGTCTTTAGTTTTTTTAAGTATAGTGCAAAGTAAGGTGACAAAGATAAGGACTCGCACATGGTATCCATATATCTGGAAACAACATGCCATAAGACTCCTAAGAAGTCCTTTCAAGGATTTTGGGGGAAGAAAGGGTTCATGCTGCATACATACAAGCAATGAAAGACATGTATAAAAGCAGTGCCTCCCGTAAGGGTAACAAAAGATTCCAAATAATTATAGAACTATAAAGTCCATAGTGATTCTTTTTCGACCCCTTCCAATGATGACATTGTGCTAGTAGATGAACATTATACAGAACTGAATGCAAAGCTAGAATTATAGAGGCTATTTAAGAATACAAGGGCTTTTGTTTACGTTAGTTAAAGACAAAGCAAGGAGTGCAATTGTACTATACAAACAGGTTCGAAGCAAAGCGATGGTAAAAATGGAAGATCAGTAGACACAAAAAGATCGTCCAATGTTGATGTTTCGTGCAAACAAACGAGATTGTCGAAAAGGACTACATTCGCGATTTATTCAGTCTTGAAGTCGAGAGAGTGGTCATATAACTATCCCTTGCCGTCAACAGAAAATTGTGGAAACAAAGAAAATAGTCTTTACCCCATATAGGGAGCTGGTCGGGAAGACATTTGATGATAGAGAAACTAAAAGAAAAAAAGTCACGTGAGAAATGCACTTTCCAAAATAAAGAGAACATGGGAAATCCCCTCAACTCCAGTCCAAAGGAGTCATCAATTCGAAACCGACCAAGAGCTATATTATGGAAAGTACGTGGAACTTAAAGAGAGAGTCTTATTTATACAAATGGAAGTCTTTAATATGTCGCTAGGCAAATTTCTCAACCAACGATAGAGAAATCAAACTCTCTAGACAAGGAACCAATTGAATGCTATAGCGAGAATCGACTTCGACTCCAAATGCCTCAAACTTTTCACTTTCCAGGTTGTATAGAGCCCAGTAAATGGGAGACTTGAAGCGTAAAGCCATATTCATACTCCCTAGGAAGAAAACTTCTCCACAATTTGCAGACCCAACTGACCAATAACTCACAATGCTTCTCTCTGGTTTTATATGAGACTATATGTAGCCACAAGCCAAGTGAATCTGTCTTCGGTGTCTATCTTGGTAGGTCCATGAATGCGCAAGGAATTTGAGGACACCTGCCATAACCCTTGATGGTTTGACTCCTGCATCATACGCCACTAATAAACCGCTTCTGTATTTCTCCCAGTCCGGCATGTGAAAATATTAATCTTCGGACGCTCAATGCTAGTAATTTACATGGCATGCGCTGGCACGTGTGCGTGCTTTCTCCTTAAAAATAAAGATCTTTTGTGAAATATATATATATAGAGAGAGAGAGAGAGAGAGAGAGAGAGAGAGAGAGAGAGAGAGAGAATAAAGATTTGTTGATGTTGGATAAAAGTCGGAAAGAAACTATTAATCTCTTGATGCACAACAAACGAATTACTTAGGAATTTATGTTGAATCACTAGCGAGTAATGAGCAGATATATCATTTTTTGATAGATATACAACATTGAACATTTTCGTATAATTTTGGGATTAAATTGAATATTTACAAAAACTTTAGGGAATATATTATATTTGAGTTAAAATTTACAGATCATTTGTGCAATTGTCCCTTAAACGAAAGAAATTTGCGGGATAAACCTTGATTTATGCAATGACTTGTCCTTCCGTGAGTTTTTGAGATAATTCCGTCAGAGATTTACCAAAAGACAAAGGGGGTGCTCGTGTGTATCCATTATGACCAAAACACTTCTACAACGTCTCCGTCAGCCTCTCCCCCTCCCCTGGGGAGATATGTAGAGGTCATATGGTAGCCACCGCTTCATCGCTTTCACATTGCAACATCCCAGAGACCACACTCGAAATAGGTGACAATTGAACTAATTAATTGATTCGGGAAAAATGAAAATGAAACCAGAAGTACATTGTTTGATTGATGATACCGCTCCTTTTTTAACCTTTTCTATGGTTTGGGTAGCTCCGCAGCCTCCTTGACAGGCTCCGGGGCCTCCACCGCCGCTTCTTCGTTCTTGTCTTCTTATACGACAATCTCCTCCTCTTCCACCACCACAGTCGCCTCTCCAGAAGTTGCTGCCTCTGCAGGAGAAGCCTCAACATCCTTCTCATCAGTGATTATGAAAGTGGACACCTTCTCAAATACAAATAGCACGGGCCCCAGTACCAAGGCTGGTCCATACTTCGTCTACGCTTCCGACACTGGCTTCAATCCAGGGAACTCTGCACAGCCGCTTGGAGGTGATCAACCCTGCCTACATACAATATCAGATCATTTATACTTGCTTCTCGCATAGATAAGGATGATACACGTGCGGAGAGATACATAAGGATGAGGCACTTATACATATGATGCGGACACTGAATCAAATGAGGCATCGATGCACATGCTGATATAAGCAACATGTTGTTAGGAAAAGAAAAAAAAGTACCGATTTTCACAAGCCCTTCTAGGAACTTGTTGACAGTGGTCGAGTTCTTCTTGAATCCTGCTTCCTTGGGCACCTTAACAAGACCCTGTTTGTTGCACGGCATACCAACCGCATTCGTTATTCTTAGGTTTTATGGATAGACGTAGGACCAAAGGTATTGGATCGAATGTTGAGGTTCCGCTCGTACCTTAACTTCTGTGGATGAAGCCTCATGTATCTGCACTACTTTTGGCTGAAGCTGTCTTCTTCTCCTCGAACTCCTTGTCTATCTCATCCTGTTCATGGAACCACGCAAATCAATAAACCTATAAAGATGTAAGTAATTATGCTAGCTAGCCTTAGAATTATTGAAGGACTTGCAATCCTCCGCAGCCAGAGTCTTCTTTCCATTCTTCTCGAACACTTTCTTGATCTTCGGAAGAACCTTCGATGCCCAGTAACCCATGTCTCATTCGATGTTGTAGAAGATAGAATAAAGCCAATCTGACAAAAGTGAGTACGATGAACAGAGAAAAGTATAAACTTATCAACTTCAGAGAGGGTTGAGGGGAACCAGATGTCATTTGGTGAAGCTGCTGAGCTGAACTTACTCGTGCTGTTATGTCTCTCTTGGTGCTGAGTCTGAAGGAATTCGTTCAGCCTGGGATGGTAGGGATTGTTGTGGATTATAGATAGCCCTACTGTCCCTTCGAATCGAGGCACGTATGGAGCCCAACACAGAGAAAGAGTTAAGTTGAAATATTGTTGTATTGACACAACATGACACGAATAGTCGATATGAGTACAGCACATGAACTTGAGTTGGCAAAACTATTATCAATGCTGAGTATGTCAAACTTTGACCCAAAAGAAAAAATGAATAATTACATAAAAGATTTCTAAAATTTGGTTTAATGTGCAATGACATTCCTGAACTTTTAATTTGATTCATGTCATCCTTGAATTTTAGCTTAATGTGCAATGTCAATCGTGAACTTTTAATTTATTCAATGTAATCCATACACTTTTGGTAAATATTTAATGTAATACTAAATTATTAAATCCCTATTTTTAATCTAGTCCCTAAATTATCTAATTCAGAGACTAACTTGAAAATTTACCCAAAATTCAAGGACCTTATTGAATAGTTTAAAAATTCATGAATGACACTATACATTAAGCTAAAATTGAGGACCACATCCCTAAGTTTATTTTCCTTTCCCTTGTCCTCCTTTGGTATTTATTACCTTTAATTTAAATGAAAGAAAAGAGTTTGGTGCAAAAAGCCTGACAACCATTTGAACTATTCACCTTTCTAGGTGCAGGTGCATTTCACGGTTCATTTTGAATGTAACATCGAGTAAATTGAATGTCGTTGTAATGAGAATTGGCGACCAAAAAAGTTATTGTAATTGACATGGTACATTATCATGTCAACAATTTTTGATGATAATTAACCCGATTGATTATGTTGAAATTTTACGCAAAATTTATAACTAAATTGATATAATTAAAAAATTTATGATTGACTAAACAATTCCCGAATTTAGACAAGATTATTATTATTATTATTATTATTATTATTATTATTATTATTATTATTATTATTATTATTATTATTACTACGTAATTTAGCCGAAGCTTCGAGTTGGTGACAGCTAGAATTGGAAAAAGAAAAAATTACATGTGGAGTTGGCTATTGATGAACGAAGGGGTGAACTTTCCGTGGTCTAATCAACTTCCTAATGTGATCGAAACTTTGTCCTGGCTTCGGTTATCGCTCGTCATAACTTATTGAGCTAGCCCACCGATTCCAGCTCCCCTAATCTCTAGGCGGCTGTCCTTCCTTTCTCCTAATTGAAGAAAGAAGCCGTGCGAGCGGAACACGACCTTATCATTAACGGTCAAGATTGCCCCGCGAAATACGCAAATGTTGGTGATATGTAAGTAAAATTCGCAGGATACAATTGTGTCAATTGTGGTAACACGCGAGCGAAATTCATCAATGCCATGGACGGATTGGGAGGCTTGGGTTGGGCCCCCCAAGTAAACATCATCCGAACACTTCAGAAATTGGTCTAAGGAATGGGCCTGATCATGGAGCTTGGTGAGCAAAAAAGCCTTTCTGGACAATCCACCTACATTTCCAAGACCCGAAGCCCAGAGTTTGGGTGCGTTTTATTTCACTGGCAATTTCATTGAAAATCATTTTCAATTTCATTTGTTCGAAGATTCAAAGAAAACAACTCCCCAGCATCTATAGAAAATGACAATTATTTGATTTGACTATCAAAAGGCACGACTAATAAGGAAAAAAAAAAAGAATAAGTTAAGCACCTGAAATTTATCGAGCAAGGATATACTGCCAACAAGCACGGGTGGAAGAGCACTCAATAGAGTAGGTGATTTGCTATAAGTACGCAAGAACATATAATTGCTAAGGAGAATGGGCACGATTCATTTTTGTCTCCTGGAAGGTCCCATGTTCAATATGAGAGATTTTAACATAAATGCACACAGCTCAAGGGGTGCCAAATCAGTGCCATCGCTATCATAACCATCTCCCTTTGAGAAAGCAGAGTGATATGAAGAAGATCCTTCATTTCTTGAACTCTTTGCTATACTCGGCGGTGTCTCACCTGTCATTTCACAAAAGAAGCCCCAAAGCAAGGCCTCTCACTATCTTCTTCACATAAGCAAATAGTTCATTCTCCCTTTTTGACACATTCGAGTTGCTAATTGATCATGCATGTGCCCTTGAAAGGTTTATTATTTTAAATTAGCCCTAACCATTTAGAAAGGAAAATAATGATCAAGACAGAGAGATGGGACTTTTCAAACTGTGCATGCACCTATAAAATAGTAGCATCCTTCGTATAGACTTGACAAGTGCGGCAACTGTGCGGCAACCATGCAGCACCCATGCCACTTGTTTGGTATTAATACATCATTTATTCTCTTGAATAATCCTACAGACTTGTCTTAATTTATAAAAATTATTGAGTGAATTGTCTATGCTTGATGTTAAAATCTACATTGATGAGTGTAAAAATATTTTGAGTCCACATTACAAATGAAAGATACCAAATATTAGAAGAAGAGGAGGAGGGGGACAAGTGGAGGAGGAGTGGAGGATGAGAAGAAGAAATAAGAATAAGTTAAGCACCTAAATTTTATCAAGCAAAGGTATAGCGCTAGCAAGCTTGGGTGGAAGAACCTTCATAGAGTAGTCAATGCAGGAACTTTGTTTTTTTTTTAGATGCAGGAACTTGGATATCGCCAACATTTTGTTATACAATTTTCTTACTAGCTCAATGCGCTTATTTAAGCTTGGTGGAGAGAGTCTATTGGCTGAATCAACGCCCTTGTATTTTAGGATTACCTCGCTAGGCTTACTAGATCACTATTGATTTTAAGTAATGAAGTTGGTATAGTATCCTACAAACTTTAATACTTAACTTATATATATATATAATCAAAACACATAGCCCTAAGCTTTTGGAAGTACAACATGTTTTTAAAGGTAAATTTCCCAGCAGAGTGGATCTGTTCTTGCGTCAAATTCAAAACCCTCCCAACCTATAGAAAATGACAATTATTTGATGACTATCAAAAGGCATGACAAATAAGGAAAAGAAATAAGAATCAGTTAAGCACTCGAAATTATAGCATTGGCAAGCTCGGGTGGAAGAGCCCTCAATAGATATTGAGTAGGCAATGTGCTATAGGTGCACGAGAAATGTAATCACTAAGGAGAATGAGCATAATTCATTTTATCTCCTAGAAGGTCACATGTTTAGTATGAGAGATATTAACATAATGTATGTAGTTCACGAGGGTACAAAATTCGAGCCATCCCTATCATAGCCATCTCCCTTTGAGAATGCAAAGTGATACGAGGAAGATCCTTCATTTCTTAAACTCTCTACCATACTTGGCTGCATCTCACTTGTCATTTCACATAAGAACCCCCAAAACAAGGCCTCTCATTCTCTTCTTCACATAATCCAATAGTTCCTTGTCCATTTTTGATATATTCGAGTTACTAACTGATTGTGCGAGTGCTCTTGAAAGGTTTATTATTCTAAATTAGCTCTAACCCTTTTAGAAAGGAAAAGAATGACCAAGAGAGAGATGTGACTTTTCTAGATGTGCATGCACTTACAAAATAGCAACATCATCCGTACATACTCAGCATGTGCAGCAAATGTGCGGCACTCGTGTGGCTCGTGCGATATTAATACATCATTGTTCATTGTCTTGAATAATCCTATAGACTCGTCTTGATTTATAAAAAAAATTATTTAAGCAATTCATCTATGCTTGATGTTAAAATTCACTTGTGAGTGTGAAAGTATTTTGAGTCCACTTAAATTACAAATGAAAGATATCGAATATTAGTAGAAGAAGAAGAGGAGATGGAGGAGGAGGACGAGAAGAAGAAGAAGTGGGGTAGAAGAAGAACTAAGAATTAGTTAAACCCTTGGAATCTATCAAGTAAAGGTATAGCGCCAGTAAGCTCAAGTGGAAGAGCTCTCAATAGAGTTGTCGGTGTGCTATAGGATGCCAATGTTTTCTCATACAATTTCTTCACTAGCTCAATCCGCTCATCTAAGTTTGGTAGAGAGAGTTTATTGGCTGAATTAATGCCCATGTAATTTTAGGATTATCTTGAAGAGCTTCATCGCTGGGCTCACTAGATAACTATTGATTTTAAGTTATGAAGTTGGCATAGTATCCTACAAACTTTAATACTTAGCTTTCTATGGATTAATATCACCTAAAAGTATATGTACTATTATAAAAACACATAGTCCACACCTTTTGGAAGTACAACATGCCTTCAAAGCTAAATTATCCAGCAAATTGGATTTGTTCTTGCATCAAATTCAAAACCCCCTCCTCCAACCTATAGAAAATGGCAATTATTTGACTTGACTATCAAAAGGCATGACTAATAAGGAAAAGAAATGAAAATAAGTTAAGCACCTAAAATCTATCAAGCAAGGGTATAACGCCATCAAGTTCGGGTGGAAGAGCTCTCGATAGAGTAAGTGATGTGCCACAGGTGCACGTGAACATATAATTAGTAAGAAGAATGAGTACAATTCAACACCCATGTAATTTTAGGATTATCTTGAAGAGCTTTATTGCCGGACTCACTAGATCACTATTGATTTTAAGTTATGAAGTTGGTATAGTATCTTGCAAACTTTAATACTTTTTCTATGGATTAATATCACCTAAAGTATATATACTATTATAGCAACATATTCCACACCTTTTGGAAGTACAACATGTCTTCAAAGCTAAATTTTCTAGTAGATTGGATCTGTTCTTGCATCAAATTTAAAACCCCTTCCCCCGAACCTATAGAAAATAGCAATTATTTGACTTGACTATCAAAAGGCACGACTAATAAGGAAAAAAAAATGAGAATCAGTTAAGCACCTGAAATCTATCAAGTAAGGGTATAACGCCATCATGCTCGGGTGGAAGAGCTCTCGATAGAGTAGGCGATGTGCTATAGGTACACGTGAACATATAATTACTAAGAAGAGTGAGCACGGTTAGTTTTATCTCCTAAAAGGTCACATGTTCAGTATGAGAGATGTTAGCATAACTGCATGCAGCTTACAGGGGTGCAAAATTGGAGCCATCACTATTATAACAATCTCCCTTTGAGAAAGCAAAGTGATATGAAGAAGATCCTTCATTTCTTGAACTCTTTGCCATACTCGGCTGTGTACCTATCACGTCACAGAAGAACCCCCAAAACAAGGCCTCTTATTCTCTTCTTCACACAATCATATAGTTCCTTCTCTTTTTTTGAGACATTTGAGTTACTAGCTAATTGTGCAAGTGTCCTTGAACGGTTTATTATTCTAAATTAGGCCTAACCATTTTAGAAAGGAAAAGAGAGAGAGAGAGAGAGAGAGAGAGAGAGAGAGAGAGAGAGAGAGAGAGAGAGAGAGAGAGAGAGAAATGTGACTTTTCTATGTGTGCATGCACCTACAAAATAGCAGCATCCTTTGTATAGACTCGGCATGTGCGACAACCGTGCGGCTTGTGCGATATTAATACATCCTTATTTATTGTCTTGAATAATATTACGGACTCGTCTTGATTTATAAAAATTTATTGAAGTGGCTTGTCTATGCTTGATGTTAAAATCTACATTGATGAGTAGGAAAATATTTTGAGTCCACTAAAATTACAAATGAAAGATATCAAATATCAGAAGAAGAAGAAGAGGAGGAGGAGGAGGAGTGGAGCATAATAAGAAGAAATAAGAATCAATTAAGCACCTAAAATATATCAAGCAAGGTTATAGCGCTAGTAAGCTCGGGTGGAAGAGCCCTCGATAGAGTAGTCAATATGCTATAGGAGCTTGGATCTCACCAATGTTTTCTTATACACTTTCCTCACTAACTCAATAAGCTCATCTAAGCTTGGTGGAGAGAGTCTATCGGCTGAATTAACGTCAATATATTTTAGGATTATCTTGAAAAGCTTCATTGCTAGGCTCACTAGATCACTATTGATTTTAAGTAAGGAAGTTGGTATAGTATCTTGCAAACTTCAGTTCGTAGCTTTCTATGGATTAATATCACCTAAAGTATACACACACACACACATACATACTATCATCAAAACACATAGTTACACCTTTTGTAAGTACAACATGTCTTCAAAGGCAAATTCAAAACCCCCCTCCCTGCAACCTATAGAAAATGGCAATTGTTTGACTTGACTATCAAAAGGCATGACTAATAAAGAAAAGAATAAAAATCAATTAAGTATTTGAAATCTATCAAGCAAGGATATAGTGCCAACAAGCTCGGGTGGAAGAGCCCTCGATAGAATAGGCAATGTGCTACAAGTGCGCGATAACACATAATAACTAAGGAGAATGAGCACAATTCATTTTATCTCCTAGAAGGTTGCACATTCAGTATGAGAGATGTTAACATAAATGCATGCAGGCCAAGGGTGCAAAATTGGAGCCATCACTGTCATAGTGATCTCCCTTTGAGAAAGCAGAATGGTACGAAGAAGACCCTTCATTTCTTGAACTCTCTGCCATGCTCGGTTGCATCTTACTTGTCACATCACATAAGAACCCCCAAAACAAGGCCTCTCATTCTCTCATTTACATAGTCAAATGGTTCCTTCTCCCTTTTTGATGCATTCGAGTTACTAATTGATCATGCAAGTGTCCTTGAAAGGTTTATTATTCTAAATTAGCCCTAATCATTTTAGAAAGGAAAATAACGACCAAGACAGAGAGATGTGACTTTTCTACATGTGCATGTAGCTACAAAATAGCAGCATCCTACATACAGACTTGGCATGTGCAACAATTGTGCGGCATCAGTGCAGTACTCATGCAGCTCGTGCTGTATTAATACATCGTTGTTTATTGTCTTGAATAATCCTACGGACTCGTCTTGATTTATAAAAATTTATTGAAGCAACTTGTCTATGCTTGATGTTAAAATCTACATTGGTGAGTAGGAAAATATTTTGAGTCCACTAGAATTACAATAAATGATATCAAATATTAGAATAAGAAGAGGATGAGGAGGAGGAGGAGGAGGACGAGAAGGAGTGGAGCAAAAGAAGAAGAAATAAGAACTAGTTAAACACCTAAAATCTATCAAGTAAGGGTATAACGCCGGCAATCTCGGGTAGAAGAGCCCTCAATAGAGTAGTCGATGTGCTACAAGAGCTTGGATCTCACCAATGTTTTCTTATACAATTTCCTCACTAGCTCAACCTGTTCATTTAAGTTTGGTGGAGAGAGTCTATCGGCTGAATTAATGCCAATGTATTTTAAATTTATCTTGAAGAGCTTCATTGCTAGGCTTACTAGATCACTATTGATTTTAAGTAATGAAGTTGGTATAGTATCCTGCAAACTTTAATATGTAGCTTTCTATGGATTAAAATCACCTAAAAGTATGTATATGTTGTTATCAAAACACATAGTCCTCACCTTTTGGAAGTACAACATGTCTTTAAAGGTAAATTTTTCCAACATATTGGATCAGTTCTTACATCAAATTCAACCCCACTGCCCCACCCATGAAAAATGGCAATTATTTTACTTGACTATCAAAAGGCACAACTTATAAGGAAAAGAAATGAGAATCAGTTAAGCACCTAAAATCTATCAAGCAAGGGTATAGAGCCAACAAACTCAAGTCGAAGAGCCCTCGATAGAGTAGGCGGTGTGCTACAAGTTCATGAGAACATATAATTACTAAGGAGTGTGAGCACGATTTGTTTTACTAAGGAGAATGAGCGCGATAAAGTAAGCAGTGTGCTACAGATTCGTTCTATACAATAAAAATGAAGGACGGTTACAAGGTAGTACGACTGCATACCCTGAAAACTAACATGACCTATTGATAGACCTGATAAACAAATATGCGGCTCACAGCCTATCTCATGCTGACCTTTAAAATGAAAAACTTGGCTAAATTTCTTACGTCCGTTGGGCGAGCACCAATTTAATGCCCGGCCAACCCCTTTTTTCAATTCATTTTTGATGAATTCCGTTTTATAAGTAACCTTAATTTGAAACTAAAATTTATAATACTAATAGGATAAAAAAAGAGCCAAAATTACTGATGGACGAAAGAAAAATAGTACAAAACTCATAGATAAAGTTATAAAGTAATATAACAAAAATCCCTAAATTTTGAAGGTTGGCGAGTGGTTCGCAGGCTACTCTCTTGAACGACTTTCTTGGTTTTTCTATTGTTAAGCTTGTGTTTGGAGGTAGTTATCGGCGGCTAATCCCTCAATTTTTTAAACCAAAGAAGAAACTACGCGAAAATAGATGCCGCGTTCTCCTCTTCCTGTCCCCAGCTGTAGTGATCTGCCGAGTATCGAACACCAATGGCGTTATTTTCATTTCCGGCTTTGTCCATTGATTTCCGCCTTGTATCAACGCGGAAAGCTTGGGCCAACAAACCATTTCCAGAAAAAGAAAACAGGGAGTTATCACCTGAAAAGGGAACACATGAGTAAGAAGTTTAGTAGGTTTTCGATATATTTCTTGTCATTGCTTGATACTTCAATTTTTATGTCATTGCTTTTTAGAGCTAGTCAATAAACTTCAGAAAGTTATCAGCTTTGACCAATGTTCATAAATGTGTTCTGAGTTCGATAAAAAAAAAAAAAAAAAAAAAACGTTTTAAGCATAGGTTCCATTCTAAAACATGCTCCTAATTTTGTTAATTACTATATCGTTCAACACTTGAGCATCGGAGTAGCATTCACAATCCAATTAGCAGTTGCGCTTTAATTTTGCCTATAGCCTTGGAGCATCCAGTACGGAGCATGCCAGCATTATGAACGTATCAATGGATCATTGATGCTTATCGCCCAGTAACGTTACGGCTTTTACAGGAAGAATGCATTTCATTTCATGTGATATTTATATCAAGTGAGCCAATGAAAGGGTCTTATCTCTGATAAAATACATTGAGAACAAGGATAGTTTAACCTATCGGCACTACACACAAATATTTGACATGATAAATGCGTTATACGATGAAAGGTAGAAAATGCTACTATGGAAGGTAAGGATTCTGAAAATAACCCGGTTTACTTTGTAATTAATATCTGCGTTTTTCTAACGATTATTATATCTGCTGCTTGGTATAGCTTTCTCGATATATTTCAGCTGTGAAAATAAGTGCTTTAGTTATGTATTTGGGTAGGCCCTCATAATCGCAGTATCCATGCCATATGCATGCCATTAGAGTTGAATCAGTTGATTGCTAATAGGTTATTCGATATAGTTCTCCCATATCAATTTCAACTATGAAAAAGGGCCATCACTATCTTATAAGGTATTTGACAAATACTTCATAGCTGTAATAATAAACAACTTCTAAGAAATTGTCCCACTAGCTATTGGAGCTTTGAACATACACTACCATATACACTAGTCATAACACTTCACGACACAACTATATTTTATGCACAATTATATTGAAAGAACTCTAAAAAACCACAAGTTAAAATACCTCATAGCACATCTGCAGTGGCATCACAACTACAACACAACCCTAACTTTACCAAACAGACGAGAAGTACCACATCACCCGACAAATTAGATTCTTCAAGGTACAGCTTCCTCTAAATTGATCACTCATGTCAAAAGGGGTACAAAACTATATTTCAAGGCAAACGCTTCATGGGACATAGGTGAAGACCCAAAAAAGAACCAAGAATCACACTTGCAAAAAATATCATATACAATGCAATACATGGAAGGGACGGACCCACATAGGCCCAGGATTCTTTTCACAAATTTTTGCAAGCCATTATGCAAAATTCCATAGAATCACTATCGGTTCACCAACTTCCTAGCTATCTAGTAATTAAAATATGAACAAAAACACTTTAAAAAGTGATTTACAGATTGAAGGTCTTGAAGATCAAAAGTAGCAGCCACCGCTCCATCGCGTTCACCTTGCTATATCCCGGAGACCACAACCGAAACCAGTGACAATCGAACTAATTGATTGATTCCGGAAAAATGAAAACGAAATGAAGACTACACGTTTGATTCGCCAATATAAACAACTGAAGACGGAGATACAAGACGAAGAGGTGGACATACAACGAAAGAATAACAAATAAGCTTTTACAATGGTATCGCGTAAACCATGTGCACAGAGTTTCGCTATAAATTATTTATGATACTGCTCCTTTTTCCCCATTTTTTTATGGTTTGGGTGGCTCCGCAGCCTCCACGGTCGCTTCTTCCTTCTTCTCTTCTTCGACGACAATCTCCGCCTTCTCTTCCACCGCCACAGTTACCTCTCCAGAAGTTGCTGCTTCTGCAGGAGGGGCCTCGACTTCCTTCTCCTCAGTGATTATGAAGGTGGACACTTTCTCAAATACAAATAACACGGGCCCCGATACCAAGACTGGTCCATACTTTGTGGACGCTTCTGACACTGGCTTCGATCCAGGAAACTCTGCACAGCCGCATATAGGTGATCAACCGTGCGTGCATACAGAATCAGATCATGTATACTTGCTTCTTGCATAGATAAGGATGATACACATGCAGAGAGGTACGAGACACATGCGTATGAGGCACTTATACGTATGATGCGGGCACTGAATCACACGAGACATCGATGCATATATGCTACTATAAGCAACATGTTGTAAAAAAGAAACTGTACCGATTTTCACAAGCTCTTCTAGGAACTTGTTGACAGCGGTCGAGTGTTTCTTGAGTCCTGCTTCCTTGGGCTCCTTAACAAGAGCCTGTTTGTTACATGGCACACCGTGCGCACTTGTTATTCTTAGGTCGTATGTATAGACATAGGACTATAGGTATTGGATCGAAGTGTAGACGTTCCGCTCGTACCTTAACTTCTGCGGAGGAAGCCTCATATATCTCCACTACTTTAGGCTGAAGCTCTGTCTTCTTCTCCTCGAACTCCTTATCTATCTCCCCCTGTTTCAAGGAACCACGCAAATCAATAAACCTATAAAGATGTAATTAATTATGCCAACTAGCCACGTTAACCAGGCTAGGGAAATTAACATATCAACCCTCAAGGGACCTTAGAATCATCAAAGGACTTGCAAGCCTCCGCAGCCGCAGGCTTGTTTCCATTCTTCTCGAACACTTTCTTGATCTTCGGAAGAACCTTCGATGACCAATAACCCATGTCTCACTCTCTGTTGTAGAAGATAGAATGGAAGCAAATCCTGCAAAAGTGAGTACGATGGACTTTGAAAAATATAGACTAATCAAGTTCAGAGAGAGTTGAGGGGAATTAGATGTTATTTGGTGAAGCTGCTGAGCTGAACTTACTCGTGCTGTTACGTCTCTCTTGGTGCTGAGTCTGAAGGCGAATACGTTCGACCTGGGATGGGAGGGATTGTTGTTGTGGATTATAGATAGCCCTATTGTCCCTTCGAATCAAGGCACATATAGAGCCCAACACAAAGGGGGAGAGAGAGAGAGAGAGAGAGAGAGAGAGAGAGAGATTAAAATACATGCTATCAAAGCATCTCTTCACGCAAGATGATAGAATAATGGACGGGTTTTTTGGTCTTGAAAATTCACAAGAAGTTGCCCACTTCATGATTGGTCGGTATCAGCCACCCGGTGCCGAAACGACCTCCGGAGCCCTCGCTTCAGGTGTCTCGCTCGGGGGGATAGCGGCGAAAGCGCCAAGAGAAGACAGCTTGCAATGGCAATCAAGCTCGTTCATTCGAAGGTTGGCAATGTCGAACGCGGGGCCTACCTCCAACGTGGCCTGATGTCGATCTGTTAAAGATTGATTGAGAGTCAATGGAATCTCACGTGGCTTCGCTGGTACACAGCCCCAATTAGGCCGTCAATGACCCCCCGCCGTCCTACCCCATTTTGATTCCCATAACACGACATCCAAATAATAGCTAAGCTACGTCCCACCACCTTCATAAACAAATTGGATGGAAAATGGATCGGCACATTATTGCCTATTTGTTCATATGCTCCTTTGCTCAGATGCGGAATCTCCATACGGCATCGGATTGGTTTTTCGAACGGTGGGTTTTCTCGTTTAGAAAGTGGACGCATTCATGCTTGGTGTACATGAACCCCATACGACAGATTATCAAGTATACAGGTCAAGAAGTTTACAATACGTGCAATGTGATAATTCTTAGGGGGAAAATTTCAAGCACACTCGTTTATTGGTGGAAGAGGAGCTTTCGATAAGTTCAAGCTAACGGTCCCAAGCAACCTAAGCGTTCCATTTTAAAATGATACTTATCCACTCTTAGAAGAAACCGCAACCATCAAGGTGCTTTATGCACGTTATATTGAGATGACAGGTCTATGGTCATAGATAAAGACAAGCAGAAGAGTGAATCCAACCTCCACCTTTGGCACCAACCCCCAAAACAAGCAGACGGGAAGGGAATTGGCCATGAAATTCCCCTATTCTTGCTAATAGACTTCTCAGCGTTAAAAGCAAATCCTTGCAGACTTTCATTGTCGAAACTTTACCTACAGATTTCGTCAAAGTCTACCCCCAAGATATTCCGAACGCATAGCTGAGCCCCACTTGTCTTTTGTATGAGGGCTCTCAATTAGTAAGCTATTCAATATACTTTCGATGGTATGGTTGCTTCCAAACAAACCTCTTGATTGTATCCATACATGCACCAATCTTATTACTAAACGATCATATAGGGATATTAATGTGTCATCTGAATTGTTCCCCTCCTGATGATGAAGCTTAAACCCATCACGAACAACCTCAATCTCTACTATCTAGTTGTTTCTATTTTAGAGTTTGCGTTGATTTGATAATGCTATCACGACTCGCATGGAACTAGTGATTTGCACGAAACTGATAATTTACTCAAAACACGCGATTCTCTAATATTGTACGAGATTAGAGAAGATATTTTGTGTGCTCAATTTTAATTGACATTTCAGCTGTCTCCAATTCAATTTCTCATTTTTATACACACTTTATTAAAATCAATATGCACCAAGTTATCACCATTTATTTTATCTGAGGAGGGAGAGGCAATGGCAGCTCTTAAACTTTTGCAAATTGTTTCTCAAGTCCTACGAAATTTATTTATCAAATCCTTGTACTCCCTTTTTTTTTGGTTCGTGTTGGTTTCTTCAGGGACAAACATGCATTTGAAGAAAAAAGCTAACATGTGTTGCTATGTCAGTGCTGATTAGACCAGAAAGTGTATTTATCAATTTTTTCACACTTTTCGAATTTTATTTGTACATGTTTCATTTGAAAGGTAAACACGAAATTTAAAAGATCAAGAACCCAATACGCGGCAAAAAGATTTAAGGATTTGATTGTATATTTTGTAAAAGTTCATTGCTGACATTATACCGTTTGATTACAAATGTTTCATTGGAGTTGCCAATTACTTTCTCTTTCCCGTAATTTTAGTTCTCTAACCTTGCTTGTATGATTAAATTAAATAATTGCACCTTTGTTGCGCACTTTGGGCAAAGATATGCGGGGATTGCAAGAATTGATTTTAATAGAATTTTTACGTAGGGGCCTTCTCTTATCAATTATAGAAGAACATAGATAATCTTATTGGAGAACGATTTTATCGACCCACTTCGTAAATTACCCATAACACATGAGACAAAGTATCCAAAGTAATGTGCTAGTATCTTAAGCTTTACCACCCCTCTTGGACCTTGCTTAATTTAGTTTGCGTCGAATGGTGGAAAAAGCCCAGAAGATAATTTCATTTAGTCAAACACTAGATTCCTTCTATACTGACCATTCAACTTGGTGCATCATCTTAAGACTCCTCTTATCCGGGATTTGACTAATTCGTCCGTGGCTCATTTAAGCCTGTCTCCATCACCCTGGGGGGCATAAGTGAAGGAGTCTGCGTCAATTGCTATTGCAGGAAACCCAAAAAGATAATTACAAGAAAGATGACGCACTTTGGCAATTGAGTACACAACTCCTCTCGACATGGACAGGCTCTGTTCTTAATTATTCCGGGTTGATTGATGTATTAGATTACAACGTACATTTTAGAGACAACTTTCTCCCTGTCTAAATTGGACAAAGTCTCATATTTTGATTAAGAGCCTATAATCCACTGAAAGTTACGGCTTCTGTTCCCTGTCACCAATTAAAACCATGCCCTACTTAGCTCAACGTTTCATCATCTCTCTAATTGGTAACCCATCTCCTCACTCCACACATTCTCCCAAGCCTAAGTTCAGGTTCAAAAGACAAAATAATGGATGCATACCAAATTATGACAGGGCTTCAGGGAGAGTGAAAGAGTTGTGTACGCGGATGTCCACGTCTCCATTTTCGAAAGAGCTATTAAATCGAAACTGAACTGAGCTCCAAATTAACATATATTCGAAGCTCGAATGAAACCCGACAAGTGTGATTTATTAAGTCATTGGTTGGTTTCAGCTCCATATCATCGTCTACTTGGTCTAAGTATGCAAGAACTTCGCTAAACTTACAATTATGTACATATAACCTCTCGAACTCCACCAAAAAAAACGGAAAACAAGAACCCTTATATAATTACTATGAAGGAAATACAAAATTAAACTGACATGTCTTCAATAGTGGGATAAAGGTTCCTACCTTGCATGGCAACAAACAAGTTAGTACATTTAATGATGATCAAGACCAGGTGCTACGGTTAGGCTCGTGCTTCTTTGTAGCGATGTCGCTTAATTCTGTATTTAGTTACTAAAGGCCACAAACAACAAGAACCCAAGGGACCATAGATCAAAACATCAGCCGTTGCCCTCCATTCCATAACCCCGATCCAGCATCTATATGTTGGACATAATAGAGCGGGCAATTTCTCACTGTTCTGGCAAGCACCGGTCCACAAACTACAAGTATACAGATAGCAGATTTGCTGTGATATTTAAGGAGGCGTTGTGCTGTTCATCTAGTCTCTAGTTAGAGAGCAGCATGGTCGTAGTTAGGGGCCACCGCCAAAATTCTGTCATTTCGATTAACAGCCTGTCTAGCACCTTCACCCTCTGCGGCAGCTTGGACACCATCGTCCAGAACTATTAAATAACCTTCTCTTCTTATCAAGCTCTGCATCACAAGAAATTCGGCATGAGAATGCTGATGAGAGCTGTTGATACTTCTGTAATAAATGGTAAGAGTTCTCAGCAGTTGCATCATACCTCTATGATAGTTTTGACTTTTTTGATTTCACTTGCTGCTTCCTTCTCTGAAATATCATTATTTTCATCGAACTGCTGATGGACATACCACATGATTAAGTCCCTTTGCCTCATTCCAACCAATCCATCCCCTGCAAGATATAAGGAAACAAATAAAACTACATCAATCTGCCAACAAACTTTAAATAGAGAAAGTTCCCACCGGATCATTTATACAAAGAGCAGAGCATCAGGCAATATGTAACAACTGGTGGAAAAATCAATCTCCAACCGATGCACCTCTAGATCAACTTATATGCCCAGAGGAGAAACGATTACCTACCTTCTCGTGTTACAGCTTCTTCATGCTGTCTCAGGCGCATAATGAGGGCTTGTGTTACCCTTTGGAAATACTCATCACTGACCACAAGCTTTTCTCGTTGCTTGTCACCGGAACTTGCTCCAGTTTCTGCATTACGATAATCTAATTTTTGTGAGATCCAAAATACAATCAAAAGAATAACAAGCTAGTGGAGATTGAATACTCACTTGCATTGCTAAACTGCATGTCCAACGCAGCATCTGTGGGTTGAGCGTCATCTTGGGCAGGAGGATCAGGTCCATTACCACCGCTTGTATCGCCCAAATCACGATTACCATCTTGAAACTCAGATAGATCAATCTCAGTTGACTCCACACTGCATGGAGGGAAAACCAGGAACAAATCCCAAGAAAGGTTATGGCAATGGTATGTGAGATGGGTTGAGCAGTACATCGCTCGCTTAGAGGAGTGAAAGGCAGGGGACAACACTTAAATGTGAGGAGGAAATCTTAAAAGTTAGCTGAGACCTTGCCTTATTATAGATGTTTTCAACAGTTTCCTTGCTACATCAACATGGCGTGGTTGTACCTATAAGGAACATTATTTTTAATAAAATATTACTCGAAATTACCCAATGAAGGGACAAGGACCTCAAGAAAAGTACCTGAGTTTCCAAATAACTTCGAGCAATGGCCTCAGACAGCCTGATCAATGCCTCAAGTTGCCTGACAGTCATGCGGTAAGCAACTCTGCTACCAGGAGTTGTATCACCTCTTCGAAGTGCAACATATGACTCGACCAACACTTTTCTTGCTTCTGAGCTCAGCTGCATTAATTAGTCCGGTTAAAATGATCAATATATACCTGCAGATACTTTTCTGTAAAACAAAGAACAAAGTCACCGCTGAAAAATCAGAAACAAACCTTTGGTTTCAAAGTTTTTGCATATGCAATGTAACGTTTCAGTTGGGCAGTATTAAATGCAGGAACAATAGCATCTTCACGTTTCTGATGAACTCTCACAATATGGTGGGCAATGTGGTAATCGATCTCATCATCTGGGTCATCAATCATTACATATACCAGATCGAACCTCGAAAGTATAGCTGGAGGTAGAGCTACATTATACTGCGTACAGGCATAACTAAATTAGTCAAGCATCATAAGTCTACAATGATCGAAAAATGTCAATTAAGTAAAGGTCTAACTTCAAGGTTTCCAAAAATTCATCGTCTCACCTTGAGTGGTTTAGATTTGTCATAACGGCCCCCTGTCGGGTTGGCGGCAGCTAGGATTGATGTCCGGGCATTTAGAGTTGCCTGAATACCTGCTTTTGTGATGCTTATTGTCTGTTGCTCCATAGCTTCATGAATTGCAACCTTCAAAACGAAAGTCAATTTCAGTCCTAAGTACCAGATTTAAATGTGGCCAATGTCACAGAAGCAAGGAAGTGAACTCACCTGATCCCTGATGTCCATTTTATCAAATTCATCGATGCAACAGATTCCATTGTCCGCAAGCATGAGGGCACCAGCCTAAAATAATCATATGATCTCAGAAACCTGCAGTAATTCTTGCACCGGAGAAGCAATGAAAACAACTAAAGACAAGAGAGACAGCTTCCCTTGTTCTGTCCAGTTGAACTTTATTTGTCCAAATTCAACAAAAAGATATTATCTTGACAAGAGAATGTAAGACAATTGAAAGAAGAGGCAATCAAGAAGGTGCCAGTAAACACTCAATAACAGGTCAGGAATGTGAAAAGAGTGAAGCCAATTTCTCATATTTTTCAACAGAATCGTGCAAAATAACTCCTAATAAGCAGCTTACTTAAAAGGGATATCTTCCTCAACTCTGCATTTACAACTGATAAGAAAGAGTCCACAGTAAATTTCCTTACCACCAGTTACATTCGAGGAGATGAATAGGAAAGGCGAATCTAGGACCATAAACAGTCTAAGGTACATTCTGCTACTTCCAGAATACCGTCAAAGATTTTGGTACTCCTATAATGAACAGATCACTACTTCATTTTGCACTTTACGAAGATGCTTCAACCATAATTGCACTGTGCATTCTGCAAGTCCACCTTCTATGAAATGGCTCTAAATAGAGATCCAATAGTCAAACTCGTGGCTTCCAAGTTGTTTCAGAAAAAATTACCGTTACAATATTATTGGCTTTTGTCACTATTGCAAGATCTCTAAATGAAAAGGCAAAAAGTGGATTTCTGCCTGAAGGACCAAGGAAGATCCATTTGCAAGCAAAACACAACTAAGAACTATTAGATTAGGTGAACGGTTGTCATTGTTGGTTGACAACATATCTCGCTAAAATTTTTCACAAGTAGCAAGTGTATAAACCCCCACCATTATCTAAAAGTATCCAGTGGTCCCACATACCCCACACTCTGTGATTGCACTTAGTTGCATACAGTTGATATTATGGAAAAGGTAGACCAGGGAGAGGTGACAGCATCTTCAACAAGAATTATCGCAAATCTGAAGTCACAGCAGTCAAACAAGGTGAGTGTTCTTTCCATGAGAAAGACCAAACTTTGTGACAAAGAAAGTAGTCCAATCTTTCCTTCAGTGGGTTCTTCAACTTCCAGCAAGGCACATGCTAGAATAGAAATTGAATTTTGCAGGCACAATGCACTGCAGCAGTTTAATTCTTCTTTTTCCAGGAAAGATGCAAAGACAGCATCGGACGCTTTAATGCCAATAACCCATTTTTGCATATACCATATCAAACCAAAAGATGTTCTAAAAAGAAAGAATAAGAAGCAGCTACCTCGATACAAAATTCCCCTGTTTCTGGTTCTTTGGCAACAGTTGCAGTCAACCCAGCAGCAGAGGAAGATTTTCCCGATGTGTATACAGATCTTGGGACTATGCCTGAAGTATATCTGAAACACAAGCGAGCACATAAATAAGTCCATAAATCTAATAATACACGAAAACATGGATTCCATTCAGCAAGCATGATCATAGGGTTGACGAATTGGATTAAAAAAGACAGCGTACTTGAGGAACTGGGATTTTGCACAGCTAGGATCTCCAACAATGCAGACATTGACATCCCCTCTCAGGTTGATGCCTTCGTGAGTTACCTTGTGAACGCCACCAACAAGCATAAGGAGAATAGCTCGCTTTATGTCTTGATGACCAAAAACTGTTGGAGCAATGCTATTGACGAGCTTATTGAAGAAATCAGGGGTATTCCTCATTCTCTGAATTTCATCAATCTCTTCAGCCTGTGACAGACACAGACATCAGAAGCTGCTGGGTCAGCTGTGACTACTGTAACTCACCATGATTGCACAAGGTTGCCAGGGAAAGCCCATTACAGGATAATGGTTCAGGTCAAATGATGTTTTAGCTACTTTGGAAGAATTCGAGTTACATGGTACTACTAGAAGGGAGTTCATGTGACTTACAGAGTAAACTTGGTCTCATACAGACATAAGCTTTTTGCCTGCTATGTCAAAAAGATTTCTTCAACTACAACTATGCCAACTAAAGCACAGAATATTATTTCACTATCTTATATATTGGATTTTGGAACTACGGAAACCCCAACCAGATTACTTGTTTCTATCACAATCAATTGAACGAACCCATATACAAATAGATATTTTTTATTGAATGAAGTAAAATGATTCAGCTACATTCTTAAGTCACATTATTGTTCACACCATCACTTAAAGGAAGGTTGTTCATTGGAGACGAACCATGAATTGCTGATTGTCATCTTCATCAGCACCCTTCTTCCTATTTCTAATGTCAATGTCTCTTCTACCATCCATAATCTGAACCGATGCAAAAAGAGGTAAAGTTAGCATTAGCAAGTACTCTGTGCACAATTTGCTTAATTAATCAACTGATTCCCCCAGTGAGCAACCTGCACTGAATTGGCAATAAAGGCAAGCCGATAAGAGAGATCTCTCACGCCTAATGCTCGAAGACCTCTCACACCTTCCTTTCCAACAGATGATGGGTTGCGCTGTGAAGCTTCCTTGCGGCACTCTGCTCTCTCGCCAGGGGAAGCCAAGGCCAATATGTCAGGAATGACAACGACAGTACCGGTAAAAATGACCCTGAAATCATTCAAATGATCAAATTAATTCAGAAGAAGAAGCATCAAGAAGTACATGAATAAAAGAAGAAAGATTGACAAGCTAATTCTTGATAACTTCCTATGCTTAAAGTGAGTAGGCGAATGTTCCATCACATTCAGTAGTTATCAGTTGATCTGTGTAAACAAGTAGTCTTAAGCATTGTGTTTCTTCAAGAAAAAGCAGTCCTAATTATTACACCAATTTTTTCTTTGTTCTTTTCTTTCTCACTGAAACTTGCACGTTTGCAAAAAGGCAAATTCAGATATGATCCACTCAGCTTCAAATGGCCTATGTAGGGGACACAAATTCATATACATAGCATTTCTTCTGACAAGTCAGACATGGCAAAGACTCTCACATCCAGCTTGACAATTGGCATCGACGATGGCCTAGAATTTACAGTAGAAGGAATAATTCTATCACAGCAATAAATTTGCAATCTTAATTAGCTACCACTATTTCAAATAGATTGGCACCGGTAAGACCACATAGTCTGAGATGAAAGTTGTCCAATAGCTAGTTTAACCAGATGTATTCTGGAATGAAGATGCTGATATTCGTAGCTTCCATTGCAAAAGAATCAAACTCATCATATTCTTTCATGGTAAGAAATTACATGCTGAGATTGGTAGCTTCCTACTGTAGGACCACCTGCCTGTTACTTTTTGGGAAGAAAACAAATTCTGGAAGACTAAAAACTAGAGAAAGAATGAAACCGAAAAGATGACTGGACAATTAGGCCTCATAGCAACCCTGAAAAATGAGCGATCGATCCTTACGTGTCACCAGCTCTAGCCTGCTCAACTATATCGTGGCGGAGAATGACATCCATTGATCTGGGCAGGGATCCAGCAGGTATCTCTTTGGAGGTCTCCTGCATTCTCACCCTCTGCCAATCTGCGAATTTGCTCTCTTGGCGGAGCAATGCCCACTTCATCCTATTTTGGCATGTAGGATCCACGCAGATTGAGGGCTGCAATTGAGCATGACACCGCAAGGCTGATAAATAAATTACAAGGAAGAGATAATGCAAACTAGCGGAAAACACTCGCAAGGCATATACTAGGCAACCTCAGTATACTTGAATTGTTGCTCCACATTTTTTATGACGCCTCCACAGTCCAAGCACTTGAATGTACCCTGGAGAAGCTCCGGCCGCACTTCACTCGTGCGAGTGACCACGCCAGTCACCGATACAAGCTTCCCTATTTCTGCGGTGGTCAGTTCCCTCAACCTACAGTTTTAGATCAATTTAATCGTTTCAAGTTAATGAATTCGGGCAAACGAGAATTGACAGGCGCAGCAGAAAGGGCAGAGTAATTGGCTCTAAAAATTCGAACTTTACAATTGTTATGAGCAAGTAGAAATGAGGGAAGGAAAAAAAAAAGGAGACCTCTTGGCGAAGGGGAGATTGAAGAAGGCGATGTTGATGTCCTTGTGGGGATTATCGTCGGCGATGAAGGTGGGCTTCTGCTCCATGACGAACCGCTTGCAAGCATTTCTGAGGTACGGCTCGAACCTAATCGACAGCACACACAACAGTCAAATACAGAAATTGAGGGAACAATCGAGGCGGCGGAACCGGAACGGAGGCGACAAAAAGACGGACCTCAAGAACTCGTCGGAGATGGCGGACTGGAGGAGGTCGCTGAAGAGCATGACGTGGGAGAAGTCGATGAAGATGGTGCTGGACTCGCTGGCCTTCATGGCGTCGATCTCCGCCGAGTAGTAAGGCGGCCCTCTCGAGTTCGGATCCACCGTAAAGCTGCGATTTTTTCAGTGGGTTTTTCCTCATCATCGTCAATCGACAGCACGAGGCAAAGATCATATTCATCGGAAGGGAACGGAAGGGGAAAGGGAAGGAGGGGTTACCTCTTGAGGAAGTCGAGGAAGACATCCTCCACCTGGACGGCCTTGCGGTCGACGAAGTACGACTCCATTGGGGGGGCGACGAACGACGATTGAATTCCTCTCCCTCGTCCGCTTCTCCTCTGCAGATCAGCAGTTCGCCTCTGAGGGTTGGAATGATGGAAATGGTAAGAGGAAGGAGGAAGCAGGAAGGAGAAGGACGACAGAGTTTTGGCGGGAAGATATGGAGGGCCGTCCGTGGGCTCCCGCCAAAAGAGCCCTGATGGGCCTGGGCTTCGCTTCGCTTCTTGGGCTTTTTCTTTGCGGCCCATTTCAGCCGTGAATCGATCCAACGTTGTGACTTTGGTCCCCACAGCAGCTTAGATGCCGACGCAAAGCCATGACAAATCTCGACTCGATCGATGCGTTAGGTTTTATGTTCAACCCCTCATTTTCTTTGAATTGGATGCCGTATATGATTAACATTTGACTTGATTTTTGACTAAATCTCGTCTCAGATGCGTGAGACCGATCGCGGGAAAGCCCCTAGCGGAGGTGCCAACGGGCGGGGATTGTATGCATGTGAGAAAATGGAAGATTCATCGGACCAGAAACAAGACCCCGAGCCCTTAAAATATGCGAAGAGAGCGACCGTGGTGTTGTTATTAGCGGTGGTCGATGTTTTGTATCGTCGCCAACGTTAGTACATCAGCTCAGCTTGTCAATCAGATCAGATGACGATTGCTAAGTGATATGATCGGCTGCATGAACTTGAACCAAACTCTCCGTGAAAACCAATCACCAGGCTCATCGTATTGGCTCATCGTATTCGGTTTCCAGGAGTCGGCACAATTTCATGCGAGGTCAGTGGCTCATGAAATCTCTCCTCAAATCGAAAAAGAAGCGACGATATCCTTAATTAACCATTTGCCTACTAGAACAGTACATAGTCCCATGGGCCGAGCAGCAAAACTACTACACACTCAAGAATCGATCTGGTCAGCTATTCTAATATAGTTTAATCAACTGCCTAGTCCATCCTCTAAGTAGCGCTTCACCCTTCAAGAACATTGGTCCGTGGTTTAGTGTCGACAGACTCACATCTAATGTCGACAGAACGACTTGCGCCTACGCTTCTGTTTGATGGAGATACCTGATGAATTTGAGAATTTCCGCACAACGTTCGCTCGCGGCATTTAGGTGGGAATAAACAGTATCACGACTCGAGAATTTGTCAACAAGAAAAATATAGCTACAGGAAGTTCTTACGGCTATACGATCCACCAACCTTTCATCATTCATTCAGAAGAGGCTATTATGTAATTTACGTGTAGGGAACGAGACTGGTCTTCTCCAAATCCGTCGTCCTGTTGTTGAATACGTGGAAAAGGTGATCGCACGCCTGCCTGGATGATGGCCTCTCTTGTGGGGCAGTTTTCGTGCATTGCAGTGCGATTTCAAGCACTTGAAAAGCCGCATTCTCCTCCCTAGCTAAGAGAGGCCTTAATGCAGGGTCTATCAACTCTTCCCGAGCCGAATCTTGCGTCTCAACATGACTCTCCACCCATCTGACCATGTCAATGTCTAAACCGAAAGATGCATCTGTTGGCATTTTTCCACTGACGAGCTCCATCAGCACGATTCCCATACTATACACATCACTTTTCTCAGTTGCCTTCAAGGAGTATGCATACTCTGAGAGAAAGCAAAGCAGCAAGTAAGAACATCCTGTACTATCTTTGCATATGTTAGGTCGAATGAAAATTTAGATTGGAACATAATGGTGCAGACTTTGGCAGCATCAATTTTTTTAAATACCTGGAGCAATGTAGCCGTACGACCCCGCGAACCATGAATTGGACTCTGTGTCTAGTGATTCATAATTCTCCACCAGCGATTTCGCGAGCCCAAAATCACCTAGGTGTGCCTCCATGTTGGAGTCCAGCAACAAATTGCTAGATTTGATATCCCTGTGAACGATCTTTGGAGCACAATCATGATGCAGGTACTCCACACCTTGAGCTAAACCCAGCGCTATGCGTAACCTTGATTCCCAATCGAGGCTCCTCTGCTTCTTCAAATTCGCTGACTTCTGATGCAACCAATCCCATAGACTTCCATTCTCCATGTACTCATAAATTAACAGATTGGAACCTGCTGCTTTGTTGCTGCAGTAGCCCATCAGTTTCACAAGGTGTCTATGCCGGACCCTGCCCAACGTCTTGACTTCCCTGACGAAGCTCTTATTTGACAGAAGATCTTCCCTCCACACTATCTTCTTAACTGCCAGCGTTTCCCCAGTAGGCATCTCAGCCCTGTAGACTTTACCAGATCCCCCCGAACCAATCATGAACTCATCACTAAGGTTGTTGGTGGCTTCCATAATATCTTCCCATCTAAAGTCTTGCTTGGCAGCGCCCTGGTGGAAGAGCAATCTCCGATGTGCCTGGGAAGAACTGGTGGAGGACACACACTTCACTTCGTTGAATCTTTTGAAAGCCTCTCGCCTGCGCTTCAAGAACAGGGCAATTCCAAACGCTAAAAGAGCAATAGCCGCCAAGGTCGACACTGCCGAGATGATCACGACTGCGGATTCACTCAGACCTGGCTGGTTACCGGATATGAAGCTGTTGCATGGGACAAGAGGACTCCCGCAGAGATGCAGGTTCCCTTGGAATGCATGAGCTGGCCACCGTGAGAACTGCTTCCCCAGTTTGCCCTGAAGCTGGTTGTAAGAGAGGTCAAGCTTGCCCAAGCTGCTCATTTCGCCAACTTCCGAAGGAATTTCACCAACCAGCTGATTGTGAGACATATCGAGTGCTTCGAGTTTCGACAGCATGGCTATAGAGGGTGGGATTTGGCCACTGAGATTGTTGTGGCTCAGATCAAGAATGGTTTGGAGATTCTGGAGTTGTCCTAGTTCTACAGGAATTTTACCAGTGAAGTTGTTTTCCGAGAGTCGAAGCTCATAAAGCTTGCCTAACTTCCCTATGGAAGAAGGGATAGGCCCAGAGAGGTGGTTGCGGTCGAGGTTGAGGACGTTGAGTGAGGCAAGATCACCAATTTCAGCAGGGAGCGTTCCATTCAGCGAGTTTCCATCAAGAGAAAGCTTCAACAGCTTGGAACATTCGGATAGCTGTGGAGGAACGGGGCCAGTAAAGCTGTTGCTCGAAAGCTTAAGTTCACCCAACTGAGGCAAGCTGCCAAGCCACGAGGGGACTGGCCCGGAGAGAAGGTTATTGTTTAGATCAAGGTGGGTTAACTTCTTGCACAAGGAGAGCTGAACAGGAACCGGTCCAGTGAGCAAATTTCCTGATAGGTCAAGCAACGAGAGCTCGCGGATCTTCCCCAAGGTCCAGGGGAGACTCCCATTGAATCGATTGTTACCTAATCTGAGTCTTTCCAGGAAAGGCGAATTACCCAGTTTGGGAGGTATTTCGTGCTCAAACGAATTATCTGTGACATCGAAAGAAAGGAAAGAGTGCGAGCTACACAAGGCAGAGACGCTACCACTGAATCTATTTTTTAAAAGGTTGATCCTGGTCAGGTTCCTTAGATTGATGAGAGAGTCGGGAAGATTACCAGCGAGAGAATTGTTATAGAGCATGAGCTGCTTCAATGCCAGGAGATTCCCCAGTGTTGGGGGAATACCGCCAGACAGAGCATTGTCTGCCAAGTCCAGAATGATTAGTTGGCGGCAGTTGCCTAAAGCGGCGGGAATTTCTCCTACAAGCTCATTCTGCCTCAGGTGAAGGAGATTAAGTTGATGTAGCCTCCCAATGCTGTCAGGTATCCTCCCATTGAAGTGATTTCCAAAGAAATCGATCATTTGCAAGCTCGAGCAGTTTCCTATCTCCGTGGGGATCTCCCCGCTTAAGCGGTTGTCGTAGAGATACAGCACCTGGAGCTCGCCGAGCATCCCAATCTCATGCGGCAGGCTCCCCTCCAGATCGTTGTGGTACAGAGCCAGGTTCTGCAGGCTGCTGAGGTTTGCTATGGATGTAGAAATGTTGCCCGCCAAGCTGTTGTTGTGGAGATAGAGATCTGTCAGGGCGACCAACTCATATAGCTCGATGGGGATGACGCCGGTGAGCGTGTTGTTGGAAAGGTCGAGCTGCTTCAGAGCACGGCAGTTGCTCAATTGGGGGGGAATGGGGCCAGAGAGCTGGGCCTGAGCCAGATACAGGTGCTCCAGATTAGTGGCATTGGAGCACAGGGCGGCGGGAATGGTGCTGGAGAGGTTGTTGTTGGAAAGAACCAGGTAAACCAGCTCCCCCATGCTCCCCAACTTCGCAGGGATACTGCCGGTGAGCCGGTTCAGCGACAAATCCAGATTCTGGAGCTTGCGCAGGCGGGCCAGGGATGTTGGGATGGGACCCTCCAGCTGATTCCCCAGCAAGTTCAAGGAGTGCAGCTCGCTTATATCGCCAATCACGTCGTCAATCTCCCCGGACAGGCTGTTGTTTGCCAGGTTCAGCAACTCGAGATTCCTAAGCCGGCCCAATTCCCTCGGGATGGATCCGTTGAGGCCATTGAGCCTGGCGGCAAACTGCGTGAGGCTGGAGCAGTTGCCCAGCTCGGGCGGGATGGGGCCGGTGAGCTGGTTCTCTTGCAGGTTGAGGTTCTGGAGCAGTTGGAGCTGTCCTAGCTGAGGAGGAATGGGGCCGGTGAGGCTGCATGAGGCCAAGCGGAGAGAAACGAGGCTCGTGAGGCCGCCGAAGGACGGAGGGATGGGGCCGGTGAGGGCAGGGTTGTCACCGAGGCGGAGGACGCGGAGGGAGGAGAGGGAGCCGAGCTGAGGAGGGATGGACCCGGAGAGCTGGTTGGTGAAAAGGAGGAGGGACTCGAGGGAGGAGAGGTTGGAGAGAGCAGGTGGGATCGGTCCCGTCAGGCTGTTGCCGGAGAGGTCAAGGTGAAGCAGGTTCCGCAGGCGGCCCAGGGACGGCGATATCGATCCCGACAGCGAGGACGCCGACAGGTTGAGGGCCACCACCTGTTGCTGAAGCTGATCACAGGACACGCCAGTCCACGTACAGAAATCCGGGTTGCTCGGAGACCAGTCGGACAGCACTCCCGGGTCTCCTTCCGCGAACGACGCCTTGGCCTCCAGAAGTATTCTCAGGTTCGTCTCGCCATGTCCCACCGCGCAGAACAACGCCAGAAGCGCGAGGATCACAGCAACCCAAATATCACGAGCTCCGCGAGGCATGAGCAACATCGCCATTGCTTTCGCTCGGCGCAACGCGCGTCTACTTCACTATATGCGTCGGTAGCAGAGCATGGAACACGACCGCGCGTTCCCGCCGATGGTTATGGCCGAGTTAAGCGCTCCTGCTGTGACCGGTGGTCGTTGGCTGGTGGAGGAAGGGGGATGGGAAGGGGTGCATGGATTCGAGTGCTTGCATGCGTTGGAGTTGGAAAGAGTTGGGTGTGTTTGCAGAGCCCTTAAAGACAGCCCTTTGCCTTGAAATCCCACACGGGCGCAGGCCTGCTCAGCTGTTAATGAACCGCCATGACTGACCACCGAACGGAGGAGAGAGAGAGAGAGAGAGAGAGAGAGAGAGAGAGAGAGTTAATGAGAACAGAGGAGGATGGGATTAATAAGGTCAAAGAGGATGAGGCAGGATGGGTCTAATGTATGCATGCAGCGTGAAAAAGTCGTAATGGAATAATAGGAAAAGGAAGGGTTGCTACAGCTATCCAGTCAGTGACTAACTCCAAAACATGAAACCATATTTATAATATTATCAATTATTGATACGCTAACAATCTAAATTATTCATGAATTTGCACCAAGAGCGCGAGCCCACGCGGTGCTGATAACTGGGTTTTATTTGGGTTTTGGGTACTCCAACGTCCAAGTCCAAAGAACAGAGAAAAGGAAAGACGCAGTGGTTGAATTGCTGATGTTCTAGTTCTTTGCTGCTTCTGAGTGTGTTAGCTCCTGGAGTACCGAAACCTCCGTTCGAAAGAGAGCGGTTGAGTTGCCACTTTTCCCATTTCTTTAAACTTTGGCATGTATAGAATACCATAGAACGGTTTGAAAGGCTTCACCAAGTCAAAAGCAGACCCCACCACGTCCACATCCACAAACGATTCTTAAATGATTCTGGTGTGCGCGAGGTCGATGCATTTGAGCCCTTGATATTGAAGGGGTCTTGAGTGAGATATGATCCGAGGGTCAGGATGCGCTGATCGCACATGCACCCGAAACATCCTAAAATGTCTCACGTCGACGTCCTGTGATATTCCTTTAGTATACCCTGCAACAAACTTCCAAAGTACAACAAACTCCAACTCCACCATGAATAGGCCCTCTCTCTTTATTGTCCTGCAAGTCTCTCCCCTTCATTATTCAGTGCTCACGACCATAATACCAACAAGTAACCTTTTTCAAATTCCTGCTGGTTTCAGCTGCCTACTTAAACATTCTTTCTTCTTTTGTCCCTTTGATTGACTTCTTCTCTTTCTTTATCCTTTATCAAATCCTCTCCCCTTTGGACTCCCAGCTTCTCCATTGTCTGAGCTAGTCCCTTTGATGCCCCCCTCCAACGCCACTAAGGCTCCGCATGAGAACATTTCTTGGCTGGGGAACAATTTTTTTTCAGAAATAGTTCTTTTCTATTTCTATTCTGGGGAACAATTTCTCTGTAAAAAAACCCGTTTGATAACTTTACTCAGAAATAGAAAAAGAATAGAAATCCGTTTGGTAAAAAATAGTTTCTTCTTTATATTTATTTATTTTTATTTTTGCCGGTAGACCGCCGCCACCGCCGGAGGCTGCCGCCGATTGCCGCCGCACGTTGCCGCCGGTCGACCACCGCCCGCCGGAGGCCGCCGCCGATTGCCGCGGGAGGTGGCCGGCGGCCGCGGGAGGTGGCGGCCGATGGGCCGTGCGGCGGCAATCGCGGCGGTAGTCGGCGGGCGGTGGTCGACCGGCGGCAACGTGCGGCGGCAATCGGCGGCGGCCTCCGGCGGGCGGTGGTCGACCGGCGGCAACGATCGGCGGTGGTCGGTCGGCCTCCGGCGACCGGCGGCGGCGACGGTCGGTCGGCCTCCGACGACCCGGCGGCGGCGGCGGCGGCGGTCGGGCGGCGGCGGCCGGGCGTGGCGGTGGTCGGTCGGCCTCCGGCCGGCGCGCGGCGGCCGCGGCGACGTGCGGCGGCGACGGCGGCGGCCGGCGGCGATCGGGCGGCGAGTGGCGTCCGGCAGCCCGATCGGTGGCGGCGGCGGTGGTCGGTCGGCCTCCGGCGACCGGCGGCGGTCGCCGGTCGGCGGTCGGCCGGGCGGCGGTCGCCGGTCGGCGGTCGGCCGGCCGGCGGTCGGCGGTCGGCCGGCGGCGGCGGCGGGTGGCGGTCACCGGCGGTCAATGGCCGTTAGCAAGAGAAGAATGAAAGAAAAAAAAAAATTCACTTATTTCTTAAACTTGTTCTTAGGGAACAAGAAACTTTTTTTACTTCTCATTTCTATTCCAAAACCATTCCCGGCTAACCTTTTGTTCCCTAACAAAAATTGACTTCTTGTTATCATGCTAGTTTCTATTCCCTTTTTGTTTCGGGGAAGAGAAGAATAGAAATTTCTTGGCTGGGGAAGGTTATCATGCGGAGCCTAAATAGCTATAGTTAAAAGCTGTGATCTGATACGAATCGACTATTGCTTGGTCTAGAAAGGTAAAATCTTGTCTAGAAAAATGGCCTTTCCCAGAAATAGTCCAACCCAACTCGATTTGGCCCCTACAATTCCTATGGAAAATGCCAAATGCAACTCCTTTAGCCAGACTCACAAGTTCATCTCAAATTCATCATATCTCGAAAATCTTTCTCACTTCACCGGTCACAAAAACTCCAGAGTTTGTCTTACCAACCCCCTTTTGTCAACAATTTTTTGAGAATAGCTGATCCTAATCTTTAGCTAATCTCTGCCAAGGGTGTAGAGCATGCAATAACTTTTGACACAAGTAGATAAGTTTCTACTGGGTGGAATTGCAACACTGTTTGGGAAGTCGGACCGAACCGGCCTATCAACCAAGTATTGACATGAATTTTTCTCGTTACTAGGATTAACCCGAGCTTTTCACTCAGGAATCTGATTCAACTTCGGTACAACTATAAAGACACGGAACTGTGGTGATCCAGTGGACAAGTAGCTAGGCATATGATCAATCTCATATTGCTGATTTCAAAGGGAAACCATTTAATGAAAATAATAATAATTCTTAGTAAAGCTTAAATTATGATGAGTAGGAATCAAACTTCGACACTTCACGCTAGCACAAGGTCAGCTTCAACCATTAGATTGAGCATACTAAAATGGTTATCATCTGGATTGGGCATATCGTCAAATAAAAATTTCAGGTCAAGTAGCTTGGCCAGTAGATCTTTCTAGCTCAAAAGGTTCATCACGGTGTATTAATGATTTGAATGACTGGGTTAAACAAAGGATGGACATGATATTATTCTAGCCAAAAAGAACATCCAAGGGCAATAAAGATCATTAGAATCCCATTAAAGAAAAGAGGATTTGGCTGGAGAGGATCAATCAAACTAGCCTCCATTTTGATTTCAATTATGGATGGTCAGTGTAATCCAAGGAGTTAGGCTGGTGCATGATGGACTCCCATCCGTTTTGATAAGCACGGCGTGTTGAAATTGCCCCCAAAATCACACGGTGAGGATTCTCTCAACTCCCGTGACACCATAATTAATGCCCAATCTAACCCGCCTTATCTTTTGTTCCGTTCGAAGGGCCATGAAATATCATTAAGAAAGCACAAGTTCCACAATTATCAGCAATAGGGCAACCAATCCAAGATTCCGCTACAGCCCATGAAGCATTGGAACTATCCGATACGTGGCCATCGGGTAGGGGTAATTGCCATAGAAAATTGCCGTAGATGCTCGTTTCCAACATGAAAACGACAATGCCGATGACGATGACGATGACGATGACGATGCCCCCAATGTTTCTCTAATATGGACGAGATTAATATCAGCATGACCCAGACACTTCAAGTAATTAGAATAGGAGAAGAAAATATGACCCCTACAAAGGAAAAAAAAAATCCCCGAGGAGGATTTGTTTTGACTTGAGAAAGTACAAGAAAACGACTTCTTTCTTTCTTTATTCTTTCCATAAAGATTTAAAATCATGTATAAGACACAAACCTAACACGAAAGCTGTTAACATTTGGCAGGAGAGATTTCTCATGAATATTCATTCACTGGCTGTTTTTTGTTCCAAAAGCAATAAAATTCACGCCAACATCATCGGAAAGAGACCATCTTCCTGTCAAGGGGTTGTACACAAATCCAGCCATCTCTTTGACCTGGACGAATCCAAGGATGGACGACCACAATTCAGCCAAAGTATATTGATCACATTAAAAATAACTGAGGCATGCGGAAGGATGGACAAGCATGCAATCGTGGCTTACACTGATAGAAGAACGTTGTAGGATCAACACTAGCTCTTCAGGGGTAAGGAAACTCGACCACTGGTGTGTACCTTTCGGAAGCTGCAATGTTGAAACGGGAAGATGCATTGCTTTGTTAAATTTTAGATACAAGCGAGAAGTGATGTCTCCAAGCTAAATTATTTTCACAGTTCATAGTAAATTTATCAACTGATCAACCAACCATTATATCTAGAGGCCAACGAACCAGCTGAAAACTGCAAGTGAAACTGCTGAATTGAGAGAATCATCGCCCAGTTTAAATTTTGCAGTTATCTATGCAATTTCACCAAGGAGATCCATTCATAAATATCTAGCCACTTAGGAGCTTCCTAACCCAGCAACAAAAGATGACTAGCTGCATCTCTTTCTTTTGTCTAGACAGATATGAATATTAACAGCCAAGGCAAAACAGACCATTGTCTCCAGTGCTATGTTATAATATAACATGCATTTTGAAACGCATCAAGGAACAGCAGAAATTACTTATGAGTATAATCTTGCAATGGAATCAATAGTAGAGATGAAGACAGGGAGAAAGGAAAAGAAACATACCCAACGGAGGAGGTACTCAGCAGCAACAATAGCAGTAGCATAAGCTCTCATAGAACGGTTAATAGTTGAAATCACTATAGCTCCCTCAGGAATAGTCAATGCCGCGAGTGACTTACAGAACTCAGCAGGATCTGCTACATGCTCTATTACCTTTAGTCATTCAAAAGTGCACTTATATAAACCCTTTCATTATTTATCACATCCATAATAAAAAGATGTCCATCAAGCACCCATGCAAGAAAGTTAGATAGGATAGTGCTGCTGTAGCCTGAAAATTCATTCCATGATTAAGCAGAAAACTAGAAGGAAGAGAAAGTAAAGAAGTAAATCTGTCTCATCAAAAGATATGAAAGATCTAAGTTAACATAAAAGGAAAAGATTTGAAAGGAGTTAGCATGTGATTTGGACAGAGAATAGATACCTCTAAAGAGATCACTGCGTCAAACTTCCTCTGTTCTTCAACAAGCTTTTCTGCCAATTATTTGAATCACATAAGTTTTCATGACTCATGTTTTGACTGACGTAATATTATGAAATACATTACTCTCTCTATGATTATCCTCCTTTTTTCCTCCCTTTGCAAAGAAGAAAGGCAAGAGATATACAATCATGTTATGGTGATACGACTGCATGTGAGCCAAAAGACCCAAAACAGCACTTATACAGAAAAATTTCTAAGAGTAAGCCTCAGTCCATGTCCAAGTGCCTTGTTAAAGCCATAGCACTTCTACCATCCCTATATTATACTAACATTTAACCCAATGTTCTCTGTATAACTGCTTTTGAGTTCTGAAATTATATACTCCAGATGTAAATCACCACTGTTATTTCAAAAGATATAGAATCCTGGCAAACAGTTACTATAACACTAAGGATAGTGATCCAAATACCTTAAGCAGCTAGTTAGGAGACTCTTGAAAAACGCAAGCTAATCTCAACCAAAGAGAGAACTACCTCCTTTTTTGGTCGAAAAAAGAAAGAAAGAGAGAACTACCTTCGAAAGAGAATTTTATGCATCCGAATACCAATATTTTGCCAACTACAGGACTTGCAAGAAATAGCTGTTATATATTTTGGATTTATGGCGACATAATCATCAACCATGATGTTATTATTCAAAACTTCCAGCTAGGAATTCTTAATCATAAATTAGAACATCTTGGTCTTTGCATTTACAAATAATGATAACTATGAGGGGAGTCTTAGGACTGGACAAGTCAAAAACTTGACAGAAAAATTGAGTTCTCCCTTCAGAGGGAAACAATCCAACTAAAACATGAAAATATGCATTAAATCTATGTGAATCACTACCAGAGGAAAATGCTTGAGCAAATTGTGAGATGAACATACCAGCTGTTGCACAGCAGTATTCAATCGTTGAAGTCACTGGATCCAAATCCTGTGTTGATAAAGAACATTACAAGTGTCCAGAAAAAAGTTGAAAGTTGATCATGATCAGTAGCAAAAATTGCTTCAGCTAACCAAGAAATTACACTTGGTAATATCACTCAAGTCCAAATAATCATCAGGAAAAGAAAAATCTGTAATGAGCAATACTTATTTATGCCAGAACATTAAATGCCAACCAGGAAATCTGAAAAGGATTCACAGCATCAATCCAGAACTTAATTGTCAGTAAAACTTATCACAGGCTTCATAGCGATTGACAGTGATAATCAAACAAGAACGATCAGAATACAAAAGGACTGGACAATAGTAAAGTGATTTGTGGATTCACAGTCAATCGCACAATCTGCCAGAAAATTCTTGATTGCTGGAGTAACTCATAGATTAAGAGACTATTTTCAAGCATTGATTGGTGGCAACTTCAAAGTATTTTAAAGTATCTGGCTCGCTCTATATTACTCAGAATCTTCAGATTGTATGCTTCAGTCTGAAGCTTCACAAATAAACTGCATTCATAATGGCATCTGTAGGGTTTTTTTGTGGATTTTACACTGAGAATTAGATGAATTCAATGCATGTACCTATTAAAAAAATGTTTTTAGAGCTTCAAGAAAATCTTCTAATTTCTATAGAATCCATTCTGAAGTAACTCTATCAATAACAGAAGTTGATCATTGTAGTACTTATGCTGAGGAACTTCCATAAGAAAATGTTCATTTTGCGCTGGAGAAATGAGCATACAGCATGAATGCGTGCAATCTTGATGTTTTTGTCCACAGCATCCACACCTGTTACTGAAGCTCCCATCCTGGCCAACGGCTGAAAAGGCAAAAGACAACTATTAACCAATACACCTTTCCACTTGAACAATTGAAGATGGATTATGATGTCCAAATATACCGAATGAACTCAAAATGCAACATACTTGGAATTGAAAGCAAACCAAAATCGTGTTATTTCAATAAAATGAGTACACCATCCTCTCTACCGACCAAATTCTAACCATAAATTACAATTGTAGTTCATACACCTTTTATGTTCCCATGGCAATGAAAGGGAACTCAATTTACAATTCACACCAGCCAGCACATCGGCAACAGTCAGTATACCGTACGATAGATGATTAACTGGCCACTTGCATGACTAGTAACAACAAGGCAGATACATCCCCCTATCAAAATTATGATATCATTGGTAAATAAAAGCTTTCTTTACTTTGTTAAATAAATGCTGCTCCCTTCTTGCTTTTTTTATGACTCAAACCATCTGCATTAAATAAACTAAATACAGCACAAAACAAGCCTCATGAGTGCAACAGTCCCCAAGTCAAACCCTCATGTTGCTCATCGAGCAAAACCAGCAGCCTTAATGGTTGGGGACCAGCATTTTTGCCAAAAAAGACATTTTATCAAACAAACCCAACATATGGTATTGCATTCCCTCTGCCACATCACCATTGCTAATGACTTGTGTCCATATTCTTGATATTATTGTGATGGAAACTACCACAAAGTCCAGCTTCCGGCATCGAATGATAGAGATATCTAGATACAAGAACTATTGAAGAAATGTCACCATGGCCTAAGATGAACTCCTTATCACTACTATTTAAGTAAATGTTCACGTTGTAAAATAACAAAATCAGCCAATAGGATAGCATGTGGAATTGACAGTTGTACACCTTTTCAAGATAGAAAAAAGAAAAAGAAACCTAGACCTCGTTATTGAGTATGATACCGTTTGCAGCTGCACACCATATGACTATGACAGAACTAAGTGTACTAAAATCCTCCAGTAGAGAAAAGGAGACAGATTTAATGGCTGTAGGAGCATCATGATTTCGTTATACAAGCATAAATAAGACCAACAAACTCGTTCAGTATTTGACACATTAAGCCTACAAACCCTGCTGTCTAGGACCTTCCAGAAGGTGGTTACTCCCATCTTCTATATAGCCATTCATCCAAAGTAGGAAAACAAGGAAAAGAACAGACTTCATACCTCTGAAAGAATTCCACCACCACAGCCAACATCTACAACTTTCAAACCTTCAAAAGGCCTTGCAGAGGATGGATCCTTCCTAAATCAAGAAAAGTCAGACAAATCTGCAAAATGTGGTTAGCAAGGACAAACTCATTGATTCTCATTCAAAAAAATAGTTATTGACCAAAGAAGAACAGAGTTCAATATATCTGATGGAAGCCATGCTAAACAACTGAGTTTTAAGTCCTAGAAGTCCATCAGCTGAAATGATTGCAGAAATTGCAATATTTGAAGTTTTGTCTCGAGCTAATGAGTTCAACTAAATGTGGCGAACTTGAAACCCCATGCCCATTATCAGGCACAAAGCCATTATATGCAGTAATTAAACTTGATCGTGCAAACAATTTGCTAATAGTAAAGGATCACATTTGACATACCCGAAATGCCGACAAAGAGTGGAGCGAATGAAAGCGAGTCTCGTAGGATTCATCCGGTGCAGAGGCTTGAAAGGGCCTTCAGAATCCCACCTATTCACAGCACGCGGAGAGACCAATTATCATCACATTTGCACAAGAAATCAACACAACTTCTGCAGCAATCTCGTAACTCAAAAGCTATAAAAACTACGCATTTCGAAGACTTTGAATTTCTAATAGTTCCAGCAAAAACGAGGAGCCTCGACTCTTTAACTAACTTCAGCTAAGTTGCTTCAGCTGCCAAACGAGATGAAATGAAAATAAAATAAAATACAGAAGGCGGTGCCACTGCGATCAATCGCAAATGCACAATGCCGAATTCAGGCGAAGGAAAGAAAGCCGCCAAATCAGGAAAGTCACCGTTCACGAAAGATACGAATGGGCAATCGAGGAACTGACCATGTATCGGCGATGGCGGAGAACTTGGCCAGCTCGGGATCCTTGAGAGACGAGCGAACGGAGGAGCTCCCCGCATTACGCTCGAGCTTCCCGGAGCTTCCGGAAGGTCGAGAAGCCGGCGAGGCGGAAGCGGGAGGAGAATCGCCGGCCGCAGCCGCGTCGGAGAGGAGCCTCGAAGGAGCGAAGGCAGCGAGGGTCGGCGAAAGCGGCCGCGGATATCCCAGACGGGCGGGGACGGCGCGAACTCGGCTCAGGAGCTTCGACGCCATGGCGGTCTGCTACAGCGCGAGGCACTCGACGGAGGGAAGGGAAGGGGAGCGGAGGTGCGTCGTGTTCGTTGATGAGAGAGACAGAGAGAGAGAGAGAGAGAGAGAGCGCTCAGAAGCGGTGACGGCTAGGGACGTGCGGGCCGGTGTTAATGGGCCTCGTTCAGGCCCGTTTCCGTTATGGACTAGCCCAATGGGTTGTTTGATGCATACTGCGGTTCCACGAAGGAGCGTGGTTAGGGAAAAATGATATAAATAGCCCTTGAACTATAATTCAATATGCGATATGATACTTAATAGTCCATGAACTTAAACCCAATGTGAAATACCACTCCTGAAATTTTAAGTCGTTCGATGTGATCTTCAAGTTTTTAGTACATGTTCAAACTAGTCTCTTGACTATATGAATATGTTCAGTGTTATTTTTTCATTAATTGAAGTTTGGGAGCAACATTGAATATTCTCATATGATCTAGGGACTAATCTAAACATGTATTAGATGTTCGAGGACTATATTGAACAAATTAAAAACTCAATAATGATGTTGTACATTGGGCTATAGTGCAAAGCCACATTGAATAAGTTGAAAATTCAAGGACTACATTGCATATTACGTCAAAATTGGGGAATTATTTGCGCCATTATCAAAAGTGACTAACAATATCACTCAATGGGGGGTTGAATAGGTGATTTCAATAAATGTTAACTAAATATAGTGGAATTCAAGAGTCAATATCGATATTGGTAGGAACAAGTAAAACAGAGTATGAACATAAGCAGGTTTAGGTCATATTGATGTTATTAAGTGCAATTTATCTATCGAGCAATGAATGAGTATGATTATCAAGTATTTACTAGAGTTTAAAGTTTAGACAAGGGCAAGCAGATTTGATAACTGTCCAAGCAGCTGGTTGCTTCTGGATTATTGGATATGATCGATGGTTCTAATGAATATACTTTGACAACGATAGAGATTAAGATACTATAGACAAAAACCATTGTTATTTTCTAAACTTGTTCGTGTAGATTTTTTGGTCATAAATAATCCTTTCGGCGCGAGTATTACTTGAAGATAACACTTCTTGTATTTATCAAGATCAATATAAGCTATGGATAGATTTGTTGATTTCAAAAGATATTAGGAGGTTTTCTTAACAATTACCTTGCATGGTTACAATTATGTCAAATGGATATCTACTGTGGACATAAGTTCATCATTCATGTCAAGACTAAGATTAATGGTCTTCTTATAACCTGACCACAGAAGATAATTACAGAGTATGAATCAAACTTGATATTGTCCCTAGATTTTCACTTAGTGTGGATCCTTATGAACACCATCTGAAATTTGGGCAATTTATAATCGAGATTAGTTAATTTAGTTTGGACTATCCCAATCAGAACAAGTGATTTGAAAGAAGAAAGATTGAGGATGAAGGCTGATGGTTGAACAAAACATTAGTCGCAATTTCGACCCTAAAAACAATCGTCGATTTCATTCACCATTGCAAGAAAATTATTTCTCTCTCTCTCTCCCCGACTTTTTCATTAAATTATGTACTACTTGATCAGCATCAAATCACCAAAAGCCAATTAGTGACATGCATCTTTGATTTATTATAAACGCATACATAGTCCTCTAGTGAAAGAATGGAGAAAATCCTAAACATGTACACCCAATAATATGGTACCTGCGTTAGCACGGAGACTCTGATAGACAATATATTGGCTTTAGACTAAAACTACACCAACAGGATACAGCTTGTTCTAATTTCCCCTCATTTGTCATGTTGCTCCTCCACAGCATCCAAAAAACCAGTGAGCCGACGTGTCTCTCTCAACTTGCAGTTATTTTCGTTAGAAAGAGAGCAAGCGCCCTGCACTTTCAATGCAATCGTCCGACTCTTCCTCATGGACTTCAGCCGGCGAACTTCACCAGTAGTCGCCACAAGAACATTTCCCATCCCTGAAATGATGGAATCTCCTCACATCCCTTAAAATGATCTCCCTCTCCTCTATCTTGGAGATAAACTTGGTAGCTGTATGACAGTCGTTGCAAACTCTGAGGTTCTTGGCAACTCTTATGGTCATTCCCGGAGGAGTGTTCAGGATCCCAAAAGCTATAGCGAGTTTCTCACTGTGTCCACAAAGTAAGGCCTCTTTTTCCTCCTCGTTAACATTGTGCAGAACGCAGGAAGTATCGGGCACGTATCCTTCTTTCCTCATTCTATCTGATAATGTCTCTAAGAATCGGTGGAGCTCCTGACTTTGCGGATGTGACGATTCCCCTGCTATAAACTTGTGAACCTCATCACCAAACTCAATCCAACTGCATCCAGGTTCTTTTCTTACTCCCTTTTCCTTCATCTTCCGCCTGATATCCATTGCCTTGTCCCAAAGTCCTGCAGAAGAATAAATGTTTGACAGCAGCACATAATGGCTAGCCACATCCGGCTCCAACTCAAGGAGATTCATAGCCGCGATTTCCCCAACCTCAAGATTTTGATAAATTCGACAAGCACCAAGCAAGCTGCTCCAGGCACCCGTTTTGTCATATTCAGAAGGCATGGAATCTATTAACCGAAAGGCTTCAGCCACTTGACCCGCTCTACCAAGTAAATCAACAACACAAGCATAATGATCTGGCAATGGTTCGACTCCATATTCATCTTTCATACGGTAAAACAATCGCATTCCCTCTTCAACCATTCCAGAGTGACTGCATGCAGCAAATACGGCAATGAAGGTAACTTCATTGGGCATCACCCCTTGACCTCTGGCTCCATCCTCCACCATATTGTTGAATAATTGCAATGCTTCCTCACCCTTGCCATGCATGCCATAGGCCATAATAATGACATTCCAGGTGACTATATTTCTAACCGGCATTTGGTCAAACGCTCTTCTCGATAAGTACAAGCAGCCACATTTTGCATACATATCTACTAATGCACTTCCCACTGCAACATCTAATGCTAATGAATTTCTGATGGCATAACCATGGATCTCCTTTCCCTTCAGAATAGCAGCTAGTGAAGCACAACCCGGAAGCACTGTCATTAAGGTGACTGAGTTCGGTTTCCAAGAATGTGCTTTTTCATCATTGTACATATCCTCCTCCTTGTTAGCATCTTTCCCTCTACTCTGCATCTCCATTAACAAAGCAAGTGCACTTTCGTGGCATTCGGAAATAACAGATGCAGTGATCATTGTGTTCCAAGAAACTAAATCTCTGACTTCCATGCTGTCGAAGATAATTCTCGAAATTCCTATCTTCCCCATTCTGGCATACAAATCCATGAGTGCATTTTGCACATACATATCGCTTTGCAAGCCCTTTTTTATGACATGCCCGTGAATGCTCTCTTTGACAGAGAATGCTTCGCAGCGTGCACAAGCAGGCAAGATGCTTGCAATGGTGGTAGCATTTGAACTAAGCCCCCAAATTGCTTCCATCTCTAGGAAGAGCATCAAAGCCTCATGATCCTGTTGGTTTTGTGTATAACCAGCAATCATAGCATTCCAAACCCCAATTTGCCGATCAGATAAACTGTCAAAAACTCTACGACCGCTTTCAATCCGCCCGCAGTTGCAGTACATGTCAACTAAAGCACTGCCTACAAAAGAATTCCCAATCAGGGCCTCATTCCTCAAGGCATAAGCATGGATTTCCCTACCTGCATTTGTCATCTGCAATTGGGCACATGTAGGAAGAACACTAGCTATCGTCACTCCATCAGGTCTAATTCCATCACGAACCATGCGGACTAAGAGCATCAAAGCTTCCAAGAAGCATTCATTCTGGGCGAACGAGCTTATGATGGTGTTCCACGAAATCAAATCACGGTTTTCAAACGATTCAAACAAAGCCCTTGAGTCGCCCATTCTTCCCAACTTCGAATACATAGCCATTAAAGAGTTGCTGGTAAACGTTTTCCAATCCCCTTTCCTCAAACTATAAGCGTGAACCTGCTTCCCGAGCTTTAAGCCATCATCCACTTGCGGCAAGTTTGAGCAAGCGAGCGCCAGACTTACCAAAGTGAAGGAACTGGGCTCCAAATTTTCCGACACCATCGAATGAAAGCAATCCAACGCAAGAACCCACTCCTCATCCCGACAGAGTGCCGCAAGCATGGAGTTCCAAGAAACTTGGTCCCTCTCGGGTATTCTGTCGAACAGCTTAAAGACGTTCCCGATATCCCCGCACTTGTCATACATGGTCAACAGGGTATTGGCAACGGTAACGGAAGATTGCTCATACCCAAGTTTAACGGCATGGGCGTGAATCTGCCTCCCGAGATTGAGGTCCCGGAGGCCCGCGGCGGCCTTGAGGACAGCAGGGAAAGCAAAGTGGTCGGGAGGGATACCGGCGAGAGCCATCATATCTCCGTAGGTGGAAATGGCTTCTCGGAAGAGATTTGACCTGGCTTGGGAGCGGAGGGACTCGATCCATGACGAGCGAGGAGGGGTCGAAAGCGAAGGGTGCGGAGGAGGAGGAAGAGAAGCAGAGGAGATGGGGAAGGTGTTGCTGGCTACTGGCGGAGGAGAGACGTGAGAAGGGTGGTGGTGGTGGGGTGGGACGATGGAAGAGGAGGCGGAGACGGGGTGAGTCGAAACGGGAGCGGGAATGGAGGACATGGCGGGGCGTTATTTACCGTTTGAGACGACGACGACGACGACTCCTCTGCTCTGGCTCTGCTCTGCTTTCAACTGGATGGATAACATCCGTCTCCATTTGAACCAGGAGACAAGACGAGCAAATCCGTCTCCATTTGGACCGTAAGTTAAAGCGGCTAACTTGGGTATCACAGGCTCCGATTATCAAGTACATTTATACATATGATTGAAATATCCGACGGTATTCGATTTCTTTCCAAGATTGTCTTCTGACCCTCGGAAACTCCATACGTATCATTGCATTGTGTTTGCTTCTGAGTATCTTCTAACTACGTTGGGGAGTGAACATATCGAAGCACAGGTCATGGTGATATCCGTTGTATCGATGCATCTGCCACATGGCCAAATCGACTTATAGCAATAGCCGACTCATATCCAAATCCAGAAAGTTGGTATTGTGTCTGCTTTTGCTGCCTTCCATTGGGAGTGCTTTACTTTTTCTCACTGAAAGTAGCAGCAGCAAAAATGATACATGATCCCAGCACACTACCCAATCTTCTCGACCACAAATTTGATCCGTCCAGATATAACTAAGAAAAGTCTGACAATTTGCAAAAGAATTGTAACCGTATCCAAACCCGCGCAAATCAAATAATTTAACTTCCTCAATCCAACTTAGCTTGAAATCGAAAAAATCGAAAGCCAGGTGAACCTGAATCTGACATAAAGCCTAGACAGGAGATCCTAGGAGAGATCTCTATCGTCTCTCCGACATCATCCTCGCATTTGCGGGCTCTCAGGGCCTCATACAAGCAGCTGTTCCTCCACATTGAGGGGTCAAAAAATCTTTGATTATCGCATCTTCTCAAACAGAAAAAAAGATTAAAGGGAAGCTGAGCCATTGAGTATACGCCAAAATTCTCCCTAACAATTTCCATCACTCCACTCCACAAGTGTAAGAGCTACATTCTCTCGCAATAGGGAGAAGCCAGTTGAAATGAAGGCAACGATGGTACTTAAAAAACAGCTACATCCACGCAAAGGCTTAAACAATTTAGAAAGCACAGATGCCAACTTATAAAATCATGTCTGTTTACAGAACAACAAAGGGGGAAAAAAACACCACGTGGCCTAAGAAACCGGTTTAAGATTTTGCTCGCTATAGTTGAACTAAAAAGCAAAGTTATAGCTATACAAAGTTAGCATTGCCTTTAGGCCGAAAAAAAGGTCTCTTGAATGAACCTCAATTTATATCCTCCAAACAGATGAGTTGTTCCTCAAGACACCCAAAAAGTGCTTTACCACAACCCCGGAGTATAACAGGTCAATTCGAATGACGTTCAGAGGTGCCTGCAAGGCTTGAGCATCCAACTGCAGCATTCATGCATGGATCATTAGTTGAGAGTCAGATATCAGAATCATGAATTAGTACCATTGCACATAGTATAATCCATCCTGTGACCCAAGCCATGACCCCCAGCTCTCATGCTGCCCATGTGAGTATCCCATATGGTTTTGTCCGCCATACAACTCGCTTGGATATCCTTTGAACAAGTCAAAACAATCAAGTCAACAGGCATAATTAGTAAATAATACTCAAAAACCAACAGAACCATGGAAATTGGGCTTAATCTAAGTAAAGATAAGTTGTATTACTTTCAGTCGACTGGCAGCAAGAAACTAAGGGGACTGAAGTTGAAAATCTATCCTCAAACAGAAGTTTCCCAGACTTGATATTCCAGAGCCGCGTTAAGCAGTCCTCTCCACCTAAGGTCAAAGGCATGCTAAGGAAGTCAGTAGATTCTAGTGACGATTTTAAAATAAAAACATCCAGAGAATAGCTATAACCACCTGACAACAGAAATTTCTCTGATGGGTCCGTCCCAAGCTGTGTACGGGTATGGGAATTCACTTGCCCTTCATAGGACTGCACAGGTCCTTTTTTTATTTGACGATGATCATACAGATTGATCTGTTCATTAATGAGACAAATAATGTTAACGAATCTCTCTGGGAATGTGTAGCAGCCACTGTTCATATTAAAGTGTACAATGACCTATCAATAAGACCTCATACCACTCATATAGACATAAATTTCAAAAGATTACCAGACTGCACAGGAAAAGTAAACTATTTTACAGAGGTAAACAAATAAAAGAAGATAGATTATGGACACTAACCGAGCCATCCATAGAACTCGCTAAGAAGTACTGGTCGTACAACTGGAGTGACACCAAACTAGTTGTTTCGAAGTAGGTAAATGTTAGCAAAAGCATTGCATGAAACAAATCAAAACAATTATTTCAATGACATTAAAGGCAAACGAACCTGCAAATAGACTTCGGCATATAAGTTGTATTGGTTGGACATATTTTTCCAGAGAGCTGCAGGTATCAAATCCCAAGTTGCATTACCAACGACTTGAGAAACCCATGATGCATTCAAATAAAGACATCAAGACAAGGAAATTTTCAAAAAAGATTTAAATATGAAAAACGAAATGTTACAGGAAAGCCATTTACAAAAGCATAAGCAAAACGTATCACTTGACATTTTTCTAGTACTCTCCTGTACTCTGAGAAGAGATTCAGACAGCATGGATGCCAAAAATTATATAAGCCAAGTTGAGAAAGTAAAGATGAGAATAAAAATACTCTAGGCCAAGCCTGAAAAAACCACAAGAATCCAAGATTCTACAAGAGCTTAAGGCAGTTCTTGTCACAAATGTGAGTCGAAAGCCAACAGCTTTTCTGAATGGAGGGGAAGAAGATCGAAATAATGGCCATTCAGCACATCTACTTCATAATTCACATCATCAAGAAGATTTTACTTTTTTCTTTTTGCTTTTTTAAAAAAAAAAAATCTCACAGGTCATGCACTTTGACTTCTTTTTAACCCAAAACATACTAATCTTTCATGATAGACAAATATCAGCGCTCAAATTTGCACATAGTCTTTTCATTATTTTTTGAAATTAGAATCATTAATTAAATTTGGGTGGGAAAGCAAATAAGTAATTTTCATTTCTAAAATTCTAAACAAAAGTGCCCTAATGATTACCTTAAACCATTGCTTTTGAGAATGCCCATGAAATTTTTCTGAAGGAGAGGAAGGTATCTGATGACTGATCAGTCTAGAAGAAGACACCCCTTGGTTTTCTCGGACATCGACTGTAACAATAGCCCCATTTCTGAATCCACACAATGCAATATTTCCCTTCAAGAAGGATTAAAGGTGTCAGCATCGAGAGAAAGGAGGAGACTGCTTATCCATTAAAGGCAAAAAAAGAAAAGCTTGTTTTTCAACAAAAGATAAACATTGTGATTGCCAAAATAATAATCCACTAAAAAGAAGGAAAAGCACAAAACATCACGCTTCTATATCTTTGGAATCTTGAAAGACATGAAGAATTACCGACTGGTCAAATTGCAATGCCAGAACATCACTTTTACCACGACACACCCAGGATACCTCCCCATTTTCCAAATTGACCACCGCAGCTCCCAAATTCGTGCCTAGATATACAAAGGCAACATATAAATAATGGAAGAACTAGCCAGAAAAAGTCCAAATTGAATTAGAAAAACATCCTTGCTTTAGTTTAATAGCTAAAGATTGAGCTTCATACGAACATGCAATGGTGAAAATGCATCCACAGTGCACAGAGCAAAACTTGGCACCGGGAACTAACTTATATTCTTAACCACAAGTTGAATAAGTGCCACTAAGAAAAAACCCTCAAACATGAATCTAGAAGTAAAAAATAAAAGATAGGTCAAAGAAGAATTATGTATATCATTGGTCATGCAAAGGGATCAGCCAACCAAGAACCTGATCTGACATACTACAGTAGGTTCTTCATGCTTGAGCAATTGCTAAGTTCTCACAGTTTCAAAGATTCAGCAACTAATGGAAGCTTCCCAAAGAGGATAATATTTGTGTGTGCACTGGACGAGTGTCAAAGAGAGAGAGAGAGAGAGAGAGAGAGAGAGACTTGCCAACAATTGCTCGACTGCCATTAGAAGAGCAATCCGCTGTCCATATGGTACATTGGAAAGAAGCAATACGACGCTGCCTCTGCCATACGGTTGAAGCACGTAGAGGAAAATCAAAAGGTTCAGCTAGATTAAGGATATGAACAGAACCACCGGATCTATCTGAACCTAAAGTACTTATCCTGCATGCAGGTTAAGGTATCTCGTCTTGAAAGAATGTCTTCATAAATCATAACCACAAAATCCTAAACAAGTTTGTTTGCTGAATACAGAGAATGCTTTTTTCCTTTCAATTTGTTCAGAGTATTGAAACAAACTGGATGAATGACTATTTAAAATTGTTTCGAATAAGATGGTGGAAGTCACAGTATTGCTAATCCAGACAAGATGATTAGAACTAAGGCACACCAGAGCTTTTAAATATGATCTTTTTTGAATTTGGAGCAAACAAATCAAGAAAAAACCTGGAACATCAAAGTACAATGACAGTATAGAAAGAACCTTTACCTATTATCAGCACACAAATTGGCTGCTTTAAGAGATTTGAAAGCAGAAAATTGTCACTTCAAAACAATGGTTCATAGCTTACTACAAATATGAACAACAAACTCAGGGAAAACAGCCAACGAATAGACCAAGATATTTAAATTAGCTAAAGAACATAGATGAGATGCACCTAGAGACTAATTTATTGTATCAAAAGAAAGAACCATTCATTTATGGACATTTAATTACTAGAGAGCAACAAAAGAATGAACATAACATTAAACAATAAATAACATGACCCATTGAATAAACCTATATTTTCAGTTCACAATGCCCAGCCTCAACATGTGAATTGGAGCATAAGACAGTGGGAAGCAAAGGTAAAGAGATCGCAAATCTAGTCATTAAGCAAAGAACATTAAACACGATCATTTAAATTCCAGAGAAGTGCCAAACACCAGAGTGAAAGTCAAGCAAAGAAAAACAAGAAGATCAAGTGAGTATGTAATGATTATATAAATTGAAAAGGACAAGAGGCAAAATATCATGCAACTGTGACTAAAGAGTACAGCACATCCAACTGAGTAAAGGATACAGTGCATGTTGAAAATGATTGCCATCAACTGTAGTGGATCGCTTTCTTGGCATTTTAATGCAGGAGACGCCTGAAGGAAATTGTGCTGTTGGAGGTCTCCAAAGATGAACAGGGACTTTGCAATCTTCATGTTCTCTTTTAAGAGGCCACACATGTTCTGGCATGCAATCCACCCCATAATCAAAATGTCGGCCAACTTTTCCAACTTCACAAAAACTGCGAAAAGCACCAAACTTTCGATGCAATAGCTTGTAATAAGTTAATCTCATCTATTAAAAAAGATAGATACGCATTTTGTCTTGATTTGAGATTCCATTGAGGCAATGACTTGGGGTTCTCTGAGGAGTAATAGAAGTTCTATTACTGTATGATCTTCATGCCACACACAGCTCAGCATTTGAACTTTCAGTCCAAAATCTCAAGTTTCTTGCACTCATCTATATTCTTGGATGAACATTTTAAGTAAAAAGAAATATCCTTATTCTTTCACATAGTTCTTTGTGTCTCTATCTAGCAAGACTATCTCTTCATATCCCAAAAGTTGCAAAACATCCAGAATAATTTTTCAGATTATGAATAGAGAAATATTTGAAAAGAATAATGAAGCAGCAACATCAGCCATGTACTCCACAATGTAAGGATTATATTATTAGATATAGCTAAGGAAAATGGCCGCAGAAAGAACATAAAAGAAGAATGATGCGGCTCATTTTTTCTTTTCTTTTTTCCTTTTCAAAAATCCAAAACCAACAAACCAAGGTGTGCAGCCATAAACCAACAAACCAAGGTGTGCAGCCATTCATTATGAAATAGTGTCCTCAAGCAGGCGTGCATGGAATAACAAGGCAATAAATTGGCCATACTTTAGAACAACTATGCAAAATCTACACCTAGATGGTTGTCAAGACAACAGGTATCTCAAGCAGAAAGTGCTCGAAAGTACAGATGCTCCATTGCAACTGATCTATAAGAACACAGAGGACTTCGATACCAAATTAGATCTTTAGCATCAATTATGTGGACAAGATTAAACAAAGATGGCCAGGTGAGAGCATATAGACAGTGATGTGAGAATGACGAGTGAGACTCAAAGAAGCCACTGAAAGATGTAGTAGACTAAGCTACAGAGTTCATAGGACATTTATTGTATTGACTTGTCAAGCAAGAAAAGAGCACATTCAAATCGAAAAGGAATCATTCTACATCAGCTTGACTTTAAAATTAAACTGACAAGACAATGGCTGACAATACTTCTGTGCAGACACATGTTCAGCATTCCAATTCCAAATACCCACGGAGCAAACTTGGAGGAAGGACAACACTAGCTTATTGCCCCGCAATTTTGACTGGGGATCAAAACACTCAGATATGGAGAGCATGGCGAGCAACACACCTCAAAGAGCCATTCATGCCCCCAGCCAGCAGGCCAACTGTTGCAGTTTCACCCTCTGGTGTCATTATATGGAGACGCATCTGTTCCAAAGCACCATCGGCTATGTTATCTGTCCCGTGAAATGCCCACACCTGCTCAACGAAGCATAAAGGTAAAGCTGCGCTCTGGGTTGGTTGATAACAGGGATCCTATTGGGTTTAGATAGCCATGAAGGCAACTGCAGCAGGTCATATCATCTTCACAACAAACTTCACATCCCGGGTTCTTAATCAAGCCCTTTATAAAGTTGGAAAAAGAATGTTTCAATCAAGCATACTCTCATCCACTTAAGAAACTGCGTGCGACATTGAAGGCAGTGCGATTCACACCTGAAGGCCAATTGGTGAAAGAACAGAAGCAATAACAGTACCTGAGGATGGGAAACCTGAATCTTGAGGAACTCGTCCTGGAAATTACACTTGGCATGCTTCAACCATGAAGGATTGCAATTCAATTCCCTCATCTCAAGAAGAGTGGACGTTCGGCCCGAGACGGGTCTACGCTGAAACCATTAGGGGGGAAAAACTAATCACGCAAACATTATGTAAGGGAAAGTGGTTACTCCAATGCCATGACCGCAAAATCAAAACTTTTTTTTCCTGATATGAGAAAATCTCATGTAAAAAAAGCAAGAATGAAAGTACCCGAGCGGGAGTCGAGCTGGAGCTGGAGCTGGAGCCGGGGGGTTTTGATTTGGAGCCGGGAATGGGGCCCTTGATAGGGAAGTAGCGGTTCTTCTCCGCATCGAAGTAGTACCCCGGAAGCTCTGTTCCCACCACATTCCACAAACAACCCATCAACACAAAGAAGGAGGAGAAGAAGAAGAAGAAACAGAATACCCAAGAAAGAACACAAAAGCCAGAGACAGAACCAACAGAATCGTAGAGAGTTCCAGGACGATACTGAGACGAACCTTGTGGCATATCTTGGCGAGGCAAGAAGAAGAAAAATTAACAACAGGGCTTTGCGTTGGGATTCCACCGCTAGCAAAACAACGACTCGGTGGCGGCTTTCTTCTAGTCGGGGCCAAGCGGCGCGGTGCAGAGGACGACGATCCAGTTCTGGCCCAACGAACTGAAGAACGTTTGGAAAGGTTGCTCCTTTATATATATATATATAGTCGATTTCCACAAAAGTTCTTTCCTTTTGCTAATAAAAATAAATACAAACGAAAAAGAATTAGACCGGGCGGGGAATTATCCATTTGCTGTTGCTACAGGGTAAAGCTCCCCTGGATCGGCTCAGCTCGTCTCATCTCCGTTTGCTGCTGCTGCTGCTGCTCCTCTTCTTGGAGAATCACTGCTGGCGTGCTTTGTCAAACATGAAGCTCTCTGTTCCTCTCCCTCAGCCAAACCACTTCTTGACCTCTTCCCTTCAACAGGTCCAACCCATCTCTCTCCCTCTCTCTCTTTCTGGGTATTGAATGATATTGTGGGCAGACACTCAAAAAGTCATCTTTTGTACACGACAGTGGAAGCGTTTGCCTTGGGGAATACCACCGGCAAGACCCGGACATCACCTGGACCGCGACCGGCGAGCGTCTAACGTTGGACCCATAACAGCTGCTCTTTCCTTGGTGGACTCGCCTTCCTCGTTCCCCCTCTATCGGCCTCCCCCTGCCCAAGAATCTCTCTCCGAGGTAGCCCCGACCCAGTTACCAACATTCATCTGTATGCAATGCTAGCTCTGCGTATCGAATTGTGAGGAAATGAAGGAGCTTCCTGTTTCTTTTGTTTGCTTCTTCCATTTTCACTGCACACTTTCGAGGGTCTCTGTTTGCCTGCCCGTTTATCTCGAATTGCAGCAGAAGTTGCCCGCCATCTATTTGTAAGAAGTCTACATTACGTGCATGTTTATGTCTTTTACTGCGATTAGGAAGGCCTAGAGGATTACGTTGACCGTCGTACGTAAATCTAAGATGATACAGTGATGCATGTCTACTTTCATTTGCTAACTGTGATTTCAACTCTGGATTGTACTCTACAGCTCGAACCAGCAGACCCCGACTTTTACAAGATTGGATATGTTCGAAGTATGCGAGCTTATGGAATAGAATTCAAGGAAGGGCCTGATGGATTTGGAGTCTACGCTTCCAAAGATGTTGAGCCACTGCGCCGTGCTAGGGTGTGTGGACTGTTTACTTCATAAGACATTTCGTTGAATCACTAACCCAAGGATGACTGTGAATCTTCATGTGCTTGCATTCTTCTTCTTCTTCTTCTTCTTCTTCTTTTTGGTGTTTGATGTGAAATCTATTGTCATGCTGTTGGTAATTTACAGTTGGATTCTCTCGAGGCTACTTTAAGATAAGGCATGATGGTCTTTTGCTTTTGTTCAGGTAATCATGGAAATTCCGCTGGAACTAATGTTAACCATTAGACAAAAGCCCCCTTGGATGTTCTTCCCAGATATAGTACCGATCGGTCATCCCATTTTTGATATTATTAACTCAACCGATCCAGAGGTAATTTGCTGCTGTTCTTATTCAGTGACATAAATGACCGTTTGCTCTAGTCTTGTGTTCCCAAAAACAGATGCTGCTTCTGCAATTTTTTTTTTTTTTTTTTTTTGTAGCATGTATATCACTGACAAGATAATTACATGTGATAATTTACATGCAGACGGACTGGGACCTGAGAATGGCATGTCTTCTTCTATATGCATTTGATAATCAGGACAACTTCTGGCAGTTATATGGGGACTTTTTACCTGGTGCAGATGAGTGCACTAGCTTGCTTCTAGCAACAGAGGTCATTATTTTCTATTATTTATCTTTTCCTTTAAGCTTTGAATTGTTTTTCTATTTAGATGAATTTCTGAGTTCTTTTAATTCTTTAAGCAATGAGATCTTTTGAGTTATCTCTCTTTTCTTCTCTCTTTTTTTTTTTTTATTTTCACTTGGACTTTGACAAGATTTTTGCCTCAAACTCTATGTAAACTCTATGTCAGACTTCCTGTCTCCATGAGTATCCGCTGATTTTAATCTTAGTGCAATATGTCTTGGTCATTAAGCTTTTGGCTGATGAAAGGCTGGAGCACTGCACATATGCATCTATTAACGTATCGACATGGAGCTGTTACACTTGCTTCCGTATCTAGTATCATCTTTAACTTGTTTCTCTTTGTAGTTAGGTTCTCTGTGAAATTCTTCAAGCATTCACACAACATATGGTAAAATCATAATACTTCCGTGTGTCAAATATACATTCCGTTGTGATTTCTTAAGAATGTTAAGCTTGCTTTCCAATGTATATAAAGATGTTAAGAGGCTAAGCTATATGAATATTTGAATGTATTAGGTAGCTGTAATTTGGAATATATCTTAAGGTGGTTCCATTGCTTCTAGTAATAATAACAGAAATGCTGAATTTGAATTGACAGATTTATTAAAAAAAATTATTAATTCATTGATCTAAGATTGGATTGATTCTAATTTTAGTGCCATTTTTTTGGGGTCATTCTGCGGTTGAACGGCAAATGATGGCAATGACACTGGGACTGGCATTATCACTGAAATACCGCTGATAGCGGCCTCTACCGACAGCTAATAGTGTGACTTTTTAGCTCAGCACTATACTGGTGATTTTGGTAGCCGCAATGGCCGCAACTGCTATATTGTAGCCACTATAATGGACTATTAGGTTTTTGGGGAACACTCTGCTTCCTTCTCCAGCTTTTTCTTAGAATGTATCTTGCTCATTCATGGATTAATTGCTACAGGGTGATCTTTTGGAGCTGCAGGATCCAACCCTTGCTACAACTATGAAACAACAGCAAAGGCGTGCCTTGGACTTTTGGGAAAAGCATTGGGTTAGTTGACCCATGCCGTCTGTATGTTCTTTAGTTATAATTTTGAATGGTATACTTTTCTCTTTTGCTGAATATTTATCTGTGGTCTTAACATCCCGTAGCATAATGGTGCACCACTCAAGATTAAGCGTCTTGCTCGCGATCCTGAGAGATTCACTTGGGCAGTGAGCGTGGCTCAGTCACGAAGTATTGGCTTGCAAATAAGGATAGGCGCTCTTGTTCAGGATTCTAATATGCTAATTCCTTATGCTGGTTAGTTTTACACGCCTTCAAATGGTATTTATCTGTTATTTTGTCTACGTTACGAGATTCATTTGTTCACAGTGGAATTTGCTGTCTACTTTGAATTTTTGTATTTTGTCAATGCTGTATATGTTGTTGCATCTGTTGTATTCTCTTCATTAATTCCCACTTTTGTTAACAGCTGTCAGACTGACTTGACTTTATAAAATACCTTTGGGTGGACATGCAGACATGCTGAATCATTCTTTTGAACCAAATTGTTTTCTACATTGGCGCTTTAAGGATCGCATGCTTGAGGTGATGATAAATGCTGGACAAAGGATAAGAAAGGGAGATGAGGTAATAGTTACGTTTTTTCTCTATGGCACATTCACCTTTCAACAAAATAATTTTTCTTGTAATTGTTAGAGGCAGGCCAGTGAATCTAAGTGTTAGGCACTGAATGTTTAAACCGTCAATTAGTACATTTGGTAGAATGAACCAAGGCCTTGACATGTCATGGAATGTCAGATGGTATGGTGGTTTGGTTAATAATTATTCTTAGATGATTGGCATTGTTTTTTGCCTGCTAGCCGGAACCAACACTTGGTGATTCTGACATGTTAAATGTGAAGTTGCTTAAAATTTCACAGCTTATACAGTTCTGGACCTGGAGCAGCTACTTATGTCATTGCCCGTGGGGCAAAGGCTTTTTGAAAAAGTCATTTTTGTCCTGTAAATGAACGATGGGAATGGTGATAGACTGTAATTTGGTTGAGTCTTTCAATTTGACAGATGACAATCAATTACCTTGGCAACCAGAAGAATAACATGTTCATGCAAAGATACGGCTTTTCATCACCTGTGGTAAGTTAATGTTTTGTGAATATATGATTTTCTTACGTTTACAAGCATCAATTATGCAAACTGCTTTACTGAGTCGCTTGTCTTTATGCATGCTGCACCTGATATAACCTGATATAACATACAGTGAGGGTTATGCCCCATGGTCACCGGAGTGGTATTCATACATTCTCTGTCCTGCCAATGGTTTTGTGCTTCATTTAGGACAACCTTGGCTAGCTAGCACTATTATTCTGGGAGTAACACCTTCTATAGGGTTCTAAACACGCGGGCACTTTGGTGATATATCTTTCTTTAGAATGAAAACAGTAATTTTTTATTCAAAAGAGAATATGATCTAATTGAATGGAGTGATAGGATGGAACTCAAAAAGTACTTGTATAAAATGGTGTTTGTAGAAAGGTGACTGCTGATGCTCTGACACTGACAAATGAGGCAGAACCAAGGGAAAATGCTATACCGTGGTGACAGATTAATGAGAATTAAGAGGACAGTGGAGATCAGCCTGAAAAAGCTTTTTATAATTGGTCTGTCATGCCTAGACAAACAAAGCATTGGTTATTTTGAGAGTTGATTCATAATTGGCTCTTTTAGATACCATTCGGCCTTGGTGCTGGTTGCTTGCAAAAACTCGTCAAGAATCTGTAATTTCTTTGAAAATGCAAGATTGATAGTAGAGGTGAAACAAAATACAAAACTCTAATGATTACCTCGCCAGAAGATTGACATGAACACTCCAAAATAACATGTCAACAATTTCAGCCAACTCCAGATGTTCTTCCATCACTACCCTTTGCTTTGGCTCTTTCATCATTGCTAGCAAGATGCCAAAGATTTCATCCAATTCCACTTATCTTTGTGATTGAAGGTGTCTAAATGACTCTTGAACTTACAGTATTGCAAACTGAACAGCATAAGTCAGGAGTGAGGCTGTGGCTGAAGCTGTAGAAATACCTCTACATCCAAAGCCATCAATGGCCCTTAGCATATACTTAGTCTTTGTCATCTGGAGAGCTTTCTTGCCAGGGTTGCTTGATCTTGTAAGGTCTATTTGTGAAATATGGATCTGCCTGTGTTACTTTCAGTGTTGCATGGAACATATGGCTAATAATTTCTCAGCCTCTGATTTCAATTGTTTTAGATTTAAGTATCTTTGCAGAGCTAACTCCTTGATACACATTGCTTAATTGTGGCAGAATCCTTGGGATGCTATTGAGTTCTCTGGCAATGCTCGTATTCATTTGGATTCGTTCTTGTCTGTCTTTGACATAGCTGGCCTTCCTGATGAATATTACCATAAGAGTATGAAAAAGACCAATCCCCTCATCATTGTTTCCACTATATAACAGCACCCCAGGCATTTTACTCTGACATTATTGTCTAAATCTCGTAAACAGGTCCAGATCATCTAACCAATGTTGGAGGCACTTTCGTGGATGGAGCTGTTCTTGCAGCTGCAAGAGCACTACCCACTTGGTCAGATAGAGATCTGCCTGCAGTGCCCAGCGTGGAAAGAAAGGCAGCAAAAGAATTGCAAGAAGAATGCCGACGGATGCTTGCGCAATTCCCTACAACATTGGAGCAAGACCAGGAAATACTAGGTAAAGAAAATGTTAAACTAAATCTAGTTGCTTGGTTGATTAACTTGATTATCATTTGATATGCGTGATATCCACTTTAATGCTATTCACAGATTCCATGCCACACAGTAGGACATCCGAAGCTGCAATTAAGTAAGTTTTTCTCATCTGAGCATCCCAGGAACTTCACGCTATTTGAGTACCCAGGTGTTGATATCTGTTCTTTCCAATGCTCAGTGACAAAGTATAACCGTTGATATTCGCAGGTATAGGCTTCATCGGAAGTTGTACATACAAAAAGTCATCCGGGCGTTGGATATGTATCAAGAGCTTCTATTGTTTTAGTCCGCACATTTTCAAATGATAGCAAACCGAATCTTATGAGAGAGGAGTGGTCTACTCCAGTTTTGAGTGTCAAGGGGAACTTTCTTCAGTTGGGCACCGAACCATTACGTCATTTCCATTGAAACAAATTTTGTACCTAAGGAAAGTTGGTGACCCAATACTTAAAGTTGCATCTCGATTTACTCACGAAAAATCATTCCATTGACTTATTATGAAAAATTTATGCCCAATCAAAATTTGGTTAAATCTGTCTAAAAAACAAACAAATATGATTTTTCAAAAAAAAAAAATTCAATTTAACGAATTCAAAACATCAAGTCACAATGTTCGTAAATCGAGTCACTGGGATTTAGGACAAAACAATTCTTAAAAATGATATCTCTTACGTCTTTTTTTCATTGACTTTATTTTTGTACCTACATAAAGTCCATGGCCCCATACTTAAAATCACGTGAAAATATTTTCAAGAAAAATTCCTTAACTCTATTTTTATACCTACAGAAAGCTAGTGACCTAATACTTAAAATCACATCTCGATAAATTCAAGAAAAATTCATTCTCTCATTGACTCAATTTTTGCACCTGTAGACTTTTCGTAGGTAAAATCAAATCAATTAGAATATCAAATGAAAAACTTATGTCCAATCAAAGTTTGGTCAAATTTGTCGAAAATACACTAAAAATTTTCCCAATTTGATGAATTCAAAACATTGTGTCTCAATTTTATTCATCCATTTTTTTTTTTTTAGCGAAGATACGGCGTAAGTCTTAAAAAACTTGGCATGGGGACATTTAAGTGCCAAAAGCTCCGAAAGGTACACTTAGTGCCACTTTCTTTGAAAAATTGAACATTAAAGTGCCAACTCCAATGAAGGGTACTAAAAATCCAACATGGCTTATTTTAAGTAATATAAGCTGTCTATGTGGCTTTTTGGAAAGCTAAATCAACAAAGAAGAGCCAAAACGACGTTATTCTGCCTCTCATTTGAATTTTACTATAAATATTATATATATAAAGAGGAGATTGTAAAATAGCGAAGGCTTGCAAGCCCTCATTGCCGGTTGGCCAAGGTTTGATAGCTAGCGGTGGCCTTTGGCCCAACTAAGCAAGGGCTAGCAACCCTCATCAAATCTAGGAGAGGGCCGTAACCCTCACCCCAAATCCGCGTGAGGGCTTGTAGGCCCTCGTCATCAATCAATCAAGGTCGTTGGCCCTTGGCCACGGCCCGGTGACCTCAGTTGACCCTCCCCCCTCCTCCACCGTCGCCAGGCCAACGACAATGAGGAGTTAGCGAGCGAAGGCTTGCACAGCCCTCACCTTTCTGCAATTTACTCATTTTCTTTTTTAATTTTTTTAAAATAATTTAGTTTTAATTTTAATTTAATTAATATTTATATTAAATTTATAATTTGAGGCAAAATGATGTCGCTTTCGGCTTACTAGCCACATCAATGTGCAAAATGATGTCGTTTTGCACTTGTCTTGTCGGAAAAATATCTTGTTGGCATTTTGGTCAAAATCTTTCACCGTTGGTAGTTAATTAATCTATTTTGCTCCAATTTTGATACTTAAGTATACATTTCCAAACTTTTGGCACTTAAGTGTCTTCCATGCTAAATCTTAGCACTCCAAGGATCTGCACCTCATTTTCTTTCAATAGTATAAAGAAGAATTAATTATAGACACTAAGGCAATGCCAATAACAACCATGTTTAAATTTCATACATAAAAAACTACGAACAAGTTTAATTTAATGATGTTTCTTCCTATCATCAAATTATCTCTTTATATTTCTATGCGACATTCAGTTTGCTTAAAAATTCATAAGGTTTGAAAATACCTTCAATGCATCAACCACTGTTGTTGCCATATCATATGTAATCTCTTTAAAAGTTTCATTCAAAAATAATATTATGGCTGTCAACTTTAGGCCAATTAGAAGAGCTTCAATCTTCTCATGTTCGGGAATTGTATGCTTTGGGCTAGTCTTAATAGTATTTTTAAGAGAGAATTTGGATTTTGGAATTAGTGTCGACACCTAGTCCCACATTATGAGCTCCCAAGCACTGGTTAAGTACTGCCTGAGATAGTTAAAACTTGACAATTTAGCTGAAGGTGAAATCAATCAAGCAAAATGAAACTTAAACTTGTCAGGGAAGATAGAGTTTACAGCTTTCAAGATTATTCCATATTTGTTTTAACTTGAGCAAAAAGCTCATCATTGAGCTCAGATCTCTTCACCCTTTTTTAAATATAATTTACTCACTAGCTTAATCCGCTCATATAAGCTTGGCAGAGAGAGTCTATTGGCAAAATCAACACCCGTGTGCTTCACAATTATCTTGAAGAAGAACTTCGTTGCTGGGGAAATTGATATTTTTTACATCTCTATGTTTTTACTACAAAAAGTCCATAATCCGATACTTAAACTCACATGAAGATATTTTCAAGAAAAATTCCCTTTTTCTATTGACTCTATTTTTATACATATAGAAAGCTAATGAACTAATGCTTAAAATCACATCTCATTATATTGAAGAAAAATTCATTTTCTCATTAATTTGCACCTACAAGCTTTCCGTAGGCGTGACAATAAATGCAAAGACAGTAAATGCAAGAATTTAGTCAATAAAATATTTGATGGAAACTTATGTCCAATCAAAGTTTGGTCAAATTTGTTTAAAGAAAATATTAAAATGATTTTTTTTTTTAATTTTCCCAACTTGATGAATTCAAAACATCATGTCATAATTTTATATAACCATTTATTCAGTGATAAAGAGAAGAATTAATTATGGATGCTAGGGCAATGCCAATAATAACCGTGTTTGAATTTTATCTATAAGAAAACTATAAAAAAAGTCCAGTTCAATGATATTTGCTCCTATCATCAAACTATCTCTTTATATTTCTATGCAGCATTCAATTTGCTAAAAAATTCATAAGTTTCGAAAGTACCTCCAATACATCAGCCACTATTATTGCCATATCAAATGTAATCTCTTTAAAAGTTTCATCCAAGAAGAATATCATGGTTGTTAACTTCCAGCCTATTAGAAGAGCTTCAATCTCCTTACGTTGGGAAATTGTATGCTTTGGGCTAGCCCTAACAGTATGTTTAAAAGCATTCAAACTACTTAATGGAAGAATTTGGATTCTGAAATCAACACCGACACCATGTCCCACATTATGGATATACTCTAACTAAAAATCAACCATGTCCTTATTAGGAGGTATTGAACATGCACATAAGTACATAATCTCCTAAGCACTAATTAAATGTTATCTAAAATAGTTAAAAATTGGCAATTTAGGTGAAGGTGAAACCAATCAAGCAAAATAAAATTTAAATTTGTCAGGAATGATAGAGTTTACACCTTTCAAGATCATTCTATGTTTGACTTAACTTGAGAAAAAAGCTCATCATTTAGCTCATATCTCTTCACCATTTTTTTTTATACAATTTGCTCTCTAGCTTAATCCGCTAAGCTTGGCAAAGAGAGTCTATTGGCTAAATCCACACCTGCATATTTCACAATTATCTTGAAGAGCTTTTGTCGTTGGGGAAATTGATATTTTTTACATCCTCTTTCCATTGACTCTATTTTTGTACTAGAAAAAGTCCATGATCTGATACTTAAACTCACATGAAGATATATATATATTTTTAAAAACCCCATTTTTCTATTGACTTTATTTTTATACATACAGAAAGCTAGTGAACTAATGCTTAAAATCCCGTTATATTGAAGAAAAATTCATTTTCTCATCAACTCAATTTTTGCACCTGTGTGTAGGTGCGACAAGAGGTGCAAAGACAATAGGTGTGAGAATTGAGTCAATAAAATATGATGGAAAATTATGTCCAATCAAAATTTTGGCCAAATTTGTTTAAAGAACACACTAAAATGATTTTTTTTTTTAAATTTTCCCAACTTGATGAATTCAAAACATCATGTCTCAATTTTATATAACCATTTTTTCAGTAATAAAGAGAAGAATTAATTATAGACGCTAGGCCAACGCCAATAACAACCGTGTTTGAATTTTATATATAAGAAAATTATGAAAAAGCTCAGTTCAATGTTGTTTCCTCCTATCATCAAACTATCTTTTTATATTTCTACACGACATTTAATTTGCTAAAAAATTCATAAGGTTTGAAAGTACCTCCAATACATGAGCCACTATTATTGCCATATCATATGTAATCGTTTTAAAAGTTTCATCCAAGAAGAATATTATGATTGTTAATTTCCTGTCTATTAGAAGAGCTTCAGTCTCCTTACATTTGGAAATTGTATACCTTGGGCTAGCCTTAATAGTATGTTTAAAAGCATTCAAATATCGAATGCAAGAATTTGGATTCTGGAATCAATACCGACACCATGTCTCACATTGTGGATATACTTTAATTGAAAATCAACCATGTCCTTACTACGAGGTATTGAACATGCACATAAGTACATAAGCTCCTAAGAACTAATTGACTATTGTTTGAAATAGTTAAAACTTAGCAATTTAGCTCAATGTGAAATCAATCAAGCAAAATAAAATTTAAACTTGTCAGAAAGGATGGAGTTTACACCATTAAGGATTATTCCATGTTTGATTTAACTTGAGCAAAAAGCTCATCATTGAGCTCAGATCTCTTCACCCTTTTTTATACAATTTTCTCACTAGCTTAATTGGCTCATATAAGCTTGACCGAGAGAGTCTATTGGCTAAATCAACATCCAAGTACTTCACAATTATCTTGAAGAGCTTGTTGCCGGGGAAATTGATATTTTTCACATCCTTCTTCCCATCGACATTATTTTTGTACTACAAAAAGTCCATGATTCAATAACTTAAACTCACATGAAAATATTTTCAAGAAAAATTCATTTTTTCTGTTGACTCTATTGTTATACATACAAAAAGTTAGTAAACTGATGCTTAAAATCACATCTCATTATATTGAAGAAAAATTCACTTTCTCTTTAACTCAATTTTTGCATCTACAAACTTTCCATAGGTGCGACTATAGGTGCAAAGACAGTAGGTGTGAGAATTGAGTCAATAAAATATCATATGGAAAAATTATGTCCAATCAAAGTTTGGCCAAATTTTTTAAAAGTGCACATTAAAATAATTTTTTCTTTTAATTTTCCCAACTTGATATTCAAAACATCATGTCTCGATTTTGTATAACCATTTTTTTAGTAGTAAAGAGAAGTATTAATTATAGATGCTAGGAAATGCCGATAACAACCGTGTTTGAACTTTATGTATAAGAAAACTATGAAAAAGTTCAATTCAATGATGTTTCTCCTATCCTTAGACTATCTTTTTATATTTCTACGCGGTATTTAATTTGTTAAAAAATTCATAAAGTTCAAAAGTAGCATGATTTATATCCCTGGGTTTAAGCATAGTCGATTATAGTGCAATCTTTTGATGTTGTCTCCTTTCGCGATCCATGATTTGAATCCTGGGTTGCAACCGCACCTTTCTGAGGAGGGCATACTAGCCGTTGCTCCACTGATTCTTTTTACTCTCCTTATGGCTATGTCCCTAGAGCTCCTTCTGGAACATATCTAAGTTTCGGTCGTTAACTTCTGGCCTATTAGAAGAGCTTCAATCTCCTATATCATATGCAATCTCTTTAAAAGTTTCATTCAAAAAGAATATTATGTTTGATTTAACTTGAGACTCATCATGGAGCTCAAATCTCTTCACTGTTTTTCTTTATACAATTTCCTCGCTAGTTCAATCCGCTCATATAAGCTTGGTGGAGAGCATCTATCGGCTGAATCGACGCCCATGTACTCCTGGATTATCTTGAAGAGCTTTATCTCTGGGGAAATTGATATCTTTTACATCTTTCTTCCCATTGACTCTATTTTTATACCTACACAATGTCTGTAACTCAATACTTAAAATCACATGAAAACATTTTCAAGAAAAATTTCTTTTTCCTAGTAACTCGTTTTTTATACCTACGAAAAGCTAGTGATCCAATTCTTAAAATCACAGCTCGATATATTCAAGAAAAAAAAATCATTTTCTCATTACTCCATTTTTGCACCTACAAGCTTTCTGTAGTACAGGGGCATTGATTTAGCCGATAGACTCTCTCCACCAAAAATGTCGAATCATGGACTTTTCATAGGTACAAAAATAGAGTCAATGGGAAGAAAGGCGTAAAAGATGTTAATTTCCCCAGCGATGAAGCTCTTCAAGATAATCTTGAAGTACATAAAAATCCAATAGACTCTCTCCGACAAGCTTATATGAGCAGATTGAACTAGTGAGGAAATTGTATAAGATAATGGTGAACTGCTTTTTGCTCAAGTTAAATCAAACGCCGAATAATCCGGAAAGATGTAAACTCTATCTTGCCTGACAAGTTTAAATATTGTTTTGCTTGATTGAATTCATCTTCAGTTAAATTGCCAAGTTTTAACTATTTCAGGCAATACTTAATTAGTGCTTTGGAGGTCATGTACTTATGTGGATGTTCCATGCCTCCCAGCAAAGACATGGTTGGTTTTCAGTTAAAGCATATGCATAATGTGAGACATGGTGTTGACACTGATTCTAGAATCCAATTTTTTTGCTTTGAGTAATTTGAGTGTTCTTAAACATACTATCAAGGCTGACCTAAGGCATACAATTCCTAGACGTGAGGAGATTGGAACTCTTCTAATATGCTGGAAGTTGACAAACGTAATATTCTTCTTGGATAAATTTTTTAAAGAGATTACATATTATATGGTAACAACAGTGACTAATGCATCCGAGGCACTTTTGAACTATATGAATTTTTAAGCAAATTGAATGCTGCACAGAAATATAAAGAGATAGTTTAATGATAGGAGAAACATCATAAAATTAAACTTGTTTCATAGTGCTTTTATGTATAAAATTCAAACAAGGCTGTTATTAGCCTTGCCTTAGCATCTATAATCAGTTCTTCTTTATACTACTGAAAGAAAATGGTTCTATAAAATCGAGACACAATGTTTCCAATTTATCAAATTGGGTAAAATTTTTAAAAATCATTTTCATGTGTATTTTAGACAAATTTGACCAAACTTTGATTGGATATAAATTTTTCATTTGATATTCTATTGACTCGATTTTACCTACAAAAAGCCTGTATATGTAAAAATTGAGTCAATGCGAGAATGAATTTTTCTTGAATATATAAGGTGCGTTTGTTTGTGTTTTTATTCAAAAATTGTTCCGAAGAATAGAAATAGAAAAACTATTTATGTTCCGGGAAACAATTTTTGACCAGAAAAACGCGTTTGGTAAACTTGTTCCGGAAATAAAAAATGAATAGAAACACGTTTGATAAATTTGTGTCCTTTTTTTTTTCTTTTAATTTTTTAATATTTACATTTTCTTTTTCTTTTTTTTTTCTTCTTTTGGCCGGTCGCCGGCCGACGAGGGTCGGCGGCCTCGCCCAGCCACGGCGAGGCTCACCGGTGGTTGGGCGAGCTCGGCCTTGCCGGATCTAGGCGAGCTTGAGCTCGTCGAGCCTCGCCCTACGCAAGCGACGCTCGGCCTCGCCGGGGACCACGACGCTCCGGCAAGGTCGTTGGCCAAAGAATAAAGAAGAAGAAAAGAAGAAAAAAAAAAAGAGAAGAAAGTGTTTCTTGTGTTTTTGTTCTTTCAATTCTTCAAAAGTGTTTATGGAACAAAAAAAACTTTTTTTTTTTCTTATTTCTGTTCTTTTTTCGTTCCCTTTAACAAAAATGATTTGGAACAAAAACGCAAACAAACGCGTTTACGTTCTTTTTTTGTTCCTAAACAAAAAAAAAACAGAATTTTTGTTCATAAAAAAAAAAAAAAACACAACCATGCAGGCCCATACTATTGCACCGATGAAAAGCCTATAGGTGCAAAAATTGAGTTAGTGAGAGAATAAATTTTTCTTGAACATATCAAGATGTGATTTTAAGTATTAGCTTACTTGCCTTCCATAAGTATAAAAATAGAGTCAATAGGAAAGGGAATTTTTCTTAAAAATATTTTCATGCAATTTTAAGTATGGGGTCATGGACTTTATTAAATAAAAACATAGAGTCAATGGGAAGAAGGACATAAAAGGTATCATTTTTAAGAATTTTTTCATCCAGGTCTTAGTGACTCGATTTTTGGACACTGTGATTTGATGTTTTGAATTTGCTAAATTAAAATTCTTTTTGAAAAATCATAATCATTTGTTTTTTAGACATATTTGACCAAATTTTGATTGGGCATAGGGTTTTCGTCCGATATTTCATTGACTTGATTTTTGCACTTACTACTCACGAAAATCAAGTCAATGGGAATGACTTTTTCTAGAATATATCGAGATGCAATTTTAAGTATTGCGTAGCGAACTTTCCTTGGCACAAAAATTGCTTTCGAGCCAATTGAAGAGATTGGAGTACTAGAGACAACAAGCTCCAGCCCTCGAGGGCCCATTAGCCCATGAAAGGCCCAGCCCAATCAGCTGTATCGTCGTCTTCCTCTTCTCTTTTCACAGCAAAACCTAAACACCTCTCTTCCATTTTCTCTCTTTCTCTCTCTGTTTTTGCTGAAACTGACGGAGCCAGTGCTCGACTTCCTCCGACTCGACGGGGGGGACGGGGTCTCCAGGTGCAGAAGTCGAGAGGTTCTTCTCATCTCCCTTCTGCGTTGCTCTTTCTCATCGTTCCTGTTTCGTACTGCTTCCCAAGTGGGTAAAGGAGATGGCTTTCTTGCTTACGCGTTTGCTTGTGATTGCATTGGTTCTCAGAGGGGGGGAGTGAAGGAGGATGAGTGGCGGCGGTGGGCTGAGGAGCTTAATTTCGACGGCGGTGACGACGGGGGTGGCGGAGGCGAAGGGGAGGATATTCGGGCACATCCTGAATCCCACGGGGCAGCGATCCCCACACAAGCTTCTCAGGCAGAAGCTCTTTGGCGAGAAAGTCGCGCAGTGGTACCCCTATGACATCAAGAAGGACGACCCTCTCGTCATGGCCCGTCAAGAACAAGAGTAATCCTCTCTCTCTCTCTAGCGGACATAAGGAGATATGCATCTGTATGTTTATGTGGCGAAAGCATGCCGGACTTTTTGGTGTCTGGTTTCACTTTAGCCTTTTAAAGATTGGATTGGTGCCTGAAAGTATGGTGCTGTTACCAAGTGAAGGAGGAGGGTTCCTCCTTTGATGCAATTATATTTTCATGGGAACAAACGTGAGATAGCTTATGGATGTGAGGATCTCAAGTGCACGATGAAGAAAATCCGAGAAATCATGTACATCGTGCAGTAACCAAGGAGTTAGCCTGGGATGATGGGAATGGTAGTGCTAGAATGTTAATCTACTTTCTCCACCTCAGTTGAGTAGGCAATTAATACAGTTATCACTGCCAGTTGGCTCCACGTACAAGCTTAATTTCTGCTGTTAAATGTGTGCTCGATCCATCTCTTCTGCTATTGTCCTGGACGAACTTTCTAACTATCAATGTGGCATCAAGGGGATGCCTATTGTGTAAAACTCAGTATGCTTTTTTACAGGATAAATAATGTAAGATGAGATTTCAACTATTTGCAGTATCTGTGTTTGGTGTTTGGTCTGCATTTCTATTGCAAGTTCAAATGGAAGTTTTGGCCCATGTTCTTTTTGAGTTCTTTCTTGAGCCTAATCGTATGCTGCAAGGAGGGATATCTCCAGTACAAAAGGAAGGTTCCAGGGTCAGTGCAGTTTTCTTTGGTTTTTCTGCTGAGTGTTTTGGGGGGGATCCTGGCTGCTGAATCGGTGTTGTGCTGAAATTATCTGTGGCCATTGATACTTTTGCCTCTAGTCAGCGGAAGAAAAAAAAGAGAAGAAAACAATAATGGGATCACTTGCATTTTACTATATTAGATCCTCCCTAGCTTATTTTCTTCACTGTATAAACTGTTTTTCATTCTGTCTACTGGAGCAAGCTTGGTAGCTAGGATGACATCTGATTTTGAAGTCTACTCCTCACGCAAGATAATGATAATTCTTGTATAATCATGCACTATGTATTGTACTATCTGACATTTTTTTCCCTTAACTCTTTTCCAGGCGCTTGTCAAAGCTTGAAATGTTGAAGCGTCGTGGGAAGGGACCACCCAAGAAGGGCCAAGGAAGACGTGCTGTGAAGCGCAGCAAATGAAACTGGGATACTCACATTATTTGTGCACATTTTGACTCATTGTCAGTTAGAATTGTATTTTTGGCAGTTGATATTCTGTTTATCTAGCTCTCTTTTTTCTTCCCCTTTTGTAATGAAGATGTTTTGGTGAAATGAATGGGACATGTCATTTAATAATACTTGAGTCATAATTTAACTTTGTCTATGTGACTTTATCCCATTAAAATCAGCCATTGTTCATCAGTTTGTCTGGTGCTAAGCACCATCGACTCTAGAGTGCTGGTATTTCAGCCTTCGGAATAGTGATTAAGTTAGGTTAAGTCTTACTTTCAACCTCCAGTATAGATTGGTTGGACATGCATCACAAACTCAGCTGAATTACAGATGTCGATTATCTTGTGTGGTTACCAGAAACATGTTGCTAATCCAAAGTAAATTTTCTCTCGTAATTCCAAGTCAATTTTCATGCTTTCATCAGTTACAAAATCCACTTCAGGAGCCAGCAGGCATATATAGTCCAACAAAGAGGGCAAGTCTCAGTGGAAGCATTTGGATTCGTTCTGTGTTTACAGACTTGGCATATCGGTTTGCATCCATCACAAGGAACAGGTAAACGATGGAAATGCGGCTTAGTCAAGTGTTGGTGTGCTGAGTGATTTAATGGAGCAACTGGGGTTTCCTATAGTATCAGTAAAACCCAGAACATGCTGGGGCGATGGTGGAACGTGACAGTCGTCATTGTGCATCGTAGTTCTTATATTATGACCGAATGTAAATAGATGGTCCATAGCTCAGTACAATAAGACTTGTGAGATCAATCGATCGTTTGATTTGAACTTAGCGTTTCATTTGTACGCGTCTCCTGCGCTTATTTTGGGTATTCTCTGTGAAATGAGTACAGATAAGCTTCTCACCGACTGAAGAAAATTTGCTCGAAAGGCAGCTGCAAAATGAAAGCAGGTGATGCTATGGAGACTAAATGGCAAAAAATACTATTAACTTTGTTATTTCTGGCAAAGAAGAGACAGATTCTTGCTATTAATTATCTAGAACTTGCTGAACTTTCTTCATAATATTATTGTAAGCCTAAACGGCGGATACATATTTAGAGCTTGAAAGTGTGAGACCTTTAACGAACCTCCCCTACAGTAGAAATTAACCACCGCAGTAGAAATTAACCACCAAGTTCAGGATGGATTGCTAGAAAGAAACATGCGCCTCCGGTGTCTTGCTCTTGCCATCGTCTTCACTGTCAGCCTGCTGAAGTTTCTCCTTGGGTTGCCGTGGCGGATGTGCCACGTCATAGGTCGCATGGACTCCGACAAGAAGATAGTAAAGGAGCATCACTACGGTGCATATCCCGAATCGTACGAAAGCCTCGGCACCCAATGACCCCATTAGAAACAAATTCGTTGCTATAGACAGTGATGGAAGCCATGGGACGAGCGGAACTCCCCAAAATTTTGGCGTCCTCTGCTGGGGCAGGAAATAGTAAATCCCAGAAGTGCCCAAGAACCAAAGTGGTACAGTTACGCAATACCCAATCCAGCCTTTTGGGTTCAATCCCCAGTAAGCTGAAGTCCCCATAGAGGAAGCCACAATTATGAGCAAGAAAGCAACCAGCATCGACAGGTTCTGTGGAGGTGTTTTGTCTCGTACATAGTACCTCCTCACGAGAAGAGCGACTGCCATCATCGTGAAAATGAACAGCGTACTTACAGATAACAAGCTTGCAAGTACGTCCAGGCTGGAGAAGAAAGCGATGACAGCACTTGAGATTGTAATCAGAAGGGTTGCGTTTATGGGAGTTCCAGTTTTCGGGTGGACAAGGGCGAACCACGGTGGGATCATGTGGGCTCGCGCGATATGAGTGGTGTACCGTGCTTGGCCAAGTGCCCCGACGAGAAGAACTGTCGTCATGCCCTTGAGAGCACCGAGAGCTACCAGATACTTTGCCCACTTCATTCCCACACTTTGAAAAGCCAGAGAATAGGCTGCGTTCTCGTCTATTTCTGTGTACTTCTGCATCATGCTAAGCGCGAGAGCCATCAAGCAGTATATCACCATGATGATCGACATTGAACCGAGCAGTCCTAGCGGTATATCTTTTGAGGGGTTCTTTGTTTCCTCGGCCATGGTAGCTATGTTATCAAATCCACCATATGCAAAATATACAATAGCCGCTGCTTGGAAGACCCCTTTAGCCCCGTAAGGCATAAAAGGTGTCAAATTAGAAGTGTCTGCATGAATAAAACCTGCAATTATGACGAACAAAATTACCACGGTGTTGATTGCAGATGCTATCCAGTTGATGGACGAAGCGTGCCTTGTGCTGATCATTGCAATTGTGGCGGCAATAGCCAGAACAGCAACAGCAATCGGGTCCAGGAGATTGTAACCATCGTGAAGACTCGTATGTATGCGTAACGACTCGGAGGGACGGTTCAGTAAGCTTGTGAAGTAGGAAGTCCAAGCCCTGGCAACTGCTGCAGTCCCAACAATGCTTTCCAGGAGTAAGTTCCCTGCTGTTATGAAGGCAGCGAAATCCCCTAGTTCTACTCTCAAGTAAGCGAAAGATCCACCGGCCACGGGAATTTCTACTGCAAATTCTGTGTAGCAGAAGACTGAAAGCATAGCAGACACACCCGATGCGACATATGACAGGACAATGGCCGGTCCAGCATGTTTATGGGCTTCTTGACCAGTGAGCACGAAAATGCCTGCTCCGATGACCGACCCGAATCCAAACCATGTGAGATCCCACCAGTTTAGGCAACGTTTCATGTCGTTCTCACTCCGTTTCCGGAGCTCTCCAAGCTCGGTGATATCATCCGACCTACTTTTGATCCTATCCTTCAGCCGGAACCACGTCTGCCGCAACGCGGATCTGTAGGATCCCCAACTTTTAAATGATTCTTCTGGGAAGAAATCTTGCTTGCTCCATCTCCAGTAACTTCTTCCTCCAACCTGATCACTGGATGGTTCTTCGCTAGAACTTTTCATGGTTTCTCTGGACTGAGTTCTTGAGATGGAAGTTTGAGATACTAGTTGGAAGCTCTACTGGCCACTCCTGGATAGACGCGCGATTATTTGTAGGCGAAGATGCCGTCAAGTGTCTGATACTCCACGTTCATTCATCCAATCACTACTCGTCTCGTCTTGACCTTTTTGTCGACGACAAAGGCTGGGAAGGTATGACTAACAACAGTCAAGCAGGATTTTTCTGATCGTTGCCTAGTGAAATGTCCATATTCTGGATATAATAATGCATACTCCCGTTGTCTTGTGAGAGATTCTTTCCTATCGTGACAGACGGCGAAAGATTCCCTCGGTATCAAATCGACTAGAGACGCTTCATCAACTTGCAAGTTGCAGCGGACAAGCCAAAACGTTTCCCCACTTTCTTTATTCCCCTCCCAGTCTCGCAGCCACAGCTACGTATCATAGCTTATCACTTTGGTTAGTAAGCGACCCCCTGTTGGAAAGTCTACTAGTTCATGGACAGCAAGTGAATGATTTTTCTCATCTTGAATTATGACAGTTTTCCTAATTTTTCTCATCGATATGAAGATTCCTAGACGGGAAAAGTTAAAAGCAGAAGTTCAAAATCTTCGGTATGGCACTCAGTGTAATACCACAATTTCTTGATTGCTCATTTAAGTCCTTTAACTTCTTTTATCTAACTTAAACTGATCATTTGCTCACTGACGTTGATGTGGTGCTAATTTTTTTTTCTTAAAAGCACATGGAAGTGATTTTATCATTACATTAACATCACCTCGATATTCTTGGCGAGTAACTTCAATGAACAAAAATCAAAATTAAGGAGCTTATATGCGTGATCCAAAAATTATAACACTAGATTGAGTGCCGTACAAATTCAAAACTTTTAGTATACTTTTCCAACCTTTAGTGAGATTACGGGTCCATGTCAAATTCCTTTTTAGCCTTTAAAGATAATTGAGCGTTCTTGTATTTGCAAGTAGATGATGTGAACCCGATTGCGCGCTCCATGGATGGAGTCAGAAAGAGTCGAATCCTTTTTGTCAAATGGTTTAGGGAGAAGAGTGGTGCTGGTGCTGGTGCTGGGCATTTTTCTTCCAGGGGACCACGGATCCGTAGAAATTTGGCTTTTGGCAATCAGTCTAACTTGGAAAGAGAGGTGATATCAACTGACCGCCCGGCTCCTCCAATATTTCGCCTTTGTCGGGACAGCCAATTGTCCCGTCACGCGGACTTTTTGTTGACAACGATGGCGATTTTTTGTCCTTTGAAAACTCCAAAGTCCTCGGTCTACATCACCCAAATCATCTTTATTCTCAAATTTATTCCCGTTCCCTGATGAAGTTCATTAGAATGGCTCTAAACAACATCATCTTCTCTCCCGGGGAAAAAGAAAAGAAACTGACAATAGACTAGGAAAGCGCCTTTTGTCTCTTCCCGCTCGAACACCAAGTAAACAAAGCCAAGTGATGAAAGTAAATTCTGGAGAAGCAAAGTCGAAACAAAGGAGCCAGGACCGGACCAGTTACTAGTGCGGTCTTTGCACTTCATCTTTTTGCTCTTGTGATCGCTCCTCGGCCTCATTAGATTGTCTGTAGGCCTAGATCATTTACGAATCGCATATCTCTTAGGCCTCATTAGATTGTCTGTAGGCCTAGACCATTTACGAATCGCGTATCTCTTAGAGAGGGTCTTGCTCTGATCATTTTATAATGATCATGCCTGTTGTACGTGGGGGCTAAGCTCCTAAAAGGAATATTTTGAGTGACCACACAAGTTATTGACCATTTGAGCTGTATGTTTACTCAAAAAATGCACAATAGGACAAGTCCATTGAATATAAATTTGGGAAGTGTCACCACGCATGGCAAGGATGACGCTAAACTAAACTACGTACCTGGCAAGGAAGTTTGCTCTGTGAAGTTAGAGATTTGACCACGTTTCCCTCCCTTCCGTTGACAAGCCCCTCCAAAGTAATCTTACCACTAGCACAGCAAACACGCCATCAGCATGGCACCAACCAGCACATATCTTGCGTCGTCTCCAAGTATAGACTACAAGTTGGACATTAAGCCTGAGAGATGATTTATGGTCAGATCGAGTGTGTTCTTCCCAAACGGTTGATTTTGCATAAATTTTTATCTTCTGTGTAGCTGCTTTCAGAGCGACTGTAAGTTTATTATCCTTTGCTGACTTCCATTGATCAAGAGACAATTTTTGAGGACAAGCTTATAGTCTGCCCTTGTGAGATACCAATCAGTGCACAAAGTTTCGTGATGTAGAAAAAAAAGAAAATGGCCAGAATGGAATCTCATGTAATTTCCTGTGTTACACAAGGTTCATCGAAATCAAGCTCAATAAATTGTTCCTTGAGACCGTAAGCTGCAGAAGGTGACACAAGAATTTAGGGATGGCACCTCCTGCCAAATACCAGTAACGGAGATGGATATTTAAACAACAAGAGTCTCTTTGCAAAGAATAGGAGGAAACTACGATGGAACTTGCTCATCCCTGGACAACCAATCTTGTGCAGCCACCAGGTCAGGAAGCACAACTGCACCGGATTTCCTCCATTCCTGGGCATCAGACGTCTTGAACCTGTCTAACAACAATGCATGCATTCCCACGCTCTTTGCCGGCACATAGTCTTTGCGCATGCTGTCTCCTATGTGCAGCACTTCTTCTGGTGCAATATTTCCAGCCCTCTCAAGGGCAATCTCATAAATTCTAGGGTCTGGTTTCTCCACACCCTCTAGCCCTGAGAATACACCAAAGTCCCACTCGGACCCCTGGCATAGCAGTTCACCCTCTTTACTCAATGGTTTTGAAAATGCACTACTCTATCACGATTCTGTACCAATAAGCAACTCAAATATATGATCGCATGCATATGCATGACATTACAAAGTTAAGCCATAGATACACAATTATCACACTACATGTACTTGAATCTACACGACCAATTATTTTGTGCATAAAATGCACTGTTAAGAAAAAGCAAGCTAAATCAACTTATCCAATGCTGAGATAGGAAAAGAATGATATCCTACAGGAGCATTTGTGTGCCCAGCAAATCATAAATTCAGGCTTATCATGGGGTAAAGCTAAACTGCCAACGTTGAAACCACAATTATATGTCGGTAATCTAACAAAAGTCTGTCTACCTGGTTCAATCCCAAGGCTGGAAGAATCACATCCTTGTACCGGTACTCTGCATTGCTCACAACTCCAACTTTAAGGCCTTGCTGACGCAGCCACCTCAAAAATGGTTGGGAGTCTGGAAAGACGGTGTAAGGTGCAGCTGAACCAAAAGATGCATATATGCGTTTAAATATCTTCTCAAATGTCTCTTCATCAAACTCATAACCTGCCTGTTAGCAAAAAAATTAAGATTAATAACACATCCAGGCATAGGATTTTGAGAAGTAAATAGAACTCTCAAGCTATCAGCAGAATTCTTCAACTTGCAGTACTAAAATCACAAAATGTTGCAATCAGAATGACAGTTACAGCACTTCGATATATTAAACCATTAAGTTATCAACAAATAACTGTACAGCTTCATAAATTTAATAAGATAAACCTGGAACCAGGATTACATACTCAGACATGCAAAAGAAAATAGTAGTCTAGCTGCATTAAGCAAGCAACTTACCAAGCTCCATTTCATAGGCTTGGCTATCTTACCTGGACAAATGAATTTCTCACGCAAGTTTTCCACCATACAATGTTTGGCATTTTGGCAGCATATCCGAAGCATGGATATTTTTTTGCCATTTCTGTATATGCAAGTTTAAAGCCCTCATGGACACGTTTATAGTCGGGACATGGAAGACCGACTGATTTGGCAGCCATGCAGTAATAGTCACCAAGCTCCCCTTTGTAGGCCATGAGTGTGCCAGTGACATCTACAGTGATGCATCGTAATTTGGATAGGATTTTCATTTGCAGATTCTCGATCGGGAGGATAAGGATTTAAGAGTAAATTCCGGAGTCCACCAAAATAAATTTGGACGGCCAACTGTTAAAGTAACTTGAGTTCCCACACATCTGCAAAAAAGGATGAGTTGGATTAATCAGTAAGTAAAGGAACACTAACACCAATTTCCAATCTTAGATCTATTAAACATGCAAAGATAATGTCAATATGTTAGAATTTCATTCAAGCTCGTGAATTATGTTGTGCACAAGAGATAAATGATCTCTACACACAGCTAGAGAGGATGTCAGTGTCATACACAATATATGCAAGAGACTTTTCCAATTGTTTTCAGCATGATAATTGCAAAGGAAGAGCTAAGGCCTAAGTTTTCCATGCTTATTGCTCAAGCATTCAATCTACAACATGACACTGAGGGATTCAGCTTGGAAAATGTTAATGACAAAGGTTAACCCAACAGAACGGACAGTCCTTCCTTGAATTTGGCTTGGATTTGATGATTTTGATCCACAACATTCTCCCTAGTTCACTGAGCATGCCCATGTGTTGTGTGTGCAGTTGTAAAGTTAGATAAAAGCAAATTCTCAAGAAGCAAAAAGTAACATATGCCACGGCACATTTACCAAAAATGGAGGAAACTACAGACAAATAATGAGCATAACATCCCAACAATTAGATTGTCAGAAAAGAGGAAGCCTATCAATGCATCCTTACAATGAGAGAAAGAAACCAGAACAAATTATGAGTTAAAAGACATAAAGCTAGGCAATTGGATGACCTGCTTCTACTTAAGTAAACCAGGAAAAGAAAATGATAATGTTGCAACCATCACAGATCACTCGGTATCTCATCATGAGCTCAGAAAATAGGACGTGCACAGGTAACTGGCTCTGGAAAATTACATGGTCAAAGTAAAGACACGACCCAGAAACATCCTTCAAGCTAATGGAATTAATTGACACATACTACATATTTATCCTGAAGAATCCACATTTTTATCTTCCTTCAAACATCTATAAAAATTAAATACGATGGCACCGGCAAATGGAGCTACTAACACTAGCTTTCCCAACAGAGGCATGAAACACCGAGCAAAAACTCGGTGGCTAAATTTTTTAAGACAGCACCAATGCTGATAACTCAGGAATCCTAGGCACTTAAGTTCTAGTCACACATCCCAAGAAATGAACTACTCGCCATCCCAACAAGAACTTCATTATCTCCTAAGACAGCAAGCAGCAAACTAAAAAGATTGCCTTAAAACTGAAAATATGATTTAGGAAGGCAAGAGTGCAGGGAATGAAATACAAATTGCCATCTGCTTAAACAACAAAATTTTGTTGAGTCATCACAGAATCCATACCAACAGGTAAGATTCATAAGAAGGTGCACTTTTGTCAGCTGAATATATTTGCTCCGAAAGAACAAATCTTGTAAAGTGATATGAACAACAAACGAAGCATTAAGAAGACGGTGAACTCATTGAAAACACGCAATGCCTCAATCTCGAGTCAAAAACTGTCTACTATCTGGCCTAAATGGCGATGAGTACTGAGGCATCACTATCACCAGGGTGCACATGCGATTGACTTTTGGCACAACCACTGGTACGGCCCAATTAGTGCCTAGATCACTGAATGCGGGCGTCATCAGCAAGATCAACATCATAAAAGATATGCAAATTGGGAGCATCCGATCTTGTCGGGCAGAAAAAGGGATATGATCAGGCAAAGAAATGTATTCTGATTCGAACCTTGATTAGACAGAGAAAGAAAACGGGGAGATTAGGGGCATACCCAGATGGCGGAGAAGCCGAAGGAGCTGAAAAGGAGATGACTTTCCCTGCAATTCGCTTTGGACAAATCGACCATCGACGGCAAAGTCGGCTTCACCTACGCATTCGTCATGGCAGGCGGATGGGATTGAGATTCCTCATTTACTATGGCCACATCATGGCGTCCACTCCAATCCCAGGAAGAGAGAGAGAGGGAGAGAGAGAGAAATGTACAGAGATAATCACTCCCCAGGAATGCAACTTCTCATCTTTTTAAAGGCTTCCCAGCAAAGGAAAAAAGGGGGGATTTTTAAATATTTCAGCTGAGGGAGGAGAAACAGAAGGGAAGAAGGAAGGGAACAGGGGATGATGGTGGATCAACCGATGTTGAAGAAGGATCGCGTTGGAGTCAATATATACCAAAGAAGGAAAAAAGTTAAAGATAAAAACATGGAGCCAAAAAACCAGGGACTGAGAGCCGGTGGTATCTCTGCCTTTCAGGACTCAAAACAGGATGTGGTTTTTTTTGGCCACTTCGATAGAGATAGAAAATCCAAAATCTAGGACTCCACCAGCAAGTCTCCACATCCACTGGTACTTGTACCGACACTATAACCCAGCCAGCCGACGACCGACCTTGAAGACCATGAGCTCTCCGCGTCCCGTGCAATTTTTCTTTCCCTCAATGATGCCCATTTTGGTTTTCGCTTCTGGTTTGCCGGAAATCTTTCGAAGCGAAACCGGGTTACTTAGGAGGAACTCTGTGGGTACCAGCCTCCCTCATTTCCGTCGATATTACCGGAACCACCGCATTCAATTGTGGAATCATAGCATTCGACGATGTTCTTTTAGGTTTTCGGGTCAACTTTCATTCTAGCTAATAAATGAAATGTCGGACTTCTCTCCATCAAGTCGTGACTATCATAGGGCATCTAACTTTTACAAAATCGAGCGCATATGGGCATAACCGATTGTCAAATGAGGTACATTACGTGACTCAGTAAGTTGTGTTTATGAAACTAGATCCATACAACTTTTGGGTCAATCAGGTTTTTCATTAGAGACTTCATACGATATAAGTCGAAATCTGCTTTCTATATCTAAATTAAGTTGTGCACAATTTTGCAACGGGTAACATGTTGTAATTGTGAATGCGATCGAGCAGCCACGAAAATATAAGTGTAGCCTATTATATTCTTTGCAAATCTTGGAATTTCCTCGTAGGGTCCGACCTGAAAATGAATGATTATCCTCAACAGCCACCACAATAAATAATGAGTTTTAGTTGAGTGAGTAATTGAATGCTAGTGCATTTACAGAAAGACTCGAAGAGAATGTAATTAGAGAATGTACACGGAAGAGGATAGTGAATAAAAATCAGCATATGCTACACTATGTACAAGACATTTCTTCGGAGGTTACAACTTCTTATTTCGAGAAAAATAGTCGGCAATGCCAACACTCTGTCTAGCTGAGTTAGCTTGCCGCTTCTGAGGACGAAGCCAGGCACGGACTTCTTCTTGGATTTCTGAGGGCAGTTCGTCAATTACAGAGGGATCAATCTCATCAACATTATATTGCCACATCTCCCTTCTTTGTACATCTTCACTCGAGCTATCCCCATGAATAGAATTGCTGTTTTCTGTTAAAAGAAAAACCTTCTGAAGAGCTTGACATGATTTTGTCTAGATGAATGGACATGGGTCTAATTTTACCTAAAGAGGAACGTATATTGGTATTGTCAGAAGATTGGGCAAGGACTTGACTCTGGATTGAGCAAGAAGGATCAACCCTCCTGAAAAATCTCAAGAGTGAAGGCGTTCCCTGCCACAGCATACCATAACATACACTAAGGAGTTAAAATCCATTAAATCTTCTGCCTTAGATTATCGTGTGACTAAATGTTGGGATTGCAAATATAAAATGCCCAGGAGCGATTTCTACATGTTACTGTTCATCAGACAAGGGAAGGTAGCATCCCATAGTAAAACTAAATCACTGCATTTCTCCATGTCACAAGTCACTAAGCACCATGCATATCCAGTCACTGTGCACTATATATTACAGAAATCAAAAAGATAATTTTCAAGTTATCATTTTCCCTCTATATGGTAAAAATAATTCTTTATCCATTCTCAACGTGCATTAACTTCAGTTATCGAAAATGCTTAATACAATTTACCAAATTAGTCCAACTGAGAGATGAAAGAAATAGAGGTCAACAAAGGTAGCATGGAAAGGTGAGTAGGACTGTGCAAAAGAAGAATTGCCAAGAAAAGATATGGGCATAATTGGTCGACGTTTAAATCATCAGAATACAGAACAATTAACACATCAATTGTGTCATGAGTAACAGATATCGGGTTCATATGCATGTATGAACTTCAGCATACTTGTGTGATAGTATTATAGAGCACGCATGAACATGACCTTAGTAGTAGAATTTTCATTTCCATATTTCAATTTTTTAATCCTACACTCAAGCGCCAAAAGAAAGAGACTGCAAAATGCATTATTGAACAATCAAAACCAAGGTGTCACGACATTAGATGAAGTTTCTTGATTCTACACCACAGTGAAGTATGTAAAATAAATTGACAGTCTGAAATAGAAATCCCTTGCAATCATATCAGATGGTTTCCACCAATATCATTATTATATATTAAAGAAATGACTCAGGGAGTAGAAGTGCATGAAAGAACCTTGTCTCTCAGTGCATTTCTTTTCGCTTGTTGCTCTGAAGCAGGTCTTCCAGACTCAAACGTAGATTCTTTGCTGGGAACTTTACTTTGCAGCTCAGTCAGCTTTGGTTCTAGATGGGATTCTCTTCCTAGATTATACAAAGCCTTGAAATACTTGCGCAGGGTAATACTAGAGAAGCATTCTAAGAATTACAAGAGACTGACACCACGTACTAAGAAAGTACCTGAAAATGACAATGGAGTTTCCTGGCTGAAATCTGCTTTTTTCAATGAAGACATTGAAGAGTAGAATGGAACCTGCACATCAAGTAATATGAAAAAAGACAATGGTCCCAGTTTTCCAATTATAACTGCCGGACTTGGAATTTTCGAAAGGCAAAAATGGTACAGTCAACAACTATTGTTAGCCTCAGAGAAGCAGATGCTCTTGATTTACAGCTATTATAGCAGTTAATTATCAAAGTAGGTTAGTAAATTTCTCATCCTAATTCATCATATAGGAATCACTAGTTGTTAAAATGCTGTTCGCATTCAACTCACGACTGCCCACAAATTCAACCCACGGTAGGATCCTATATGAATTTCAACTTATTTCATCCTTTACAACGAGGTAAAGATTGATTGCATGATTTAAGGGGTGACAGTTTTAAGTATCATATTTCTGTTCCTCAAACAAGATAATGCCCGATCATCTTCATCAAAGTCAATTGTAAAAGAAATGGAGAACATTGATTATGCATACCTCTAGTGAATTTGTACTCGTTTTATGTTCCATTGACTCCAAATCCGAGGATTCATTATTGATAGTGGCTTCCTCCTCTGGTAGTTTCGTGTGTTCGATTATATCCAAAGTCGAATTGCTTTCATTCTCTGAACAAAAAGCCAAGGCACATTCAGATTGATCAAGAAGTTTAACAGGTAAATAGAACGAAAGAAAAAAAAAACTGTACTTTTTGAGCCATACAGTACCAGAAAATGAACAGGGATCTTCTAGCTCAAACTTTTCTTTTGCTAGCTTTGACGGAGAGCAAAGTCGATCATGACCTTGGAAATATTTCATGATTGAAGATGTTCCCTGGAATAATGTTTATCATTAATTACATCAGGCAAAACTGCGACTTTTAAGTGGACTTCTTTAAAACTGAGAACTGATGTATCTAGCATAAACCTAAAAATACAGAAGTACAGACTGCAGTGGTGGGGGAAATACTCTATTTATTCAAGGATCAGACAGTTACTGCACAGAAAAGTCGAAGATGACATCCTCTAAATGAAAAGGGAGGATTCATCATCCAAATGTCACTCGTGGTGAAGAAGCACGTAAATCTGACTGCCATCCAGAAATTTCTGGACTAACTGTAGTCAGGATAGTCAATGTTCGCCAGACTATGAAGGGGCTAAATTTCTCAAACTAGAGGCAAAATAGATTGCCTAGTTAATAAAGGAAAACCAAGTAAATGTAACCTTAGGCCCCACCAGAACAAAAAGTAAACCTAACCTAAAATTGCTTATGAGCTAATAATGTAGACTGGTGCTGACTCCACAGGATATGGAATAGATAATTTAAAAGATCCGCAGGCATCAAAAGCATGCATACCAGCTTAAAATAAATTTATCAGCTTTATAGAGCAAAAACTTCTCAACTTACAGATGGTATATCAGATATTTTGCCTGCTGATACAGAAAGTCCTGTGATTCCCCATCCAATTTTTTTATTTCCTTGCATCTTAACCTCGAAGGGACCCAAATATTCACGTAATCCAGCTTGAAAGAGGTTCATTGCGTCTTCTTGCATCTTGGTAGTCCCATATCTTAAGGGACAAGATTTAGAAGGGAACTTCTTATGTGAATCTGAGTCACTGGACTGAAGGATGACATTGAGGTGCATCAAGTACTCATCAAAAGAACAACTTCTATAGTAATGCATGGCAGAATTGGTTGAAGCAAAGATATGGAGCTACCATGTATGCTCTAGCATGAAGAGTCAGTGTGCGGGCAATGCGTCTATTCTGATCCAAGTCAGTTTGAAGACGTTCGCTCAGCTCCTCACAGAGTTGATTAAGCCAGTGTTGCACCTAAAATAAAGCAAACAGATTGGTAAATTGACTTGCCCCCAACAGGAAAGCAACTTCACCAAATTTCTAACATGGCATTACCAGAATTCACGTGGATCCCTGTAATGGATTTGCACAAAATTATAAGCCAAACCTTACCAAAACCAAATGCTACCAGGCAAATTGAGCTCCATAAATAAAATGGAACTTGTGGTAGGCAAAAGTATTTTACAAGATACAGTAACTAAAAATTGAGCAAGTTCGCGTCTAAAATCGAAGGAAGCTACCAAACGAAAGCCAATAATTGAACTTTTTGGTTTTACCAGTAATAGTTTAATGATATGACAATGGCTCGTAGGCATGGTGATGGATTTTCGGGGTAGAAACAAATTCCACGAAACACAGTTCAAGAAATTTGAGGCTTTTATGTTTTTCCTTTGCAGAGGTAGTGAGCACTTCAAACAATTTAATCTCATAAATAAGATAATATGGTCTCACTGACAGTCATCCAAATGACAGAGTGAAGGAAAAGAAAAGTGCTATGTGCAGCAAAATTTATCTGATTAACTTATTTATCAATGTTCACAGAAAATTATTCAATCAAAGTAGATCTACTTTTTGGCTTCCAAGTTCAAAAGGTTAGTAATGACACCAATGGACCCTGCAGCATGCAGTCAGCCCTAAACAAAGCAGTGACACAACAAACAATGACATGCATAGTTTTAGATTTCCAATAGGTGTTTCTAAGCCATGTTAATAAAAATAACAAGTCTGAAAGACAGAAAGCATAGGAAAACAGGGACAGTAATAGAGGAACAAAAAATTGGCACAATCAAAAGCATTCCAGTACTAAAGAAAATTCATTAGCTGGATGCGGATTCTTCTATATGGTGGCAAGCCTCCAATAATAATGCCAAGCACTAACCAAATGAAAAAGAAGTACTTACAGAATGAAGCGTCTTCAAAGCTCGAGGACCAGGAAACGTCTTCCCAGAGCCATGACTCTTGGTAAGAAGGCGCCCTTCAACTTCTTCACCACTAATTCCCCTTGCGATATTCCACAGCCAGGTGCTAAAGTTGGTTTCAAACAGGGAAAAAAAAATTACAAAGAAGCACCTATCAAAACTAGCTGATCCATAATTACAACAGTATCTAATAGAAACAAATGCTAATGTTGAACCAGTGCTCCAGATTAGAATATGTTCAAAGAAGAATATGACAAAATGATAAAGTAGCAGATGTAAAGTAAATTTGTTAATGCCTAAATGATTAGACAAATGAAAAGAAAAACTTCCCAATAAGGAAGCAAAATATTATCAGTCTATTTACAAGAAATTTGAAATTTCAATGAGCAAAATCAACTTATAAAACCATGATTGGCTTTTTCTATAGTAAGCAAAGCAGAAGAAACTCAAAAGTTGTAATAAAGCAGAACAGACAACTACCCAGTGTTTATGCCATAATATTCTTGTAGCTTTTGCTCTGAAAATTGCAATAGATCGCCAACAAAATTCACCCCCAACTCACTTTGCAAGGAACTCCCTAGCTTTCCTCCAAGTTGTTTCCTGCAATGTTTTTGTCGAAAGGGGGAAATGAAAGACTTGAAAGAAATATATTAGGAGGATCGCACACAAGCACAGCATACAAAATAAACTGAAATCTTCTGCACAAACAATAAACTGCTTCTAAGAATAGCCAGATAAAGACAGCAACACAAAATATTTAGGTGCTAGCTACTACATTGGAGAGTAGAATAGTTCATGGTCTTGTATCTAGGAAAACTACATTTTCTTGATTGGCAATGACTCGAGCAATCCTTGAACTGATGAGCAGGGCACAACAGTTTGTTGTGCAGGCTTGTTCATGGCACCAGCAAGCTTGGATAGCATCTGCTAAAATTTGAGACATTAGATGCTGAGACTAAATGAAGTTATAAAAGGATGATGGAAGAGAAATCATAATTCCACCTTGTTGTGAGAAATTCCCGCTGAACATGTGAACTGAGTTTCCTGTAAAACTTGCATTCTGAGATCCGCAACAATGAGGACCCCACAAGCCAATAACTTTTCTTGATGATCAGCATCACTCCGACGTAGCCACCCCTTCACATTTTCCTTCATGTCACTTCCATCCTGAATACAAGAGATCCCACTCCAGAAATGGTCATTGATGAAAAATAAGTCCATGGCAATAAAAAGGTTCAAGAACAAAGAAGAGGAAAATCCATAGCCTACCTCATGCTTAAGGCCCAAAATATGCGATTTCAGTGCTTCATCATCAATTATTTCCAAGCTCTCTGGAGGGGTTTCTGCTAGCATAGTTTCGGCTGCATCGGTAAGGTCAAGATAAACCTCATCGATCGAAGCTCGTTCACATCGACCCATCCTAGCAAGAATGGAAACCACCTATGAAAAAGGATGGGTTTGTCATCAAGCGCACGTTCAGAGCTAGTTACCATCACATTAACTGTAAATTAATTACAAACTAAAGACATCACGGACCTCCGATCCCGCTTCCCGATAAGAATTCAAGTCAGCTTTACCGCGGGCAACTGGTACCTGGACCAGATGAATTTGCGGACAAACTGCTTTGGCTTCATCTCCTCGCATCGAGCTGAAAAGGTCGAGAATTTCAGTTTCCCACATCCGACCCAAGAAAAAAGCCTCAGAGAAAAGGCGAAAGAATTCTTCTTTTTTGGTTTTCACTAACCGCTTGATACCCAATGCACGGGCTTCGTAACCAACGGCGATCAAGGCCCCGCCTTTCCAAGAATTGTACTGCACGACGGCGGTCGGCAAGCCCCTGAGCTCCGGCTGCTTGCGCTGTTCCACTGCGAAGCACAGGGTCGTTTTACTCACAAAAGGGTCGCGGAAAGATCACTACTGAGCCAGAATCAGAATGAAGGAAGCGCAGCCCAAGCACTCATGGACAAGATTGATTGGAGAAGAAGGGCGGTGGGGAGAGAGAGAGAGAGAGACCTTGAACGTAGAAGCAGTCCATGTCGATGTGGGCAATGACCCTTCCATCTGATAATACAGGCTTCGCCACCGGCATCTCTTCTCCTTCTTCTTCTTCTTCTTCTTCTTCTCCTTCTTCCTTTCGCTCCTCTGTTTTCCCTCCAACAATTCCTTCCAAAGAATTTGGGGGCGCAACCCTTCTTTTTTATTTTATTTTATTTTTTTTAAAATTTGTTTTTCTTTTCTTTTCTTTTGATTTTACTTTTTATAAAGGAGGTTACCTCCTTTTTGGTTTTTTCTCTCTTCTTTTGTTAATATCCTTTTTCACATTGGAGAAATATAAGTATGTATTTATCATTACTTATAATTTTCTTTCCGGTGAGTAACGATTTCCATGAAGATAGTGACTTAATTAACAATTAGCAATGATCAATATATAACTCTTTAAATTAAGTAATAGATATTATGCTAACCGATTTTTTCTTTCTTTGTAGTGATCGATAACTTTGGCATTTGAAAATTCAATGCGTACTTTGTTAGTCATGCTTATCGGATCTTGTTCATGTATTTTGTTTTATTTAATTGCAAGATTTTCATGGATCGTATAGACAGCAAGAAATACCGATGATTGTTTCATTAGTTGGAGGTGCTACATCATAATTTATAGATATGGTTGCATCCCACTCTTATATATAGATTCAACATCACCAACGGATAAATTCAACTCCAGACATACATACATTAACCGATTAGATAATACAAGAACAAAATTAATTAGTTATTTTGATGCCTATGTCATCGGAAAAATTATCAATATGTCTAGGGATAATTTACTGATCAATGAAAAACCAAGGTCCTAAATTATCGTCCCACCATTAATTTGAGTACTGCAATGCGTTGGAAACGAACAAAAAGAGCTTTCAAAAAAGAATGGTGCTTCCATTGTCTTTTGGAGCTGTATTATGTACATGACATTGAAACGCAAAATAGCTTCTTCTGTGAAATGAGGTATACAGTGATTCCCGCAAGAATTCAAAATTAGTAACTCCCTTCATAGACGAAACATAAGATGGACCTTCACCATGATTGACCCTTATTAGAAACAAAACCAGGGAAAAAGAAACAACACAGCAATAGACTATAAGAGGCATTCCATTTGAACTTCCTCCATTTAGTGTCACATGCGAATCTCCTCATAGGATTTTGCATTGCAGCGGCATCTAGTCCCGTTCTTGCTCAGCACCTTTTTCACAGCGGTGTGGATGCACAACAATTACCATCAGTGACTGCTGCTTGTCACGAGTCTCCACAGCAATTACCATCATTGACTGCTGCTTGTCACGAGAATCGTGACGTGATATGAAGTAGGTGCATATGGATCATGAAGAACTTTCCTTATGTAGCCACCATAAGGACGGCAAGGCAAAGAATCTGCTGTAGAAATCATCTCGATACAAATGGTGTCACTTTACTCTAACCTGGAGAATGAGATGGACATCCCTCTTGAAGATGGATCTTAGCTCTTCATTTGCTTCAATCCCTATTGTTCTGCATAAGAACCAGCATACATTGTTCCCGAGTTAGAATATTCTAGAGCTAAAGTTCAATTTGCGTGGTCGAAGCAGAAATCAGCATTGCAAGCCCCTAGAATTAAAAACAAGAAACCGAGAGGTAAGAGCATCGTACCCTATTTTAGAGCCTTTCTTTCCAACCAAAATCTTGCGCTGACTTTGCTTGTGGGTAATGAGGTGCTGCTCAATTCTCAGAGAACCATCCCGCAACTCTTTCCAGCCCATCAAGCGATGCTCAATCTCATAGGGAATTTCCTACATAATTCAAGATCATACCCAATTACACTCATGTCCAGGTAACTTGTAAATAGAGGGTAAACTGCAAACCGTACCTGGTGTATGTAGTTCAACAACTTCTCTCTCACAACTTCCAAAGAAATGTTTTTCATGACTTCCTCACTCATCTCCATTGGATCTTCATCCCAAGGTCTTTGAACTGCCTGTTTATTAAAAGATTATCACATGTAGTAATCAAATAGTACAGCTACTTCTGAAGGTTTTCTTGTAATTTTGCTTCAAGTTTTTCTGAAAGGCGATGGAACCAATTATCATGAAATCTGAGAATACAAAAAACTGGAAGAAGAAATCAAAACTTGACTTTATTGGAAAGACTTAGCATGGAAGAAGCAGATCTTTCAGCAAGGACATACTTTTTATGCCTCCTACAAAGTCGATTCTCCCATCTTTGAATGTACAGTGACTTTTCACCACTGATCCATGAAATTTCTTTAAATGTTGCAGATGCTAGATAGGCATCTTGCACTTTCAGTGGATACATACTAGACCATTCTCACGGCTTGAAGCAATCAATGTCAAATATATCATTCGTGCAAAAAGAGGTTGTTAAAAGGGAGACCAAATCTCTTGAGAAAGCAAAATTCCATGTAAAACAATTCCAAAGAAGCACATTTTTTTTTTTTTGGTCATCCCCAAATTCCTAAATTTAACAGACTGCACTTCTCATACTTATCCCCATAAAGAAATAGCTGAGATGTGTTAGTGCAATTGAAATCAATGAAGACTCACATGAATTGACAGACCATGTGAGAAGTGTGTTTGGAAATGGAATTAAAGGATCGCATATTAAATATATCTTATTGTAGATCAACGAGCATGACCACTTGCAAAAAGATATAAATGTAGATGGGTGCAATAATGGCAGCATGAGGGAGGGAAAGGGAGTTCACTGCCCAAGAGATTGTGGTTTAGGCAGAAAGGTGAGCTTTATAAGAGCAGAGAGATTGATAGAAGGATTGTGTCAGAGTGAGTGAAAAATTTCAAGAAGTTGGTGATAGGTTATGATTTCCTTTAGGAGCTTCAGCATTTTCCTGCTTTGGTTGCAGACTGAACTGCTTTAAATGATTGCCAAAATTCAAATATCACCCTGAACCAAAAAGAGATTTTTTCTCCGTAGAATTGTTAAACTTGAATTATTACAGATGATCGGAAAAACAGAGCCTTGCCTGCTCCATGAGATACTGAGAAAGATCCTTCACCCCAGAACCCTTGAGTCCAGATATCATGAAATACCTGATAATAGAAGCAAGAGCAATTGCGGTCAATAAGTTTTCCAAAGCACCCACGAAACACTCCTGATAACCTCTTAAGTTTCTTTCTCTATTTTCTTTTTTTCCCTTGTTTGCTAAATACCGTAGTAGTTTCTTTACGGTGATGGACAACACTAACCTGTCATAACCAGGAAGATCTTTAAATTGGTTTGCAACCTGCAGGAGGTCCTTCTTTTTCTCCAATAAGTCAATCTTGTTCATGCATAATACCCGCTTTTGTCCAGAGTGAGCTTGAGCTCCCATTCGTTCAATCAATTTAGTTACCCTCATATCAGGTCTACATGGTTTAAAGGCATCAAGATCAAAGACTATAAGTGATTATAAAAAACAAAAGCTAGGGAGGAATTTACGTTTCAGAAAATATAATCAAAAGAACCAAAAATTCCAGTATTTCGCTAAGCAATAGAACAATCCTAGCTCTAGCTCCATCTTCATTTAGTTCTTCTCCTTTCATAATTAGAATATGGAAAGAGACCTATGACCTATACTTGTCGACAGAACTAACTATGTCAGAGCTCAACAAAAGAATACAAATATTTGCTAAGAGTACATACAGGGTCATGGAAGCGGAAGATAATAATTACGATAACTTTATGTTTCATACTATAGAATTAAAGAACCAAATCATAGCAAGTCGGCCAAATGGATCCTAACTTGCAATAGAGCCTCAGTCTAAGTACAACCCACTCATGCCCATTTTATCCTAGGAGTTCTGAGTCTAACTTTCATATTTCCACCTTCATATTCCAAATAAACGACAAGTTCAAATCAAAACACAATTAAGGAACTCAAGCTTTCACATTTTAAAGTGCCATCACTAATAAAGCACTAAGCCAGCATATTATGCTATAAAAATGTACACTATTTCCCTGCTTTTGAGTATATTAATAATGCAAAGTTGATTGGATGTGTGATAGTAGAAAATGCAAAGACTACGCAATTATGAAACCAAACTACCCAGAATCAGTCAGTTCACGCTTGCTACAACAAAATGCTTAAAATTGTTTGATTAGATTCCTACTAACCCACTTTGGAAACTACAATAAGGGGGTATTGAGTATCATATATATGTAATAAGTACTCACAAAACAAAAAAGTCATGTGCAACCAATTTTATCATTGGCATCAGCAGCAGAATATAACATGATCAAACTCCATGCCATGATATTTCTCTAATGGCAATGTAACAAACGTATCTAATTATGTATGTTAAATCAAAGATAGACACGAAAACAACCAGATATTTAAAAATTTAACTTTGTGAATAATAACCTGGTAAGATGCCTGTGAACATCAAATAAGACTATGAGCACATCATAGAGTTTAACTGCACTCCAAGCACTTTCAACACGTGCTTTCAAGTCCTTATGGGGAAACCCACTGCAAGTCAACGTAAGGCCAGGGGTATCAAAGAAGCACTGCATTGAATTTTGAAGAAATAAGAGATCATTATAATGATGGTTTTATAAGATACAAGGCATTTGACAGCCTCAATCTACATCCCTCAGCAAATGGCGCTGACCTATGTTGACAATCATCATCATCGTGGCAGATAAAAACAAGTTCATAATCAATTTAAGCTTAACGAGCAAAGACAAACAACTGAAAAATACCCAACGAGCATAAGTAAGTGCGTATTTGGCTGCACATAGTAAAAACAAAAGCAACTTCCCACCGGCAAAAATTTATATTATTATAAGAAAGTTCCACATCATGACTATAAAAATATGTCAAACGTGATTAATATTAAAAGTAAGGTTTGAAGGGTTTAGTGTCAAGAAAAAAGTAAAATCTCCAACTCTAAAAGTTGAGCAACCTCAAAAAAGTGAAAGTCATACCAAACAAACCCCAAATAACACCGATGGTTTGACGAGGGAAACTCTACTATGGACTATGTCAATCCATGCTAGTCCAATAAACAAACTATCTACAGCTGACTATTAGTAAGGCCAGCATAGACTTTTTGCACATGCTGGGAATGAATGGCAACAAGTGAAATTATACACAAGATACGTGAGGATACATTAAAAGAAACATACTATTTGAGTATCTTCCTTTGTCATAACTCCTAGCACTTCATGAACGGTTGTATTTGTTTTCCGTGAGACAGCAGAAACCTTCGTTCCAACCTACAACAGAAAGTTAAAATTTTAAGTCATCTGTGGAGGGTAGAGGAAGCAGAAAATAGTGACAGCAGGTTGAATAACGAAATTGAAGGTACTCAAAAACTTTAATGGTGAGTTATTTAATTCCTCGAAAACTTCAAGAAAGAAGAGTCCTGTATGGAAGCTAGATTTGCACAACCAAGCTCCATGAGTAGCCCATGATTCAGAAAAAATAGAATATACTTCAATTTATATTGTAAGAGGGAACATAAGGCTCCCAAGCTCTAATTAACAATTATTACTTAAGAGATCTACTACATTAGTCAAATTGATGGACTGAATCCTTGATATTCATCACATGGTTGGTAACAAGGATCAGCCATTTAATTCCAGAACTCTGTCAGCTAAACTGTATTTTCTTGGGATCTTAAGAAATCATATGGGTTCAATGTCTTTACAGTTTTCTAAACCATGCTTAGTACGCCATATTTACAAGACCATGTCTTAACAGACATGACAGATGTCAAAGTTACAAGATTAACACGACAAAAAACCAGTACGGGAATTAGTGCAGACTCATTACAAGTAAAGATAAGCATAAGTTTGTTTCACTAGGAAACTCCCAAACAGAAGATGAATGCGGATGTCGATGGTTGGCAAAAAAGTAAGAGTACCTATAATGCAACTAAAATTCCAAATTGAAAAGGAAGTTAATAGGATATCGAGCTCATGCTCCATCTAACTGAAGACAGTACCGGTCAAGTGATCCACGGACTTGCACGATGAAAGAAGTCCTGCTAATATTCAGGAGACTAGTAAAAATGTGTTTAACCCTTTTCACTGGACAAGTAACTTCCTTCAGAACATATATAAGCATAAACTGGCAGTCCCGCTACGAGCTATTTGCAATGAACCTATGACCGCTTCTGCTTGTAGTGAGCAAATCCAAATATGTCGCAAAACTTGATCTCAATCAGATACAACCAAATTCAGTTTGAACCACCAACTAAATTAACCTTTCTCCTTTCCCTGATGAACTAGATTGAGGATTACTCAATGCTAAGCTAAAGAACCCATTCCTACACAGCTCACCATCTCGTGCACCTCAAAACACATCACAAAACGTCAATAATCGATCAAAAGACGGCTAAATCAAGAGCGATCTCGGTCCAAAAGCTCCATCACATAGTTCCAAGAATAACTAAGCACATACAGCAACATCCTTGAAAGTGCAGGAACCCATACCATATAATTAGTGAGAGCGGACTTCCCAGCATTGGGCGCGCCGATTATCCCGACCGCCAGAGACTTCTGATCTTCCTCCCTCACCGCCCTCTCCTCGTCGTCGTCGTCCTCATCCGGAGCCGCCAAGGCGGCCTGGAGCAGCGCCTTGGCGAGCACTCTCCGCTTCTCATCCTCCTCCAAATCCCCCTTCTTGTCCTCCTCCTCCTCCTCCTCGACCTCCAGAACCCTCACGGCCTTATCGCCGAACAGCACCGCGTCAGCTCTCCTCCGGTGCTCGTGGCTCCAAGTGGGTTGCCGAGAGGCGCGGCGGTCGGCGTCGGCGTCGGCGGCGGCGGTGGGGAGGGCGTAATCGGCGCTGTTGAAGACGGAATCGGAGTCGTTGTGGTCGGAGTCCTCCTGAGGCTGAGCCGAGTAGGGACGGTGCAGTAAGGCGGCAGGGGAAGGGCTGTGGCGGGTGTGGAGGGCGGCGAGAGTTCTGAGAGCTCGCAAAGACTTCATCTTTTTTTTTTTTTCTTGTGGGTTGTACAAGGCGGGTTGCTACAGGAGGAGCTTCATGATTATGAATCTGAACTGGAGAAGGAGAAGGTGGGAAAACTCAAGGGGAGAGGAAGAGAAATGAAGAGAAGAGAAGAGAAGAGAAGGGTTGTGAGATTTGTCGGTTCTCTTTTTGAAAGCTTTTGGCTTTGCTTGCTTGGTTGCTGGCTTCTGTTCTGAGGGTTTTAGGGGTTTTTCTTGCTGCTCTCCTCCTCCTGCTGCTGCTGCCGCCTCTCTCTCTCTCTCCCTCTCCCTCCCCTCTCTTTCTTTTGTGTGGCTTGGAGTCATGCATTTTGTTTACATTTTGTTTGCATCAAAAGTAAAATCCATGGAGTCAAATAAATTATCCATGCCCAAATTGAAAATTCATGAGGGAATTTTTTATTCATCTTTCTGGCCATAACATCCATGAGGAATATATTTAAGATCAAATCAAATATGACATCTCACACACTTATAAGGTTAATCAATTAATAAAGCGAATTGGGTACCGCTTGTAACGTGTTTGGTTAAATGAAATCACCATTTAAGGGATTGCACATTCAATCTTCAATCGAAATAATTAATATTTTTGATAAATTTTCTAATGTCATCTGCAATGTTTTAGCATGATGTTTGGTGAATTTTTGTACAATAATGTGACTTTTCCCTCTCACAACCAAGCAATTTCACTTGTGTCTTTTTCTGAATCTCCGCTAAGACATCTCATTTGGGAAAAGAATTCACAGCAATTTTGCAAAGTATAAATAGCCGGGTCGAGGAGCAGGACCCCGGCCGACGACCCAACAAGGCGAAGGCATTTCAAAGCAGGAACAGCAGCGAGCGAGCGCGCTCGTTCCAAAGCTTGCAGCTTCAATGGAACGACGACATCCCCACGCGAAGCAAGCTCGTTGAGCTGATCCCCGGCATGCCCATCATCCATACCGCCGCACACGCGTTCAAGTCCAAGAAGCCCACCAACCTCCCTCCCCTGCTGCGTCGATGTAACCCCTCCTCCTCTCCCCTCCGCCGCCGCTGCTCCTCCTCCTCCTCAGCCCTCGCCGTCCCGACCCACGAACCCGTTTCGCCTCCCGAGCCCCCCGTTCCCGACCACATCTTCAGTTCCGGCGCCAAGTCGGGAACTTACACTCCGGGCGACTCCACATTCTATTCTCTCATCGACAACTACGCCCGGTTGGGCGACTTCGGCTCCTTGGAGGAGGTCCTGCGTCGAATGAAGCGCGAAAGGCGCGTGCTTGTCGAGAGGAGCTTCGTCAGCATCTTCAAGGCTTACGGCAGGGCGCGGTTGCCCGAGATGGCCGTCGATTTGTTCCACAGGATGGTCGACGAGTTCCAGTGTAAGCGGACCGTCCGGTCCTTCAATTCGGTCCTCAACGTTATTATCCAAAATGGGCTTTATCATCGCGGGTTGGAGTTCTATTCTTATGTCATTAGTTCTAGCCAGATAAATATCTCGCCGAATGTGCTTAGTTATAATCTGGTCGTGAAAGCAGCGTGTAAGATGGGAATGGTTGATAGAGCAGTCGAGCTGTTTAGGGAAATGCCTCTGAGAAGCTGTGTGCCCGATGTGTTCACGTATTGCACTTTGATGGATGGGTTGTGCAAGGAGGGTAGGATCGAGGAGGCGGTTTCCTTGCTGGATGAGATGCAAATGGAGGGTTGCTTTCCAACTGCCATGACTTACAACGTTTTGATCAATGGGTTGTGCAAGAAAGGTGACTTGAAACGTGCAGCCAAGCTGGTCGACAATATGCTTCTTAAAGGATGTGCTCCAAATGAGGTGACTTACAACACGCTCATTCACGGTTTGTGTCTCAGGGGGAAGTTGGAGAAGGCTGTAGACCTTTTGAATCGGATGGTTGCTAGTAAGTTTGTGCCCAATGATGTCACTTATGGAACAATTATCAATGGACTTGTTAGACTGGGACGAGCCATTGATGGGCTTCAGGTATTGAAATTCATGGTGGAAAGAGGATCCCGTGCAAATCAGTATGTGTACTCCACCCTCCTTAGCGGGTTATTCAAGGAGGGAAAGTTTCAGGAGGCAAGGAGATTGTGGCGGGACATAATTGAAGAGAGATGCGAACCCAATACTGTAATGTATAGTACTTTTATTGATGGTTTATGTCAAGAAGGGAAGCCGGAAGAAGCCGAGGAAATTCTTTTGGAAATGATGAATAAGGGGATTGCCCCCAATGCTTTCACTTATAGCTCATTGCTGAGGGGTTTTCTCAGGACAGACAAATCAGAGAAAGCTATTCTTATGTGGGAAGAGATGGAAAATAACAACGACTTTACCAATGCTGTCTGTTATAGCGTTTTTATCCATGGATTGTGTGAGAATGGAAAGCTGGAGAAGGCTATGATGGTATGGAAGAACATGCTTGCTAGAGGATTCCAACCTGATGTTGTGTCTTACACTTCATTAATTAAAGGCTTTTGTGATAAGGGAGAGCTCAAAGAAGGTCTGAAGCTATTTAATGAGATGCTCTGTCAGGGGCCCAGTTGTCAACCTGATGTCATCACTTATAACATACTTTTCAATGCATTATGCAAGCAGGGTGACATCTCCCATGCCCTAAATCTTCTGAACAGTATGCTGCATCAGGGATGTGATCCTGACTTGTACACATGTAACATATTCCTAAAAGCTTTAAGCGAAAAGTTAAATCCACCTCAAGATGGAAGGGAATTTCTAGACGAGCTAGTGGTACGTCTATTCAAACGCCAGAGAGTTGTGGGAGCATCCAGAATTTTAGAAGTGATGCTGCAAAAGTATTTGCCTCCAAAAGCATTTACTTGGGAAAAGGCTGTTCAGCAGCTTTGCAAACCTAAAAAGGTTCAAGCTGCAATTGACAGTTGCTGGAATGACCTAGTTTGCTGACATTTTCCCGGTGAGTGTCTTCTTTTTATTACACTACATATTTGTCGGTTTATTTTTCAGAACTAAAATGTTTAATTAATATGCTCATCAACATGCTAAATTTTGGTTTGGTCAAAGCTAGATAAGCCGAGGGTTGTTAGCTGGAGAAACCATGTTAATGTTGTTGCTTCGATGTCATCAATATGATTTCGATGTGGCCTATTGGGCGAATCCACTAGTATATTTCAGCTATTCACTGACATTAGGTTAAGGAGATCAATTGTTCGATTGAGGCTAACCTGTTAAGACTGCCATGTGGACTGTTCTCTCTCTATATATCCAACAGCTTTCTTGGGCAAAGCAATGGGTGACACTATCCTATCATGTGTGCTATTGTTCCCTTCAGGAGACTGAGACCAACATTTGGAAGATCTCAAAGCTTTTGTTGCTTTATTTGGTGTATTGTTCTGTTAATCAAATACTGACTTTAGAACCATTTACAAGACTTCAAAACTGTGCATGATGATCATTTGCTGAATCTTCCTGAAGCACTATATCATGCTGAATAAGATATTGTTATATTGCTTTAACTCTGTGGATTGATGATTTGGATATCACTGATATCGGGGCGCCCACATTATTTTCTCTTGCTGCTCCCGTACACATATTAAAGTTTCACTTTAGTATATGCTTTCTATGTTTGGTGGATGGGAACTATAGTTGGAGTTTCAGCATGGATCTGCTTACTTCAAGTGTCTTACAGCAGAACTGGAGGGAAATATGTCAACAATCTCAAGATCTTGGTGCCTAAAGTTGGAAGATGCATGGATGCATCAGGAAAGGTAATGGTTGTTTGTGCAGAACAGCATTATCTTATTGCTTTTGATAATTGTTTGAATTACTCCTTCAGGAATTAAACTTTGGAAATGCTCTCACTCCTGCACGCACACAGAAGCACATTTGTACTACCTAGCTATTCTTCCTTCAAAACATCACAAGCTTACAGAGGTAGTTTTACCAGTTGACTATTTTATTGTAACCATCCTTAATGCCAATGTAGTTTGAAGACCTTGGCACAAAAGCCAATGGAGATGACACAGGAAGTCGGGGGAAACATATAGTCAGAAATTGTGAGAGGGAAGTTGTTCAGCAAGTTTTGTCTGGTACAGTTTATATCATACCTTTTGCCTCTGGATGATCTTAAATAAATAGTCATTGGAATGTTGACTGATGTGATGATGTGGCCATTTTAGAAAATTCGATGTGCTGTTGAGCATTGATTGGTGGGCTGGAAAGAGTTAGGAGATGGTTCTTTTAGGATTGAGTAGCTAGTCAATTCCCACTAACATCACGCAATATTGTGGTTCGGAAGAAAGGCTCTAAGGCCAGGTACTATGTTCTAACTCAGTTTCTTGGTCGTTATATAAACCTCTGTATCGGTTTGTTCTGGTAGGTGATCCTGATTTTATGTCTTGTTACTGCTCTATCCATGCAAAGAGCATCCTTAACCTCACGGCATGCAAACTAAAAGAGGAGTTAACAGTTGAGATCTGCCTTTGTCCGGGATTTACTTCTTGTCCTCCAGGTTAGATTATGGTAGAAAAGAATTCATCAGGAACTTGTTACTCTACTCCTCTAGGCCATTGTTCCAGTCTTTTATGAGGCATGTTGTTTGTAGCGCAGTTGCCCTACTTGCTAATGTTGTGATGACAGAGCATCAACAGACCGAGGAAGATGATGAATAAGGTTGGATGCAATGCAAGAAGGAGCTATAAGATGCACAGAAATATTGTTGTTTTTGGGTTGCATGAGGGATGAGAAGTATCGAGATAGAGATCCTGTTCTCCCAGCCAAAATAGAAACTTCCTGCTCTGACTTGATTAATTTATTCTTTGCCAAAATGTCCATCATCTGTTCGAAGGCATTTCCTTCTTATTTCTTACAGCAATTGATTGTACCTCATCGATCACTACTGCATAGGAAAGCTTTCTCAGTTAGTTCTGTCTTTCACAATCATGTTCATAGGACAGTTCTCTTTTGCACTGATTCAGGTAACGTTTCATTCAGGCGGTGTAAGATCTAGACTTGCCGAAAGAAGAACTACAATGTAAATCTCTGTGGATGGAATAGAGGAAAAACCTTGAAAAATTGTACAGAAAGATTGCAGGGTCTTATTTGGACAAACAAAGACAGATGCATTTGCCATGTTCTATGCCCAGGTGGCCAAGAGAGACATGGAGGCAGAGCCCAAGAGGAGGGAGAGATTTGCACCCATCTGGAGCTTGAGATTCTGGAGCATGATGGGGTTCATGTAATCGGCTGCAATCAGATCCACGAGTGCCATGTAAGTGAGTATCCCAGCCGATGCAGAGTTGAGTGACCCTTCCACGATGAGGGCGCTCGGCTTGCCCTCCCCATATATGCTTGACATACCCATACCCACTCCAATTCCTACTGGCGTCGTGAGGCAGAAGAACGCCATCATCGCTGCTATTTTCCGGGACTTGAACTTCGCCTGAGAAATGCACCCTCCAAGTCCGATGCCTTCAAATAACTGGTGAAAGGTTAATGCTGCGACGAGAGGCTTGATGGTTCTAGGACTCTCAGATGCTCCTAGCGATACTCCTATTATCACTGAATGGACCACCACCCCCAATTCCAGTACCTGCAGTCCAATTCCATCCCAAGGTGCCAAAGCACGATTCAGACTCTTTGATTTAATCACCAAGAGACAACACTTGTTTTGTCAAAAGGCTCGAATATATTCTCAGCACCAGCTGCGGTGGAGCTTTCAAGTCAATGAAATGCTCATACCCCCACCACCAGCCTGCACGCAACATTATATATATGTCTATCTGACCTCGTATCATTTATGTATATATGATTATTCTTAGTTACAATTGCCTTTTAATTAATGTGGCAGATTGTGTATCAGATATGTCAAAAATCAACAGTACGATGTTACAGATAATTCATCAAGGTCTTGATAAACTGGCATGATAACACATACATTTGACAGTCCCGTTCTACATGAATTTCGACCTTAGAAACACGCTAAGAGGATTGATTTTTCTTTTCTTTTCTTTTTTTGGGTTTTTCTGTAGGGGTTCCCAGTTGGTGCTCCTAAAGGCTCAGCCCGTAACTTAAAAAATTTCGGCATTCCGGATTGGCTTAGAACTACACCAAAAGTTAATTGCTTGAACGGTCTATTACGATAAAATAAACAAATTCTGCTCATTTTTGAATGAATAATGAAAATATATATTGCTATTTCTTCTTTTTCAAGTACTCCTATTCGTACTTTAAAAATTACCTGAGGGCGTTTAACAGTAGATAATGATTTGGACATTAATTGAATCAAGAAAGTAAAGAACTGTTGGTGTGTTTAGAATAACTTTCTCGTTTTTCACTTGTTACCTAATTCCGACATGACCTAGTTTTGAAGTTTTGAAACCCTGGGAACTTAAATGAACAAAAGCCACATTTTAATCCAACTCTTGCAGAAAGATTTTAACCTTTCAAATGGTTCCAGATCATCTCAAATAACATGCATCCAAGAAAATGCAAACTGATATATGAACCAGGGTCTTCGTCTTAACCTGAGAAATGATGCGATGCCTCGTGAGCTGGGAGGACTTGGAGTCGTGGGCGGAGCCGTGCGCATGTCCATGAGTCGCATGGGTGTGCACGTGCACGTGCCCCTCGTGCATGTCCATCTCCTCGTCCCCCTTCCCCGCCGCAGCCGCCGCCGGCTGCGGCAGCTCGTCGACCGCCTTCCCGAAATGCGACCGCTCGAAGTAGCTGGTCGCGAAGGTGTCGACCATCATCGTCCCGATCGCCGCGAGCATGGCGATGAAGCCGGCGAAGGGGAAGTTGTGCCAGGGGGTGTCGGCGAGGGCGGGGCTGGCGAGGCTGGAGAAGGCGTCGGGGAGGATGTGGACGAAGGCCGTGGAGAGGATGACGCCGGCGGCGAAGGACTTGACGAGGAAGAAGATGGGGTTGTCCGGGTGGAGGGAGGGGAGCTTCCTGCCCAGAATAGGAAGCGATACGCCGAGCAAGCTGGCGGCGAGGATGGAGAAGATGGCCGCCAGCTTGTACTTGAGAGCTTGGTGCTTAGCGCTACCGTAAGATTTCTCGAGATCAGGGAACTGGGTTTCGGTCGAGCTGTCGCACCTGCACTCGGCAGATGGAGCGAGCAGCACGAGGAGCGCAAGCGACAAGAAGATGCACGAGAACTTGAGCTTCATCATCATCGTCATCATCATCGCGTCTTCTTCTCTCTGGTTTCTTTTCTGGTTTCGAGACAGAAATGACGGTACTGCTGCTTCGGGAGTCGGGAGTATGTATTTAAGGGTCTCCGAGCGAGTTATGCTGCTGAGGTGGTACGTCCAGACCACTGGTTTATAAAAAAAAAAAATTGATGTTTCAACCCCAAAAGAGGAAATGGTGAAGGGGCCATATTCGTTCAAAACCCTTTTGATGTCATCGGAGACGTTTTGTTCATAATGTTTTGCCAAACATTTTTAAAAAGAAAAAGAAAAAAATTGCTATAACATATTATAGGTTCGATCCTAGATCTTATCATATCGCCGCAAAAAAATTACACCGTTCATTCAACTCAACAGTATAACCGTGTCCATTGGATCTAATAGGATGACCTGTCTTAATTATGACTAGAGCCAAGGGCGAGATTCTAAAGTGAATTTCGATCGTGTAAAACTCTTTTGATGTCATCGTAGATGTTATGTTCATGTTAATCTGTCAACCACCTTATCATAAAAAAATAAAAAAGAAGAAGAAGAAGAAGAAAAATCGCTATAATATATGATAGATTCGATTCTTAGATCTTATCATATTATTGTGAGAAAGTTACATCATTCACTGAACTCAACAATGTAACCCGTTTTTCATCAGATCTGATAAGACGAACCGATTTGAACATAGCTATAGCTAGGGTTGAGATCCTTACGTCTGAGTTCAAACAAGTGAACTTCAAGTGGTAGCTCCTTAACTTTAGATTCCTTAAATTAATGATGAAAAGAGGAAAGATCAAAGTTGCGTTGTAAGTGAGGAGTGCGGAAATATGGCGACATGCAGAGGCCATGCAGGCGGTGAGGAACAGGAGGAGGGGAGCCAAGTGTGTGGGCGAGCCACCCCGGATGTCGACATTATGAGTTAAGACAGCATCCCTTAAATTCTAAGTGGTCGTCGTTAAGAAAAAGTTCCCCTTAATCTCTCTTCCCCCTCTCCAAAAGGTGGCACCTTTTTCGCTGCCGTCGTGCTGAAAAGCAGCTTAAAGTGACCGGCTGGTGGTGGAGAGGGCAAGCATCATCGCAACATCACATTGCACTACCCACTTACCACCACTCGCAGCCCCATGTCTGCATCGTTTCACACCTCACGAGGTGGTCTCGGACTCACCATTTACTATTTAGGATTTTGGCGACAACAACGTAGACCGGTCTTTCCTCTGTTTTGACCCAATTACTGATCAGAGGAAGTGGGTGAAAGGACGTGAAGGCCCACCTAACTCGTCAGTCTCAGAGATGAAGAGAAAATACGTAGAATAACCGCCCCACTTCAAATTTCCAAATGAGTATCGTTTTAAATCTAAGTAAATCCTTAAAAAAGTTTTATCTTAATTTAATCTAAATGTCGAGACTTTCATAATGTAAATCATCTATTCCTTCCTTATTAGGAAGATAAATAAACAGATGGAAACTTTGGAATGTTATGTATGTAGATATCAACACGTTAAATTAAGGAACGTAATCCTTTCAGTTCATATGAGTTACTAGAGAGGTGGGGCGGCCCTAACACGAAACGAAAATTCTTTGTTTTGGTTGCACAACTCTAGAATGTCGAGTCATCTTGGGGAACTAGTCTCGTGGAACTAGATTATTAGGTTCTATACCTTGTAACCTACTCAATTGAATTATCTAAATTTTTATGTTGATTGAACTTTTTGATTTATAAAGAAGGTAGGATTATAATATGACAAGTTGGCTCGAATCTATAAGTTTTGAATTGATGAAATAAGTGATGCTTGTTAACCATACTCGACGACTAGAATATGCACTTTTTGAAAAACTGATCATACGTGTCGTGCAAAAAGTCGAACTCCGTGTCTTTTTTTAATGTAGTCGTATCTTTAATGAGGGGTCCGAAAGACTGCTTCTTTATGCAAGATCCTACGGAAAGAATGTGCTTCAGAAGTCCTTTCGATGGAGGACATATGAGGAGAACCAACAAGGAAAGTCCTCGTCGCTAGTTCTACCATATTGCCATTGCAAAGCAACGGCGCTGGCCGTTCTCTTTTTCTGATTAGCAGAATCCTACACGGAACCCCCAACCACGGAAGTGATTGGAATAGCAGTACCAATGAGAAAAAGGTCAAACACGACATGTTAAAGGTACACTTTTGATGCACGGAGAGAGAGAGAGAGAGAGAGAGTTTCAGTGCCTGGCATAGGATCTAAGCTAAGTTCATCCAGCTTCAATGCTGGGGAACCCTATGCTTCGAGCACTTGTCTTTGTATAATGCTACGGAAGTAAAACGAGGCATCATCGCTTTGCCCATTTGCCTACACTGCTCAAGCTTCACCTTGTCTTCATCACCTCCACCCTTAGTGCTATGCTCGCATTAATACCCCGCCATTCACTCTCTCTCTCTCTCTCTGAAATCTGGTTTTCTTAGATTTACCATATCTGAGTGTTTGTTGGGTACCACTTGGGATGTGATGTTAGCACTAGGTTCGTATGAATTGATATTAGAGCCATCCACCGTATCAAAAATTGCAACCGAGTGACGGGAGTTATGGCCCTCGTAGTGCTCCCGGTATTGTAGTGGCTTAGCCCACTTTGAAGGGATGAGATTCTGGTAAGGGAGTTTGTACTTTGGTCTTCAGAATTCTCCTCCGTTCCAAGTTTAGTATTCACAATCACTCGGCTCTTTAGATTGGAAAACCATGAACTCATTTAGACAGACATCTACTGACCAAACGCCTTCACAGCAACACAGCAGCACATAAAACTGAAAAGTAGCAGCAGAGACTTTGCTAAAGAAGAGATGGTAATCGCAGCTTTAGAAATCCTCTTGATTAATCGGATTGCACTGTACATGGTTGAAGAGTTCTTTACATGTGGGTTTCAAGGAAAGCCAAGACTGAGAGACCAGCAGCCCAAACATCATCGTCCAACACGTGCTCCTCCGGCGAATGACTCACACCTCCACGACAACGTACAAAGATCATTCCTACCTGTAGATACACATACATACCTCCACATAAGGTACCAGTTCTTCCTTTTAAATCACCACTGCCGACCAAACTGTGGGAAAGCACAAGGGATGCGGAGGCCATACCTTGGTTAGATGTGAGATGGCCATGGCATCATGTCCGGCTCCGCTCATTAGCACTGGAACTTCATCTAGGAGCTGATTATCTGACATCCTCTTGAGCGCAGAGTCAGCTGCAAATTTGAGCTGTCGGCGCAACTCGTCATCACACATAACAGCACCTGCATCATGCTGTTCATCACCAAAACATAAGTACCTGCATACATAGTAAAATAAATTAAAAGAGGAAAGGCACAATGCGATTAGACATCCCACCTTGCGCTCGATGATGCAGGAAACAGAACGTCTGTCGCATATCTGATACATCCTGTTAGATAATTCATAGATCACCGCTTCACGTCCCATATCATCTATTGCACGTATGTCCACTGTGAATACCACCTGCAACCGGGCAAATTAAATCGCTCCACATGAATCAAGAATTCTGAGCTCTTTAGACAGCCTCGCCATAATAACCAGAAGGCAGATGAACAATTTCTTACTTGGCCTGGAATGACATTACTTGCACTTGGCCACGATGATATCTCTCCAACAGTGCAGACAAGTGAAGTGGAAAGTGACTGAACTGTCGAATCCTTGCAGTGACCATCGAAGGAGAGAAAATCTTCAGGACGTTTACAAAGACTTTCCAGTAACACAATGAGTTCAGCTGCAGCTGACATAGGGTCCTGACGCATAGACATTGGAACCGTACCAGCATGCCCCTGAGAACCACTGACAGTTACCTGCAAAATATTGTCGAAAGGTAGAGAGCTTCACAGTCTATAATGTATGCATTCTCCTGGAAGTGTCTCTAACAAAACTCAACAACTAAACATAAGACATTGCACTCTGGCATATGAATAATCCCTAGGAATATGGCCCAAGAAGAAATTTTCCTAGGGTTAACTGTTGAAGGCCTATTGCCTCTCATCATATCGACAAATTATGCAACTTAGATGGATGATATGAAGGCTAAGTGTGATCCTATTCCCAATGTAATGCACACCATTAGCTATAGCAAAATCGTGTGAAGAAATTACCTCTAACAGAAAATAGTAAACTCTCACAGGTGTTAACCGATTCCCTTACACAACAAGATCTTCTAATATTAAATAATTAAACAGGGTGCATGGTTAATTCCAAACACGCATTATACCTTCAATCTTGTCTGTCCAGCAATTCCTTTCACCACACCGAGAGGCAAACCCCTCCATTCCAGTACAGGTCCTTGTTCGATGTGAACCTACAGGAACAGAATAGACAACGCGAGAAGTTAGACAATGGCTGTACTCAGCTGGTTTAGCAAGGCAGAAAAGGAATATACCTCAACATAACCCCAAACAGAATCTCGGTCATACTTGAGGTTGTGTAAGTTTTCCTCACTGATTTGTATGGAGTTCTCTTTAAGAGCCCCTTGTACGGTTACACCGCTGCATAAACGTTGGAATAACTACATTGATAATGAATACAAAGGGTAAAAAGAAGAAGATGGGAGTTACTCAAGAAACCTTTTATCAGAAAATTGCAAGGCTGAAGCTGGCAACATTCCAGCAACAGCAGCACTACCTAGGAAGGTAGATTGGAATCTAACTCCCTCTTCATCACTAAATGCGATTACCTAAAAAGTTCCAAGACGAAGGCAGATGCTTGATTAGATTTCAGATATGGTCAGTCCAATCATCGTTGAGGTAGCAACAGATACAGGAAATCAGCGACGACCTTTGGATAAATAGGTGGCTGCATTCAACGCAAAACTATAAACAGGAGAGCATGACTACTGGAAATAAATGATCTAATCAAGGTCTGTCTAATCAATCATGGAGTCAAAGAGTGAACTTCTTCTGGATTACCATCCATTTCTCTCTGGCACCATGAGATAGAATTTCGGTTTGACCTCTGAACTGAATATTTTGACAATCCCACTCAAACATATGTAATTTCCTACATGAATTGAATCATTGAAATCTGTCACCTCCAAGGAGATGGTTCTCCCACATAGTTAACCACAAATACATTTAACATAATTTTCTAGCAATGACTGTTATTTCAGGTGCTACATATCCTATTCCAGATAAACTCCTAAAGAATAAGAATAAAAGGAAAAATCCACACCTTCCAGTGCATCCAGCAAATGTCAATTCTGGGCATTTGAATAATGATGCAAGAATGCTACTCTTTAGGCAAAATAGTACATGGCCGAAGGCACAAATGAAGCTTCAAGAACAATAAGCAGCAAAATTTCCATATACCTCAACAGGCCGCAATAGATTACCCAACTTTCCACGGGCATTCAGAACCTTCAGTGCAGATATTGCTGAGACAACACCTAATGATCCATCGAATATTCCAGCATCAACAACAGTATCCTTTGTCAAACAAAGAACTGTCGAATATTAGAACAAATGTTTGAGACACGTGTCCTGATGGTTACAATTTGTAGGAGCCACGTAGAGCTGATGTATAAAAAATGGTGCCTAAGTGTGAAACAGAAAAGAGCCTATTCATATATACAAAAGAAGATAAAAGCAAATACCAAGTGTGAACCGATCAAAATAGCCTTGGAACTTGCATTGATCCCATCTACTCGACCGTGCACGTTGCCCATTTGGTCAATCCATCTAAATAGAGTGCCAAGGTATCAGCAGAGTATCTCAATTTCAATAAGAGCAAGGGAGAGAAAAGCAAGAAGCTAACGTTCTCAAGCCGGCATCCTCCATCCACCCACGTATAAGATTCCCAGCCCTCACTGAAGCAGGGCTCATGAATGTCCTCTCAAGATAAGCCTCAGCATCACTGACCTGTTAATATGGCCACATCTATTAAACTTCTCATGGAGACCTCCACACTTATTCATAAGCAGACGATTATTGCAATATCATTGTCAACCGGTTCCTAGATAAGATCATTATGCAAAACTAGAAAATATTCGCTCTAAAGTCAGGATCAATGGATCGAGCTAGTAGATCATCAATCAGAGGCAGCGAATTAGGTGAAAAATCACTTCCACTGAAAATTCAGAATTCAGATCGCATTCAAGAACCTAATTCAGTTTCTCCCAGCTAGCTATCTTGGATGATAGCTTTTTTTTTTTGGTCAAAATAAGATATATCTTGGATGATAGCTTTTATGATAATAAGAGACCGAAATTCAGCAGAAAGTCAAGGACCCTTTCTTCCTTCCTTCATCTTTTTTCATGCTTCAAGACCAGAAAAACTTATTTTAACATTTTGCATCAAACTCATGCTTTCGAAAAGCACACTATCCAAGAAAAAACACAATCGCAAAAAGGAAAACCTTTCCAAGCTGATTGAGTCTAGCCACGGCCTCGTCCCTTAAAATCTCTGGATACAAATCATCCTTTCTGCTTTCAAGATTTTGAGCACTCCATGAACCTGTCCATGTCCATGATTTCCTCACCCATCAGAAACATCAAAATGCAGCCACACATGCTCCATCAAAGTTTAACAAGAATAAAATGATTTAAAAATCTGTAACTCCTTTCAACCGATGCTTCAGGGACGTGCAAAAGGACGTCCGCATTGGTACAAACGTCCGAGTAAAAAAATACATCCTCCCGAATGGTGAAAACGACTCTCAAGTCCTAGACAAAACATCAAAGAGCCAATACCGAATAGAAAAAGCATGAAAAGAATTGGTCAAAATCGGATCTTTTTGTCAAAGGTGCGAACCTTTCATCATTAAAAAAAAAAAAAAAAAAAAAAAAAGCTCCTGACACGACGGTGATTGGAGGGAGAGAGAGGAGCAAAGCGACGCGAAAATTACCAGCAAATGCGAGGGTCGAGAGCAGAAAGAAGAAGGTAAGAGCGAACAACAGGCGACCCATGGCCAGGCTGTTTCCAAGACTCGATCTTGAAGGTCGAAAAAGGACTTCGGAAAACTGGGTGAGCGCGACCCGGAGAGGAAAGAAATCGCCCCCGCACCCAGTTTCCCGATATCACGACGGCCGGAGCGCTTCAAATCCACTCCAAGACCGTTCTTTTCCCCCTTTTATCTTCCAGGGGAAGAACGTTCTCGAAATGGGTCTAGTTTATTACCCCGTCCAGCGCTGCAGAAACGGGAGGGAAGAGGAGGAGGACGAGGAGGAGGATGTACAAGAGAAGCAGATCACGGAACGAGAGAGCACGAGACCAAGATGGCCACTCACCCTGCACTCGGTGGTGTGGCCCGTGACGATTCCTTCCCGTGGGTCCCCCCTTGTCTTACCTTTGTCCAGATTCTCTGCCCGTGTCTTGTCCGCATATTCACCTTTTGGCTCTCGGCTTTTATACGCTGCCCCTGCCCATGCAACCCGCCACCCGTAACGTCCTCCTCCTCCTCCAGTTCTCCTCCTCCTCCTCCTCCAGTTCTCCTTCTCCTCCTCTTCCGGGGGACCTTTCTTTGCTTTCGTCACGGCATCGGCCGCCATTGGTTTGAATAGTAAGGGGCAAAATATGGCAGATTCACGTCCACTTCCTTCGGATATTACACAAATCTTGTTGATGGCGGCCGACGTAAGGGACGGGAGGAAAAAATAAGGGACCTTGCGGGCCCCACGCATGGCCATGTGCGCGCCACGTCACCATCCACGACCCCATTTATTTTATCAACTTCAATTGCCATCTTTCTTCTCTTTTTATTACAAATCCTGTCCAAGGGATTTTTGTTGTCCATCCCCACGCTATGCTGCGAGATTGGCACTGCCACCTAGCCACTGCACGATTGTCTTACTGCTTAATTCAGGAATGAATCCGAATAAGTGCTGTCTAGTGGGGTTCTGATCTGGATCTATGTTTGCGCATCCAGGTCACTGCTTTGTCTCCCATGCTATGAATCCTGCCTTCAGATGCGATTCACGACGCCATATAATAATTTAACCATATGGACTGCTTTTCTTCATGGTGCTGGTGCGCTTGAGAATGTTTCTCGAATCTGAATTTGGGCACGCGAAGTCCCTCAAGCAAGAGCATCGAATGTTTGGTAAATCTTACAGAAAACTTTTGGGCTCGAATCTTACATTGAAAATGCTCCAAATCCCACAGTAAACTCCCACCCTGCTTTGACATTTCAGCTTTCTTGATAGACGACTTTAGTCCTATCAACTACACATATTTCCTCTTCTGCACTTAATAGTCAGAGGCGGGGTCGCGTGACACAGGCGTCGCCTCCCTGTAACTATAGGGGCGGTGGCATTTCTCGGTTCTGAATTACCTGAGGACAGAATTAGATAATTGTTAAATCACAAGTTCTAATTTTAACTTCAGTAGCATCTTGGTGCAAGCTGGTCAAGGAACTATGTTCCACAGCACATTCTAAAGTCAACATAGCACGGCGGGATGTTGACCCTGGGGAAAGACAATTACAATTCTCAAGCAAGGCAGAGAATCTTATAAGCAACGACAACGATGTTGCTGCCGACGTGGTCATTTAATCAGCCGCCACTGGAATCCTGGTGTCTGTTCAAAGCCAACCCATTATCAGAGATTCATTGCTTCAACAAAGCCGCCGGCTTGGGAGGAACTGGGATTTGCGTAAAGCTTCCCAGTTTGACGCAGAATCGGATTGCGAGTTGCTGCATGGAATTCAACCGGTATTGATGCAGAAGGCCCCATACAACTTGACATCGCTCATAGACTCTTCCATGGCGATGCATACGTTCTCCTGAAATCAACCAATGGTGTTACGGGCAGAATTAACATGTCAACAACATGTTTCGCGGGCCTAACAAAGGAATCGGAATTGTACAATTGGATCAATCGAGTGGTCCTTCCAAGAAATTGATCAGGTTGTGGTTGAAAGGAACAATGGCAACGGGATGAATGCGACATCAACAGTTGCTCGAGAATCTACTGGGAGGGAATGGGACATCATGGACAGTCGATTTCACCTCAGTTCTTTCATTAATCATTGAAAGGCAGAATGAACATGATCCGATTGTTGGTTGTAGCTGAATGGAAGGATCAGTGGCTGAGAATAGATTTTAGTAGTACATCATCCTCGAGTATGCCATCTGGTCGGGGATGGTGAACATATGATTAGAAGCATCTAGCACATCGCTTTTCTCAAAATAAAGGCAAAACTATGCGCGTTAGCGAAATTTCATGTCATCCTCCACTTAACCATTTTTTAAACTCATGGGGGATAGAAAATGACAAGGCTCGATAATGATAAAGGCATTAAAGTTGTGTCCCATGGCTTCACCGAAAAGATGATGAAAGCACGGTTCCGGAACGTGGATAGATTCGATGAGTGAATTGACAAAGGTGTTTAGGGTTCACTGTTGATTTTGGATAAAAAAAAAGTAAATGATAAAAAATTAAAGGGTATGAACATTGGAACTGTGGACCCTAACATGTAAATTGTAGAAAAATAAAGATCAAGATAAATTGCAGAAAAAAACGATGCCTCTGTAGTTTATTGGGGATATCCCTCTTACAAAGAGTACAATGTGGTTTTTTTTTTTTTTTAGCCCACAATCGACCATTACAAGCCGTTGCTAAGTCTTCACTACTCAATGGTTACATCGACTCCGTCACCTTTGCGATTACGTCGATGGTTACATTGAATCTACTACTCACGGTTATATCGACTCAACTACCTTGACAATTATCGACTCCATCACTTGATGTCTAACAAGTGATGATCAAATTATCAACTACAACACTTGGACATTTTTTGGTATCAACATATGTCCCATTATAAAAGAATCAATTGATTCATCAATCATTCAATTCTTTTAAATTAAATAATCAAGAGTCGTTATATGCCCTTCAAATTTGACTTTCCCTACTAAATTGCCTCTTGAATTCTTTTCCTATGCAATATTTTTTGTCTGCTAAATCTTCTTTGCTTGGAATTACTTAGTCTTTGATTAATTTAATCAAGCCATCTTTCCAAGGACGTCGAAGGTTTTGTCCATTTTAATGATGTTGGACTAGTCTATTTGAGTATCTTTAGCTCTAGCCATTATTGCTTCAATTTTTTTAGCAGATTTTAAGGCTGGACAAATGTAAGGATTGTAACCACTGGGATTCGCCCCAGTGGCCACCCTTCCAACATGGAAGGGGGAGGTGAGGGGTTCAAATCTCCACCTTCTCAGGAGGGGATAAGGTGGGGACGCGTAAGTTTCAGGAGTGGGTTTCGACTCCCACGCCCTGCAAGAGGCAGGGCAAAAGTCTAAGAGTGAGTGTAGAGTAGGAATAACGTAGGACTGACAAAAAAAAAAAAAATGTAAGGATTGTCGGTAATCACTTTTATCACAGCAACTTCAGTAATATCATCTTGGTCAAGTTCATCCGCTAACTCATATCTTTACATTAAAATCACATTTTGTGTGAAGTTTTCATGTGATCATTTATTTCTTTTTAAAGTAGTTGCTCGTACTTAGACATTCTTGTCATCAATTGGAATTTTTTTTTTTTTGGTCAGTTTCAATTGGAATAAATCGGCAAAAGTCTTGGCATTCAAAACTTTCTTTAATGTTGAATTTCAGCCCACTGAAAGTCAAATTTGTGAAATCTTTCTCTTAAAGCAGAGTGAGGCATCTATTTCCAATCTTCTTTAATCGAGTAATTAATTGATCGACTGACTTGTTCTTGTATTGATAGTCTTCCAAATCAGTAATTGATACCTCATGTAAGAACAAAATTGATGGTGAAATTGTCTTTCCATCTCAGCTTAGTAATCGACAAAATTGGATGGTATATTAGTTTACAAGTGAAATCAATTTTTGACAAAGACTAAGGAAATAACCTGAGTCTTATAAATTCATTTGTCCTTGCTCTACTACATTGGACTATGAACACCAACATGCTTGTCCATTGTTCATCTTCTTTAGTAAAGATGACAAAGTCAAGTGTTTTGAATCCTCTAGAAAAAGTTTGGTTTTCAACCCACTCAGGATAAGGTTTCCTATATATAGGTCTTATAACACATTTATCTAACCCTAATTGTTGTCGAACTTCTTCATCAAACTGTGTAGGGCTTAATTGTGGATTATATTAGCTATCTTACCCCCTAGGTGGTGGTGATGGTTTTGCCAAATTAATTCTAAATATTAATTGACAAATTAGGCCTACAAGGAATATTCACATTTGGTCATACCAATGGAGCCACCAGCTTGTCATTCCGAATATTTGGCAGTTGACTAGCATGTCGACCAGTTTGGTTTGCCAAATCACTGTTCTTAATTTGGTTTTTTTTGGGTCGAAATTAATTTGTTTATTTTGACCAGCATTAATTTGATTATTTCCATTATTCCAGCTTTTTTTTTTGTTGGTATTATTTCGGCCTTAATTAGAAGATTTAAGCATAATTCTTATAGGGGTTGACTACTATAATTGACATTATTAGCATCAATAAATGGAGAGGGGCTAAGAGTGTACTCTATTACCACTAAATTTGCTTGTAGTGGTTGGTTGAATGATCCTAGCCTCGATAGGGTATCATTGATAGTATTGATAATGATCGGCTTAAGTCCAATATATGACTTACAACATCATTGATCATATCATTTTGCTACTTTTCGAACATTCTTCTCATGGTCGGCACCATGTCAGAATTTGAAGTAACATCCTTTAATTGCTCTTCAATAAGATGCCTTGAAAGATCAACTTCTTTGTGTCAATTTCCTTTTGCTACCCTTTAGGTCACTGAAGATTCAAAGTGTGGAACAATCTTGTCACCGATTTGTGGTATTGGATTGTTAATGTCAATTGCATTGTTGGATTATGATTTTTTTTTTGGTTCTAGTCATTGTAGTTTCCTCGAATCAACAAAGATGTCCAAAATCAATAAAGGACCCTACGAAGGGTATGTACGATCCTTTATTGAATTTTGACTTAAAAGTAACTAACAAAAAATTAAAGGTACGAACACTGGAAACAATGGTTTTGAGTAATGTAAATTGCAGAAAAGTAGATAAAGATAAATTTTCAGAAGAACCTTGCTTCCATAATTGATTGGGGGTGTGCCTTTTACAAAAAGTACAATGAGGGTATCTATAACCCACAATTAGCCGTTCCAAACGGTTATTAAGACTCCACAACTCGATGGTTACATTGACTAAATTGCCTAAACGATTACATCAATAGTCATATAAATTTCACTACTCATCGGTTACATCAACTTCACTAACTTGATGATTATATTGACTTTTTTAGCCGGCCCTATCAATTTCTACCAACCAAAATGTCAACTACAACACTTGGACCATTTTGTATGCCAACACCCATGTACAATCTAAATCTTTCATGCCTCTCGAATAAACAATTTGAGTTTGTTAAATTACGAATTGATTTTGAGCTGTTTATGGAACCCGACCTAGTTGAATGGATACCCACGTTTTAATCGCACAAAGAAAAAGGAGAAGTCCCCAGCCACTAAAAGACAAAAAGAAGGGGCACACTTTTTATTGTACAATGCGTTTTCTTCTCACTTGTGCGACGGAAAGGCCTTAGTAGAGAAACAGACAAAAGGCTTAGGTTGTTGTTTTCTTCATTCCTTAGTCTACAGTAGCCGCACGTAGGAGAAAACTGAGAAGGGATAGATGGGTTCTCTCTCTCAGCTCTTGACATGCCCACACGATGAACTAGCCATAATGGAGTGGGGCTTCTTCAGCAACGTTGTAGCCGCAAGAGTGGGATTCCTTTAGCAAAATGCCGCACGCACAGTAAAGGGACTCAAGAGCGGCCGTGAGTTGAGTTCCTTTTGTTTGGTTGAGGGCGGACTCAAGTACCCAGTAATTTGTGCTGTGTTTTTTCTCTTCATCCAATTGAGTTATATATTTATAAATACTTCGAATTTGGGTATAAATTAAGTACGAAAAATACTCGAGCATGTAAACAATTATAACTCTGATTAGATTATTGGCTATTGACTCACCTTGTAAATGTAAGTACCGGCATTTAGATCGAATTTTGATGTTCTTTATTGTTCCTCTTTCATTTTTTCGGTGATCTCGCATTAACTTAATAGCAAGGTCCTAGTTAGCTCCCGTGTTAATATATTGCAATAGAGTCAAAGCCTTCTCTGAGGAGGTTAACACGAAACAAACACTGAAAATCACCCTTTGAAACTGCTGAATATGTCTAATTTGGTTTAGTTTTGCTCTATAATAAATTTTTTATATGGGCCTGGCCCTTGATTGGAATTGCTTGTCTGTTGTGGGTTTTGGACGCTTCATAGATTGTTACACAAGGTCATGAGCCATGGACAGGATGGACCCACGAGTTGGAATGGACTATATACAGTACAAATAGAGTAAAGATGCCAAAATGATGATTTCGATCATCTGTAAATACCGGCAGGAGTAGGAATACTATCGAGTAGCATGTCGATTTCTTCGACCTTCAGCAAATCAATTCCTTTTATTTCACATGTCAATTCAATCACCAAAACAAAGTAATGGGACCTGTTTAGCTCCTTTTTTTTTTTTTATCTCACATTAATGCCCAAGTTCGCATCGTTAAGATCAACAACCATGTGAGCAACTTCTCAGTTTGGAGACACAGCTTGCACAATGTCAAACAATTGATTCGGTGTAAGAAAGCGAGGGATTGGTAGGTGCTGACTCCGTCAACTGTTGTGTAGAAATCACCAGAGAAACTATGGAAAGAGGAAATGTTATGCAGGCTGCTGTTTGTGTTACACTATGGTTGAATTAGGGTTGAAAGAGCTAAGGGCAATCGCGCTTAAGACTGAACAACTTTGATCGTACGTTACAAGCTCATTCTTCTATTTTGAACATTGAAGAATTGTTTTGACATCATTAACTCCTCATAGGAAATAGGTAGCTGATTAAAATTAATTTGAGCGATCCACTTAGCTATGACAAATCTATTAGCATCATCATGCCTAATTGAGTTTTATGAAGCCATGGCCAAGAGATTTCGTGTGATTACCGCTATCAGTATTAAATTTGCAGAGAAGAAAAAGAGACTGAGGCTAAAAGTTTCTCTTCGAACTGGGTACTTCTTAACCTTATGTCCTCATTTTTGTTTTTGTCAAGAAAAGACATATGTCCTTATCTCGTATTTCATATTGATGCTGTAGATCAAGTGTCGTGTAGTCAAGGTCAGTCCCCTTTGGACGACCTGCTCCACATGCTCTAGATTCCAGTCCGTGGGGTTGCAGTGGACGAAGGGAGGTAGCTGAGAGTTTCGTGCCTGTCATGTGGCCAAGACAACTCGTAATCTTTCCTGTCAGATTATTCACAGCCAGGGTCCAACATTCACAACGTGAAGAGAGATTGCCGCTGAACTTCTTTTTCTCTCGGCCGAAGGATTTGTGAAATGGACCAATTCAATTGATTATTTAACAGACCTAAGAAAGTACCAAATTTTGCAATTTCCCCATTACTTCAATTGCTAGAAAGCCATGAATTAATTTTAAGCTCCTCAAGTGCACTAAACAATTCAGTGACCCATCTAGTTAGATTACCCGCAAGAAATGCATTCCAGGCAATTGTAATCATCGCCGTGCATTTCAATTGAAAAAAAGGGAATGGAAAATTACAATGTTCAGTCATCGTTGACGTGGGGTTCGGTCATTGTTGACCATCCCATGTCACATGCTAACATAGACAACTTTACTTGAAATGACATCTTATGTGAATTGCCACGTGGTAATTTCCGGCGATAATTGGCTAGAAAGATTATATTGGAAATTTAGGCAAAAGTTTAAGAGTACATAGAAAAAATTGAAAAGTGTATAACCGAATTAATAATTTTCCCCGTCCCACTACCATATAGCTTGAAGTTGAAATGAACTTCTATGAGCTGAGCAACACAAAGTCATAGCCCCAACATGTATGCAATTTGGTAAGGAAAAATATCCAAAAAGTTATAAACCGGTTGCACTTTTCTGAATTTAATTTTAAACATTTTAATTTTATCAATTGAGTCCTAGACATTTTCACATTTTACTAATTGAGTTTATCCGACCAATATTAGCCAAAAATTGCTGATATGGATGCCAGCTATTCTACATGACATGGATAAGATCGACGTAGACAAATTTAAATAAAATCTTAATATTTTTTTAATTTTTTAAATTTATTTATTCTTTTCTTTCTTTCTTTTTTTCGTTCCCTTTTTCCTCCGGCTGGTCGTTGAGCCTTGGTAATGGTCGATAACTAGCCAAAGGCAAGGGCCAATGAGGTCAATCTTGCCAACCTCGAGTGAGCCCCACTTGCCCCTAGCGAAGATTGACCTCATTGTTTTTAGGCTAGCTCAGCCTCACCATGGTTGGGCAAGCAATGGCAAGGTCGACCTCAGTAGTGACTGGCAGGGCAAGCTTCGCTAGAGGCTAGTGAGGTCAACCTCACAACCCTTGCCTTTGGCAAGTCACCAAGCCAACAACCAGCTAGAGTAAGATTGAAAAAAAAAAAAAAAAAAAGAGAGAAAGAAAATAAAATAAAATAAAATAATTGAGAAAAATATTATAATATTATTAAAAATTATGCATATTAGTGTTGGTTGTATTACGTAGGATGACTGTCATCTATGTCAGCAATTTTCGATCTAAATTGACCAAATGAACTCAATTGATAAGAAGTGAAAATGTTTAGAACTAAATTAGCAAAAGTGTAATATATTTAGTACTTTTTGGATAATTGTTTCAAATTTGGTGGGGCTGGGCAAAACAACGATATTTTGGAAAACTTATGTATGGCCAAGTTTTGCAGTGCAAGACCCGCAAGCACCGAGTCAAGTCTCGAGGTCCCTGTCGTTATCTTATGCGAAGACTTGGGTCAATGTTCATCTGTTTGCATTTCTTTTGAATAAATGAAAATACTAACATGATTTAAATGAAATCAACCTTTCCTCTGCGTAAATCAAGCAACTTCCAGCTCACACACTTTAACGTTATGGATACTCAAAGTGCTATCATGGATAATACAGTATCAATTTCTATTGTTTAGTATCCGTTTTTTCCTTGGAAAAATTAAGAAAAGTAATGCGGTGTCTGCTGAAGGATCGTTCTCTGTAATGAACAAAGAGGAAAAGGCTGACTTTTAAACTGACGTCAATTTCACTCGACCGATAGCGTTCATATTACTCGCCTTCCACATTATCGTACTTCCACGAGATGTATATAAATGGAGAAATTATAAGATAGGTTCCTTATACTTTCACCAAGCGTAGTGAAGAATGGAGACCCCTTTCTAATTAATTATGAAAAAGGTTCTACATAAAGAGATTGGGAAATGATGAAGTTCCGAATAGGAGATACATAAAATGTGGGTAGCAAACCATGCGGCATTCCATTCCTGCGCGTCTCTATATTATTGTATAGTCGATCTTGTCGCCTTCATGGTCCAAACTCAAATTGATGACAAGTATACCTATGCAGTCATTAGCCATTTTGGGTTGAAGGAGAATCAATTTAATCGCTCAGTCTAGTCCGCATGGGTTGGACCTTCGAATGGTGACGATATAAGGGTGTATTCATAACATTTCAAATCCTCTTTCATTTCATATGGCACTTCAGGCAAGGGATTGCACAGTTGAAAACCGCATAGCATACTGAGTACAACACGTTAATGAGCAAACTATAAGAAGGAAGTATAAACAAAGGGAAGAGATCACACAAAGCACAAGAAGTCTCATACACTCAAAATGAAATACTAAAGGCAGGGAAGAGGGCATAGGATTATGAATTACTTAGGCGCTTCTTGACTGTCTTAGTCTTTTCAGCTTGGCTACCTTCACTGCTATAGCAACATATGCCTCGTCTGTTGCTCGATCCACAAAACTGAAATATGCATGTCTCCAATCCTTCTTGAACTGCAAAACTCCAAAAAAACCCCAAAACCTAGTCGCCAATCCGAGCATCACAACCACATAGAACAATGCCTTCTCAAGCTTGTCCTCTTCATGAGAGATTTTCGATGCTTGAGGTGCTTCAGCACTTGGGCATTTTCTTTTCAGAAGATTGCCACAGAGTAGAGGATTGCCAGCGTAGATTGAAGGATCGTCAAGGGTTTGGATTTGATTGCCTTTTGGAATTTGCCCCGTGAAGTTATTGTTCGACAAGTTGAGGTACTCTAGAAATGTTAGCATTGAAATGCTTGGCGGAATTATTCCTAAGAGGAGATTGTTGGAAAGATCAAGAGACTCAAGTGACTTCATGTCCCCGATGCCAATGGGAATGCCTCCAGAGAGAAGGTTGTGTGACAAGTTCAAACCATGCAATCCCGTAAGGAAAGTAAGTTCTTCAGGGATTGACCCAATCAAGTTGTTGCTCGAGAGATCCAAATTGACCACAAGGTCCAGAACAATTTTGGTGTATTCATTATATCTTCCCTTCATGATCTCAACCACATGCTCTTTATTCAAATCCTCAAACCTCGCCAAAAATATAGCTAAATTGTCTTGATTGAAGGTTTTCATGCCATTCATATAGCCTAGGCAATGTGGAATCACTCCCGTCAAATTGTTCGTTGCCATATCCAATATTTGCAATCCTGGGAGTGCGCAAAGTTGCGGAGGGATACTACCACTAAAACTATTCTCTCGTAGCCTCAAGATCAGCAAGACCCAAAAGCTATCATTGAACCATGTAGGAATGCTTCCGGAGAAGTTATTCTCACCAAGGTCTAAAATTACCAGACTTGTGCAGTAACCCAAAACCAAAGGAAGCTCCCCATTGAAATGGTTTCCATTCAAGCGTAGGATATAAAGATCACTTAATGATCCAATTGAGCTTGGAATTACTCCAGACAACTTATTGAATGATAGAATCAAGTGAGATAAACGAGAGCCCTTCCAACAATCGGGAATACTACCAGATAGTTTATTATTGCTAAGATCTAAATCAATCAAATCTAACATGTCACATAAGGATGATGGGATTGGGCCATTGATAAGGTTATCGTTGAGATACAGAGTCTTTATGCACATCTCACCAATATTGGCTGGAAGAGGTCCAGAGATCAAGTTGTGAGAGAGATCTAAAATGGAACAATTAAAAAATACGTTTGGCAAGGTCCCAGTGATTTGGTTGTACGAGAGGTCGAAGTGGCTAAACGTCATGTTGCCCAACCATTTAGGCAAAGCCCCAAAAATTGAGGCATTTGAGAGATATACATCGCTAACTTCCACTTGTGTCTGCATCCAATGGGGAAAGGTAGCTCTGAATTTACAGGAATTCATCCGAATGGATCTAAGTTGAAAAGGTGGCCTCCAGCCCGGTTTTGCCTTAAAAGTCAGGTTATAATTGTTGCCAATATCCAAGTACTTCAGCCTCGACAAATTAGCAAAATGGATTTCTGAAATCACTCCTCCTAAAGCATTGTCGGAAAGATACAGAGCCAATAGATGGGAAAGCTCTCCAAGATTACTAGGTACAGTGCCATTCAAATGATTGTTGTCAAGACGCAAGTCTTGCAAAGCCCGCAGTTGCCCTAATGACTCGGGAATATGCCCAAACAATCGATTATATGAAAGATTTAATGATCTCAATGATGACAACTGGCCTAATGATGATGGAATGGTCCCATTCAATTGATTATGTGAAAGATCTATTGTTACCAAGTTTGGTAATTCTCCAATGACTCCAAGAATTGGACCCAAGAAGAAATTGCTATGAAGATCTAAGTACCTTAGGAGTGTGAAGCTCACCAACCAATTTGGTAAAGCATCGCTAAGATAATTATTGCACATCACTAGACTCTCTAAGTTGTTCTCAATGAATCTAGATGAATTTCCATGGGATGTCAAAGTCTCTCCTCTAATTTGGTTACCACACAAATTCAATGATTTGAGGTACTTCTTACTCTTCAAGAATGAGAATAAGCCTCCTTCAATGCTGAGAAAAAAATTTCCCTCAAGATTGAGAAGAACAAGGCTTGTAAGCTTGCCAAACCACATGGGAATCGAAGAGTTGAAAGAGTTTCGTGAAAGATCAAGATGCTGGAGAGAGGTCATGTTTTGAAACACATCATTTGTGATGGGACCTTCAAGGAAATTTGTTGAAAGATCAAGGTACTGAAGATGAACAAGAGAAGTGGAATTTGCCCAGCGAATAGAAGATAGATGAAAATTGCGAAGTCCACAAGCTGATAAGCTCAAATGTGATAAAGATGGGAGCATATTAATCATTTGCATGAGGTCTCCATGACCGGTAAAATTAAGACCACTCATGTCGAGATAATTAAGTGACCGAAGATAAGAAACCCATTGGGTGTCATCAACAAACAAATCTCCGTGATCATCATGAAGGTCAAGGACTTCTAACTCAGTCAAGTTTCCCAATTGTCGCGGAACCGTTCCATAAAAGTTACCAAATGACAAATTGAGATACCTCAATTGTTTCATTGAACCAAGGAATATAGGTATCCCTCCTTGTTTGAAATTGATCCCACTTAAGTCCAAATAGTTCAAGAATCTCAAGTTGAGCAAAGAGGAGTTCAACTTACCAATTGTGGAGAGCTTTTCTTCCATGGGAATAACAAGAGTACCATTTTCACCTCTTACAGTTTGGGGTAAGAATTGGAGCTCAATGACATGACCATACACTCTATCACAAGTGACTCCTTTCCATTTGCAGCAGTCTTCGCCTTTCCAAGAAGAAAGGAAGTGAATTGGGTCTAAGAGATTTTGTTTAAATTGGAGTAGAACCTCTCTTTCTTGCTTTATGCAAATAGATGTTGAATTTTTGCATAAGCATACACATGAACTGTCTAAAATAAGCAATACAGTTATTAGTGCAAGCACTTGGAAACAAAATCTCCCCATGAACAACAAGGGAAAGATAAATCTATGCTTTAGAGAGTGGGTTTGAGGGTTCTTTAGTTGAACCCGCATCACTTATATGGAGGGCCAGGGAGAGATTTACTTATGTGTATGCAGGTGTACCATTTCTAAGAATGTATATTCAGCTTATGTAAGGTCCTCACGTCATTATCATAATCAGGAAGAAAAGGAACAACCATTCTTGCGATTGGAGTTTGTAAGTTGATGACTAAACCCCATCTAGAAGAGTAAATCGACCCACTACAAGATTGGACAGGTCAACTTGGAGTCAAGAGCAACACCATTGAAGAGATTATGGAGAAATCTGACCCATTTTTGCAGTGCCGGACACGGACCAAGTCAAGTCTTTTGCTTCTCTGTCTAAATGTGTGTCTGTAGACATACCGTTTGTCTCACGTTACCATCTTGACCAAGTTACCAATTTTGATAGTGATTTTAATTGGGGTGTTGAAGTTACAATAAAAGACAATAACTTTGAAGCGACCCAATAAACAATGATAAACTAAAATCACTTGGTAAGCCAATTGAAGAAAAGTTGGTAAATCACTATAAAAGAAGAGATCTAAGAGGAAGCCTATACTTGAACCCATTGACAACCTACTTGATCAAGTTTTACTCAAAAATTTAAGTCATTGAGTTACAACCAATTATGTATTATCAATTGCTTATTTTAACTTTATACATCTAGAGTGGGACTTCTTTCTTTTACATCTTATACATGTGTACTCAGTAGTAACTTTGGGCAAATGTTGGTAACTTTATTAGGTTGGTAAACTATGCCAAAAAATGTTATTAGATTGTTAAAGTGACCAAAAAACACTGGTAGATGACTTGAGTTGTCACAACCCAAATCCATGCCTAGAGTTCAGATGATGATTGGGCATCCTCTATAAAGAGCCGGGGGGGGGGGTAGAAAGTACAATTGAATCCTAAGATAATTAAAAAGTGCAATAAGGTCTTAAAACTTAAGCGCAATCAAATCTTAAAATTTGTTAAGAAAGTACAATTAATCTTTAAACCTTTCAAAAAGTGTAATTAATCAAATGACTCAATTGGATTAATTTGATAAATTTGAAGATTTAATTGCACTTTTTGAAAGTTGTAGGATTCAACTGTATTTTCATAACAAATTTTAAGACTTTCAAATCACTCATCCGAAAAAAAATAAAAATTGGATGAAACCTTCAACCAATAAAGTGTTTTTAGAAAATATCAATTTAATAAAACCTTTCACCAAACAAATATAATAACAAAGTCTAGGGCAGTGTGAATTAATCAAAATGAGAGTTTCAACTAATTTCATTTAATATATTTTTAATTGAGTAATCTTAAATAGAGTCCCATGCCACTCGAGATCGCTCTTTATATGACTCAATTAAGTTTCCTAATTTTTGTAGCCTTAAATGATAATAAAAGTGGGGTGAGCAAAATCGTGGCTTGGTAAGCGACAATCACCACTCGTGTAGGATCAAATAAAAGATAATGCAGCTTTAGAAATGAGTGAGCATCCATATGTATTAAGATAATTGCATTAATTGCATCTCCAATGTTTCAAATATGATGCATATATTCCTAACAAGTCATAAGGTATGAAGCCTATCATAAACACACAATATAGAATAACCATGTCAAAAAATCCTATGATCACTATTCTATGGTGATTCAAAAAACACATTAGCTGTGATTAATCTTCAAAAATCATGTCGGCCATGATTAAATCTTAAAGCACAACTAATCTATGCACAAGTATGCCATATCATGTCTCACTACGTAGGTTCACAAGAAGTATCAAATCCACACCAAAATACAACATGCTGACATCAACGAAGTTACCACGATTGTCACTTGAAAACAATCACTCTCCATGAATGGCGAGAGTCAATGCATGCAAAACTACGCAACTAGGCTTTTACACCATTTTTTGGGGGGCGAGTTTGCTTTGTCAAGTGAGCCTTGGCATTCCAAGATCACACGAACAGAAGTTAAAAGGGGTGTATGGGTGCGTTCCCATCTCATAGGATATCCTACATCCATTATTCAAATGCCGTGTGAGAGATTGATACATGCATCTGATGCATTCAATAATTTCAAGAAATCTAATCATGGCTTTGATTTTCAATTCCGATTGAAAATTACATATCTCTTCCCATTAAAGTTTACAAGATTGAAAGTTCATGAATTACTCCAAGTTAAGTCGACATTTATCACTTTTGGATCACTATCTCTCTCTGTTTTTTTTTTTTTTTTTTTTTTTTTGGGGGGTGACGCAGCTGTCCCGATAGAGGAGCCATGCCTCACTTTCAAAGCTTGAGTTGAAAAAGAGCTGTTCGCCATTGCCTTCCGCTATAAGCTGACAACATCTACTCCCCCCCAGTCTTCATCACTGTCAAAAACCCGCAAGACCCGCAAGTGCCAGGTCTTGAGGTCCATGTCCTCATTATCCCAGATCCTCTTTTTCTCCAGATTTCTACGTGTCCATATTTTATCTGGTTTCACATGTTTACTTTTTCATAAGTAAATATCGTGTTATTCTTTATAATCCCAAGTTGTTCTACAGACGTCCCCATTGAGCATATAATGTCCCAAATGCCAGTACAAGACGAACAAAAATTAAGTCCTAAACCATCATCATACCCACTCGAACCATAACAAGATCTGAATTGCCCTCAAAATTTCCTGAAGTTTCCAACATACCAAAAAACACCAGACCAAACGGCAAGAACACTCTGCCCGTGACCCAACATATCCATCATGGATTTTTTAGTATTAACTCAGATTTCTTCTACACTGTACATCTGAGGGATATATACAACTGAAGAAAAGATGAAATGTGCAAGGGGGAAAAATAACAATACAAATCTAGGATATATTAATTACTCTAAGGTAAGAATAGCAAGAGTGCTATAACTTTCTTACGCCCTTACTTAAGGATCATAACTTTTTACATTCACTTAAGTGTTACAAATTTAAAAAATCGATTACTTAAATGTTATCGGTGATTTACCCCCATCGAAAAGTCTGATGTGAACACGGATTATCTTACGTGGCTTTACCGGCGTTGACGTGACAATTTTAAAAATATTTTTTAAATTTTATTATTATTACTATTTTGAAATTTTTACTATTCTTTTTTTTTTTTTTTTTTTTTTTTTTTTTTTTTTTGGTTGGTGAGGGTCACTAGTCGCGAAACCCTCGTCCAAGGCCTTTGCCACCAAGGGCAAGGGCTACTTCCCAAATATGGCTGCAAATGCTTGGGCAAGGGCAATAGCCAAGGGCAAGGCAGACCTCTACTAGATTGGGAGAGGGTTTTACGGCCAACGAGGGCTCCTAAAAAAAAAAAAAAAAAAAAAAAAAAAAATCAAAATTTCAAAATTTTAAAAAATTGAAAAAAATGTAAAAAAAGTTCAAGTAAGATGAATTGCCGGAATTGATACTCAAATGATCGATTTTACTCCGATATAGCACTTAAGTGGGTATCATATGAAAATTATGTCACTTATACTGTTCTTCTCCCCCATTACTCCACACAATCAATTCTCTAATGTATGACTATTTTAACACAAATCACACCTGTATCTCAAGACATTAGCATATGCCTAAGAATAATCGCACCTTTAAAAAAATGTTACAAACCTACCTTGAGAATACTCAAAATCTCACAGCAACTCCCTCCCTCCTTCATTTCAGCTTTCTTGATGAACTTTAGTCCTATCAACTAGGCATGTTCCCTCTTCTGCACTTGGTAGTCAGCGTCGGAGTCATGCATCACTGGCGTCGCCTCGTTAGGTCGCGTGACCATGTAACTACAAGGGCGGTGGCATTTTCCGGTTCGGAATTACCCGAGGACAAGCATAGATAATTGTTACATCACTCGTTTTAACGGCGGTAGAATCTTAGTGCAAGCTGGTCAAGGAACTATGGTCCATAGCTCATTTTAAAGTCAACATAGCACGGCGGGAGGTCGACCCTGGGGAAAGACAATTCTCAAGCACGGCAGTGAATCTTATAATCAACGAGAATGATGTTGCCGACGTGTTCTCAGCCGCCGCTGGAATCATGGTGTCTGGTTAAAGCTAAACCATTATCAGGGATTCTTTGCTACAACAAAGCCACCGGCTTGGGAGGAACTGGGATTTACCTTCAGTTTATTTTGCCGGCATTTGATGAGGCTAAATAATATAGGCATTATATATATATTATTTTTTTTGGACAAGAGGAACCAGCTTGCAGCCGACAGCCGCGCCGTAAATCCCCCGGTGACGCTAGCGCAGAATCCACCACCACGGCGTCACACTTAAGACACAAAGCGCCTCCACTGTGTTTCGAACTCTTCACCTCTAGGCAATGATCAAAGGGGCTCTTATCGAGCGGAGCCACCATGGCCGGTGGTATATAGGCATTATAATTGTGTCTCAAGAATTCACCAAAAAAAATGACGAAGTGCCTCTCTCTGGAATGTGGATAGATCAATGAGTGTGACAAAGGGTGTTTAGGGTCCTTTGTTGATTTTGGATAAAAACGTAAATGATAAAAAAATTTAAAGGTACGAACACTATAAACAATCGTTTCCAGCTTGTAAATTGCAGAAAAGAATAGATAAAGATAAATTGCAAAAAAAAAAAAAAAAAAATTCTGTAATTACATGGGGACATCCCTCTTACAAAAAGTACCATGTGGGTTTTTTTTTTTTTAATAGCCCACAATCGAGAGTTTCAAGCCATTGCTAGAACTTCACTATTCAATGGTTACATCGACTCTACTACGTTGACGAGTACATTGACAATTACATTTACTTTACTACTCGATGGTTATCAACTCGATCACATGGACAATTACCAACTCAACTACTCGACCTCTAACAAGTTTCTAACAACCAAACTATCAACTACAACACTTGGACATTTTCTTGTGTCAACATATGCCCCCATTATAAAAGAATTGATTGATTTATTGACCATTCAATTCATTTTAATTATATAATCAAGAGTCATTATACAACCCTTTGTCATCGACAAATTTGATATTTCCCTATTGAATTGCCTCTTGAATTCTATACTTAAGACAAAACAATTAATTGTATTATGACTCAATGAATGGTGCCACTTGCAATATATATAAATCTTCTTTACTTAGAATTACTTAGTCTTTAGTTAGTTTAATTAGGCCATCTTTCCAAAGTATGTTGAAGGTTCCTTCTGTTTTATTAATATCGGACAAGTAAATTAAAGTATATTTAGCTCTAGCCATTATTGTTTCGATTTTTATTTTATTTTATTTTGTAGATTTTAAGGCTGAACAAATATAAGGATTATTAGCGTGCATGACAAAATTTCTGGAATAGAAATCAATTTCTGACTAGAAATTGATTTCTCAATTTCTATTCCATCGACAAGTTTCTCAGCAAAGAAACACGTTTGATAATGATTCAGAATTTCTATTTCTAGAGTAAAAATTCGTTTGATAAGAGAATAAAATTTCTATTTCTAGGAGCGGCGATGGCCGCATTCGGTGGCCAGAGTTTGACGTCCAGCGTTTGGCGATTGACAGCAGGTGGTTAGCGTCCGGTGTCCGACGGCCAACGTCTGGAGTCCGGCGTTCGGCATCCAACGTTCGGAGGCCAGAGAACGGCAACTAGCAGCGGGTGGCCAACGGTCGAAGTTCGGTGGTTGGCGACGGGTGGCCAAGTCGGAGTTTGACGGCCGGTGGCGGAGGGCCGACGGCCAGAGTCCGGATGCTGGCAATGGGTGGCCAAGCCAAAGTATGGCAGTCGGCAGCGGGGGGCCAATAGCCAAAGTCCGATGGCTAGTGACCGACGGTTGGCGGCGAGTGGCCAACGGCCGAAGTCCAAAGGTCAACATCTAATGGCCGGTGGTGATTGACGGGCGGTCGGTGGGGGACGTTCGGTGGTCGGCGGTGGGCCTCTAGTGTCCAGTGGTTGGCGATGAGCGGCCAACAACTAACGGGCATCCAACATTCGACAACCGGTGATCGGTGACGAGCGGGTAGAGTCTGGTGGTTGACGACTGGCGTTCGGTGGCCAATGGTCGCTGGCAAGCGGCTAATGGCCGGGGCCGATGGCGCGCGGTCGGTGATCGACGGCGAGCATTCAGCATCTCATGGACGGCAGGTGGGCAACAAGCAATAATGAGAGTAAACGATGAAGAAAGATTTGATTTCTCATTTTTGTTCCAAAAATAGAAAAGCTAAAAAAATTTAACTTCTAATTTCTACTCCAAATATATTTCTGGAATAGAAATTTATTTCAAAAATAGAAAAATGAAATTACGTTACCAAACGGATTTTTGTTCCAAACTTGTTCCGAGGAATAGAGAAATAGAAATGTTGTTATGCTCACCCTAAGCATCACTCTTATCATAGCAATTTCAATATTTTCGTCTAGGTTCATCTACTAACTCATATATTTCCATTAAAACTATATTTCATGTAAAGTTTTCATGTGGTCATTTATCTCTTTCTTTATTTAGTTGCTCATATTTTGACATTTTTGTGGTCAATTGGAATAAATAAGCAACGTCTTGGCATTCGAATCTTTCTTTAATGTTGGATTTTAACCCCATTGATAGCCAAATTTGTGAACTTTATCTTTGAGAGCAAAGTGAAGAAGCTATTTCCTTCCTTCTTAAACCGAGCAATAAATTGATCGACCAACTTGTTCTTGTATTGATAGAGTCTGTCCAAATCGGCAATTAATTACTCAAGTATGATTCTATAAAATCGATGATGAAATTGTCCTTCCATCTCAGCCTAGTAACCAACAAAATTGGGTGATAGATTAATTTAGCAAGTGAAATCAATTTTCGACAAAAATTAAGGAAATAACGTAAGTCTTATAAATTCATTTGTCCTTGCTTCACCACATTGGGCTGTGAACACCAGCATGCTTGTCGATTGTTCATCTTCTTCGGTAAAGATGACAAAGTCAGGAGTTTCAAAGCCCCTAGAAAAAGTTTGGTAATCAGCCCATCCAAGATAAGGTTTCCTATATATTGGTCTTATAACACCTCTATCTAACCCCAATTGTTGTCAAGCTGTGTAGAGGTTATATTGGATATCTTACCCACTAGGCGGTGAAGATGGTTTTGCTGGATTATTTCTCTTAACATTAATCGGCAAATTAGGTCTACAAGGAATATTCACATTTTGTCATACCAATTGACCCACCGGCTTGTCATTTCCAATAGTGGAAAGTTGACCGGCATGTCGACCAGTTTGGTTCGCTAAATCATTGCTACAAATTTGGTTATTTTGACCGGGACTAATTTGATTATTTCCATTATTCTGGCCTTGATTAGAAGAAAGCCTTTGCATAATTCATATAGGGGTGGACCACTATAAACAACATTATTAGCATCAATAAATGGAGAAGGACGAAGAATGTACTCTATTGCCACTAGATTTGCTTGTAGTGGTTGGTTGAATGATCTCAGCCACAATAGGATGTCATTGACAGCACAAAAATAATAGGCTTGGGTCCAACACATGACTCACAATGTCAAGTCATATTATTTAGCTCAATAGAGTGTGAATGAAAATCATTCTATTTCAGAAATCATTTTATGGGCCAAACTTAGATTATTATTATTTTTATTTCTATTCCCTTGATGAATTTTTGAACAAAACTACGTGTTTAATAATAATACAAAAATTTTTATTTCAGAAATAAAAATTCATTTGATAATAATACAAAATTCTTTTCTCCTAAGTGGACAATGGGTAATGGGTAGTAGGGGGTGGACGACTAGCTAGTTGCAAGGGTAAGTAATGAAAAGAGTTTTTATTTCTCAATTTTGTTTCGAAATAGAAAAGTAGAAATTTCTTACTTTTCATTTTTGTTTCAAACCTATTTTTAGATTAAAAATTTATTTTATAAATAAAAAAATGAAATTATGCTATTAAACAAATTTCTATCTCAAATACGTTTTTGAGAAAAATTAAAAAAGAGAAACAGGACCTTAAAAGACAAGAATGTCTTTTCAAAAAGGTCTCAGTAGCAGGCCAGCAGCACATGGGAGAGGATTCAGAAGGGACGACTGCACGGTGAAAGTAGCCGGTGATAGACTGGCGTTTCTTCAGCAACGTTGTATCCGCACGAGAATGTGGCATTCCTTCAGCCAAGTGCCGTGCGCACGGTGAAGGGATTCAAGAGCGGCCCCACACTGAACTCCTCAAAAGCCGTGGATCGAGTTTCTTTTTGCTTGGTCGAGGACAAAGCTTTAGTATCCGGTAATTTGCACTGTAAGTTTTTTTTTTACATCCAAATAAATTATGTATTTGCAAATACGATGAATTTGGGTATCCTCTAGATATGAAAAATACTAGAGCAAGTGATTACGGACGCATTTGACGGGGCCGGCATCGCTTGGAGGGTCCAGGTCTTGAAAAGGTAAGGCTTTACAGAGAGGATCTACTTATGCTTTTCGGGAGAATCGATCCCATGGCTGCGCAGCAGCAGGAAGATGGTGTTCTTGAGGAAGAGGCAACGATTCAAGAACAGGGGTTTTGAGAGCATCCGGGGTTCAAGAGGGAGGCAGTTACTATGATCACCGGGAATTTTTTGCCAATTTGATTCCAATGTCAAAAAAATCTCTTAACTTTTGTTTTTTCGTATGGTGATAATTTATGCATTTTCCAATTTCATTTAATCTATTTTCATGTCGGTGTTTTGTCGTTTAAGTTATCTGGTTGTGCAAATTCTTTAAAATCGTTATCTTAATTTTATAATCTATTATGTAGCGTGGCGGTAACTTCAAGGATGTCTTTGCTCCAATTATTCGAGCAATTCATTATCAGAAGAACAATTGCCAGCAAATAAGCTTTGTACAAGAATGAATGACCTTACGTTAAACTTTGCATCCATTTGAATTGCTAGAATCGTTAGCTTTCTTTTTTTTATTCTTATCATGTCACTTTTGATTATTCTAGCTAATGAAACGAGAAATACATAATTTACATCAATCGATAAGCATAATATTAAGGATTGCACGCCAACTCTACTAGTTCCATGAAAACATTGGAGTGCCCTGTGTTCTCTATTTAGTCGTTCATTTTGATAGCATGCTTATGTATATTTGATACTACTCTATGAACAGATTTACCTCACATCTTAGCAGCTAAAGACATAAAAAAGGAACACTCGAATCGAGCCGATTTCTCCCCAAAAATCTGAGGAGACTCAGAGGTGCCTGAGAATCCGGACTTAATAAACATGATTCCAACTTTTAAAGTATAATTAAACTCTCATGTTGGATCATATCAACTAAACCTTACTTAACTCGATTGAGAATAATTCTTTTCATAGCTCTTTTTTGCTATCAATCCATCTACTATTCGAGCCGTCTCATATAAAATGAACAACTTGATCAATGGAAGCATTCTCCAATTCGGAAATGTCGATCCATATAAATGCCACATATTTTTTTGTGGGAAAGATTGACTTGTTGGCATGGTGATCTACATCAATTTTGTTTTTTTGGCTTTTGGCGCTCCTCGATTGATGGTAATTTCAAAGATTTATGTTTGACGGAAGTTTTGTTTTCGATGAAAGCAAAGTTAGATGGCCTTTCTAAAGCTATTTATATTAATGTGAACTTGTGATCTTCTAAACCGGAAACCGAGACAAGAGGAGCACAAGGACCAAGTCCCCTATAGAGATCGAAACGACTATAAACAGTTGAAGGAGAATCTCTCTCTCTCTCTCTCTCTCTGTGAGTTGCAGGACAAAAGCCAGTCCACATTTGGTACCCATTTGATGGACACCCTCCTCGGTTGGGGTTGCGAAAGCAAGCAGATGAAACTTTTGTCAGCAGCATTGTTGTGCTTGTTTCTCATTCTCATGGTTGAAGAAGCATCTTGTTCCATGAGACTCCTCAAGCTGTCAGAGTTCCATGCGAAGCTCCATCAGAGAGAGGTCTACGGTCCCAAGGGAGACCTCGCTGCACCGGTTGCCCCACCCGGTCCGGATGGTGCCAAGAAGGTAAAGTGAGAACTCACCCTTTCAGTTTCTTGAAATTTTTTTTTCTCTTGTTTGGCCAGTGCCAGAGTTTGTCATGAATTGAAGGCCAATGTGGGTGTTTTTGAGGAACGCGTGCGGTTGCTTGGTGCCTTATTTTTTTTTCAGATGGGGAGGGTGTTCTATCCAGTGGGATATGGGGGTGATCCGACAGGGACACAAGAGAGCAGTGAGGCCATCCTAAGTGCTCTGTCTGATGCATTCCGAGTTCAAACTAAGCAGCAAATGCTGCCTGGAGTGTCTGACTTGGGTGGTGTGATCCTTGATCTGCAAGGTGGAACCTACCTGGTCTCCAAGCCCATTAGGTTTCCTGCTTCTGGTGGAGGCAATGTCGTGGTCAGTCTCTCTCTCTCTCTCTCTCTCTCTCTCTCTCTCTCTAGACTATATCTTCAGTGCCTCTCTCTTCCACTGTTTTACCTTTCTCGTGAGTTGGTATCACGTGGCAATGTTGCATTGTATGTCGCCCCATTCACGCCCTTGGAACTTTCATCAAGATTTAGGTGGAGTGTGTGGTCTTTCTCATTCAAAATCCACCACTCCCAAAAGTGTCGTCTTTGAGAATCAAGCATTTAAGGCTATTTACTCTCCCAACTGCAATTTGTCCATCACCAACTCCCTTCCCCAGATGAACCTCCAGTAGTTGATAATAATAAACTTTTCTTGCTGAGGATATCATCAAGTTCATCAATTCATTTGATTGAATTAAAAAATCCTGTTCACATTCACTGCTGCTTATAATACAATGTCGCTGATGCTGAATTAGATACAAGGGGGCACGCTGCGTGCCACAGAAACATTTCCGAAGGACCAGCATCTCGTTGAACTCTGGTCCCCAAATTCTCCGGGTGCCGATGATCAATCAACATCTTACCCCAAGAAGGTCCAGAATGACAGAATCTACTACGAGGACATAACTTTCAGAGACATCCTCTTCGATTCTAGTTTCCAAGGAGGAGGAATTTACGTGGTTGATTCGGCGAGAATTCGCATAACGGACTGCTTCTTTCTTCATTTCACCACAGAGGGAATCCTAGTGAAGAGAGGTCACGAGACTTTGATATCGGGATGCTTCCTAGGACAGCATTCGACAGTCGGTGGGGATCCAGGAGAAAGAAACTTCACAGGCACAGCCATCGATCTTCAGAGCAACGACAATGCAATTACTGACGTCGTCATCTTCTCCGCTGCTGTGGGAATTGTTCTGAGAGGTCAGGCCAACATGGTCACTGGAGTACACTGTTACAACAAGGCCACATACTTTGGTGGGATTGGAATAGTGGTAAAACTGGCTGGAATATCGCAAACCAGATTAGACAATTGCTACATGGATTTCACAGGCATAGTCATGGAAGACCCCGTTCAGGTACACATTACCAACGGATTCTTCCTAGGAGACGCTAATATAGTATTGAAGTCGATAAAGGGTCAAGTCTCGGGGTTGAATGTAGTGAACAATATGTTCAGTGGCGATCCGCAACACATGAATCCAATAGTAGCCTTGGATGGCCAATTCCCTAATGTCAACCAAGTGGTGGTCGACAGCAACAATGCGATCGGAATGAGCTTAAGATCGACAGTAGGCAAACTGACGGTGAAGGGTAATGGGACCAAATGGATTGCTGATTTTTCATCTATATTGCTCTTCCCGAACCAGATAAATCACTTTCAGTACTCCTTTTATGCTCAAGGAGAGGATGGGTTCCTCAACCATGCAGTAACTAATGTATCAAATAACGTGGTGATTGTCGAGAGTGAGAAAGCAGTAAATGCCGTAGTTTCCGTTGTCGTCGACCAGTACAGCATGGCTGGAGAAGTTATCCAGTTCTAGAATAGGGGAGAGTAACGCAGTTCCACTCTCATTTCTTCTACTCTCATTTATAGTGCTGGGTTTCATCTATGAAGTGCCTCTGAGATACGAGGGGAGTTCTATTGTGATTTGAGAATGTAATGTAATACCCTTCTAGCATTGAATTTTTTCAACCCTTGGCAATATAGTTTGCAAGGAATGTTTGAGTTTCCGGAACGTATGGATTATACAAAGTACGAGTAAAACTGCATTGGATGAAATTCAAAACCTTTCTATTTAGTTGCTTAACTAGTGCCCATAAGGCACTCATCAACAACATCCAATAGATTAAGACAAGTCATTAACAACGCTGGTCATGCTTTGGGATTCTTTCACAGGCCCGGCTTATCCACCTAGTCTATTGAGCTCCACTCTCCCGTAATAATAGCAAAAGACACCTTGGTCGAAGATGATAAAACCCACTTTCTGAAGATCTCTTGAACTCAATTAATATCGTATTTTCCATATGATGTCGAAGAGAGGTCGACAACCATTCTAGAATAATCATTTTTTCGTTTCGTTTAATCTTGGAACACTAAAACATTCAAGTAAATTTATATCTTTTCCATCGACCAAGGCAGAGTAGAACTTTAAAGTGAGGACCAGAAGCTTCGGAGTTGGTGCCAGCTTTGGACCTTGTTTGATGCCTCAATATTATATCTCTGCGTGTGCTTATTTTAAATGGCCTAACCTCTTGGATATCCTCCTCCTCACCTCAGTATTCGCAAGCTAGAAGATAAACCAAAGAGAAACCCTTGTCCGAAACCCTAAATGCACAAACAAACTTCCATATGTATACATCCTTCAGGAAACAACGTGACACCAACAGGAAGAAAGGCAACAAAGAGCTAGACAAGATGAAATTTTTCTTATTGCGAAGAAAAAAGAAAGGCGCCGACAATAGCAGTGTGCCGGTATCCTCATGCAGCCATTTTGACTTAGTTGATATCGTTCGCCTTTCCAGCATTAAAATGCTGACCTAAAGGCAGAAAAGTTGCCTAATGGTCGATGATGAGATTAACACATTTCTGCTAAGTAGTTATTACACGGCCCATAAACCCAAAAATATATTTTTCACTATTCCTACAGTTATTCCAATATAACTTTTGCTCCTCTTGTTTAGCTCTTCTATGACATGATACTAAACATTCTTACCATGTCCTCATTCCCAACTCCAACAATTGTGTTCCTTGAGGGTTTTTGCTTTGAGAGTTCTCTTCATGAATAGCAAGCACCTCAGTCGAAAAGATATTGCTAAAGTAATGAGTACAGAAGATGAATGACAAGAAAACACACACCATTTCTAAACACAATCACAGTGTTAAATATAGTCAGATTTCCCCAAATCGGTATACACTCAGATGTGTCGAAGAGGACTTCTCCCTTTGCGATAGAAATGACAGAAAGCACCCATTGAGCACAAAGGCATGGTAAAGCTCATCAGTGCCACAAGGCGAGAGGTCCATCTAATACCCCCATACTTGTATCACTTTAAGAGCAGTCAAAACATATATAAACCAACCTCTATCGCTTTTCTCTATCTTCTTCTTCTTCTTCTCCCTCAATGTAGGATTCATCATCTTCACTGCTCTCTTCACTGTAATTGTATTCATCAACATCATCACCTTCTTTGTCATTAATGAATCCTCTTATCTGCTGTCCAATTATTTGCTCCTGGATTCGGTCCCTAATTTTTGTCCCCTGATGATCATAAAGAAGAACCTGTTGGTATAGATAGATCATAGTCTACAAATATTTAAAAAAAGGCCTCTATATGAGAAAGCTAGTTCAGTCAAAAGAATGAGAAAAAGAAGTTCACCAACCATTGTGTGGCAACGTTCTTCAAACATCTCTAGAAAACCAGCTATGAGCCGATCAGCATTCTCTACCCATAAGTTACGATGCATACCAGCAGTTTTCGCCACTGTTTGGATCTGGATATCAGGAACAGGAACGTATAAAATATAGTCAACTCTGGTAAGTCATAAAATTCGTATGAATAATAGCAGTAATGTACTGAAACAGCATATCAGCACAAAGATAGAGCTTTCTTGAGCATCTTAGATATAAATTGAACATTACCAAATCATCCCTCACCTATCTTTTGCAATTCATCACAAGGAGAAGTTACCAAGTGCTCACCCATGGGCATAAGTCATTCACAACCACGTATTTGTAAAAGTCCAGGATAGTTCCCATTTAGTATGTGCCATTCAAGCCATACATCTTCATATTGATATATAGCAAACCTACCTTTGCTTTTTATTGGTGAATTGTTACATAATATCAGCATCTAATACCTGAATGATACCTTGAGGCAAAAAAGGCAAAGACAGTGTTTCCTTGAGAGCTACTTGTAGGGCCTATTTGATTAGTGAACGAGCAGCAAAATGGGAATGTATGGTCCTTGAAAGTATCAATCGGTGGAAACTCTGGATTGCCGAATTGATAATCAAATCCTAACCCAGCCTTCTAAACAAAGCATTTGATGCTCAAATTACATCTTTCAATAACGTTGATTGTATTGTAGTGATTAAAAAATATTTTGAAATTGACTATTTATGAGCCAAAAGTTTACAAACTCAACAAATAGTTATGCATATACCTTCTCTCCCACTCTTTCCCGCTGTTTCTTTACTTTCTCACGCAGCTTTTCTATGCCCATGTTCACTCTGAGTCGCTTTTCCTGGTACACAGCATTAAGCATGCACCATTAATGGAACATCAATCCCAGATTGTGAATAGCATGGATAAAATCTACATGTGAGAATCAAGATGACAAAGACATGCCTTCACATAGCTAACACCTAGATCCTTTCTGCTGTATCCCCGTGCAAGATTTCGCATCACATACTTGTTGTAATCTTTAATAATCCTCATGATAATATCTGATGTGGAAATCCCAGCCGTCCTCTTTGTTTCCTTGAATTTTCCCATGGACTTAACCTGAAAACAGAGATTGTACAAAATTAAATGAGATCGGCATTCAAGATAAACCAAAACAAACATATCAACATATTTAGCGGTGCAGAATTTTTCCAAGAAAGATGCACAAGAATATAAGGAAATTCAAGCTAGCACAGGGTGCTGGAGAAAGGAGCTTATGCTCAATCAAGCAGACCATGCACCAATGAAGACACAGGAATCGGGACTAAGAAGCCCCACCAAATGGAAAATGGGGTTTGGACTGCAAGGCCTTATTAGTCTCACTTTGACAGCACTTATCCTATTCCTAGTAAGTCAGGATGACAGAACTAGAATCTGGATGATCTAGATATTTGACCCTCTCCAGCAAAAATGAGCCAATCAGCAGAACAAAAAAGTGAGTGAATATACTGAGTTTCCACCAATACGTCTGCTGAAGCAAAACTGAGAAATATACATCAATATTGAATTAAACTTACAAATTCATAGACATCTTTCCCAGCGCCACTTGCATCGGCATAACTACAATTTAAGATGAAGAGGCAACAATTAAAATTCCCAAGTCTTGACCCACATAACTATGGTATCAATATGACTAATTCTCATTGTACCATCACAAATACAGCAAGATAAAATTCATATCCAAGCCATTTAAGCTTTCACAGAAGGAGCAAAACCACACACCTCAAAATAGAAGTGATCAAGGCCACACACTTCAAAATAGAAGTTTAACATAATGCACAGTGGACAAGCAATGGTAGGTTCCCATCCTAAACCATACTAAATCTGATACTTATATGAGCTTGGATGATTAAGAGAGGAGTTAGCTCTTACTCTTCACTTCATCCAAGTTTGAAATAATTGCATGTTTACTTTTTAAACTTTCAAATATCAAAGCAAGATGAATCTGTGAAGTAAATGAATTAAGGAATATATGTCCTTGAAACTCATGAAAGACAAATGGTGCTTCTTCATTTCGAATAAGAAATGGCTCATAAAGGAGTTGCAATCAGCCATGAAGGTGTACGCTGCTGTACCCGCCACAAGAACGCTATCTTGGTTCAAAGCCAGAGTATGGCAGGTCATGCTATTGGAATTATCTGCTACCTTTACCTAATATTAGAAACATCTAAATCTATATGAATGCTTGTCTAAATCTCATGTCAAGCTAAGTTAGAATGACGTTATACCTAACGAATTATGTGTAACAGATAGCAAGAGAACTGAATGAATGACTAAGCAAAAGAGACACTCATCTAAATTTGTCTATATTTTTTAAATTGATGCCAAAAGTTTCTTCTGGATATGTGAGATTAACGCCATAAAGGATCCTTAGATAATCATAGGATGTCAAAAAGACATTGTCTGCTTCACCCCCTCTGATCTTATGGCATATTTCCGGGATTGAGCCATCCATTAAGTAGTGCATGGCTTCACATGGAGAAACTAAGAAAACAAATTTCACCGATTCAAGTTAGAAAAAAGCCTATTCATCTTGGGGAAAAAAAAAAAAGATTGTTAAGAAAGTTACAATTGATATTCCTAAGCGTTTAAGATAATCAGGCATTTGGGAATTTGAAGTTAATCATTAAAAAAACCAGATACACAAAACTTCTGCAAAAACTAGATTCAGATGGCGTATTCAATTATTTGATAGAAAACTTAGCAAAATAAGTCTTAGCAGGAAATGCACAACTATCAGTAACAAGGATACTATGTGTCTACATTGATGGGGGAGTCCCATCAGAGGGGGAAAGAATTGAACAACTAGAGAAAAACAAGGATGAACATTTCACGTTTGTGAGATTTGTCTGGACAAGTTTCAAGCAATCAACAACATTTACTTGGGCTGATTAACCTTACGGAAGAGAGTCATGTGCAACATAATCGATTTGGTGCTTGTCAAGGAACTCTGGTGTGATCACCCATGGAGCATCAGGAATGACTTCGTCTACCCACCTGCAGTAATAAAGAAACAAAAAAGTGCCACCTGAGGAAATAACGAATGATCAACCAATTTATCGTCTTGCCTAGGAGGAAGCCCTCCATGTTAACAGAAACAATACTTTGAAGAACAAGGGCAAAGAATGGGAACTTATTCCTCCCTAGAATTCAATGTGTTTATGACAGTCAGAATGCTACAAGTTCAAACCAGTTAGAAGAATAAAACATTCATACTTAATCCCTTCTCCACCACCACGGGGCAAGCATTTAAAAAAGCACAGACAAACAGAGCAGTAGGAAGTAACTAACGTATCAACTTGCCACAATCTCCAGAGGCGAAAAACAGAAACATTAAGCCTACTTGCAATGGCGGAGAGATTCGTAGCGCTCCTGTTCATTCATGACGGTCTTTCCCTTATACCTGTGGGTGAGCTCATCATTACAGCATCCCACGAGCAGGTAAGTATTAGGAAACCTACAAAAATACAAATCGAGGGAAGAACTCATGAAGCGGGAAGACATTTGCAAAGGACCCAGAAGCACAAGACCACAAAGACCACAAAGAGCACAAGATGGGTCCCGGTAGTCTTAGCAACCGAACTTCTCCCACGCCAAGAACACCCAATTATACTCCACACACGGACCATGAACTGTGATCAGACAACCCATTTCAAAACACCCTACAAGACTACGAAAGAACAAGCCAAGAAGCGGATCATATGCAGAGATGATGAACAGACTCATGGGACATTATAGCACATGGGTACGAGCTGGTTGAGATGTACACCCGAGGAGAACAGAAACATGCAAAGAGAGGGAGGGGAAGTACAGCTTCTTGGCCTGCTCCAGGGAACGGGCGTGGCCATAGTGGAAGAGATCGTAGATGCCGTCGGCGTAGACACGGACCGGACGCTCCTCCGTAGCGTTGCGCTCCTGCTGCTGCTGCTGCTGCTTCTCTTCTTCTCCCACGGCCATGTCCATCCCTCCTCCTGCTGCTGCTTCTACCTTCTTCTTCTTCTTCTTACTTCTTCGTCAAAGCAACGTCGCTGCCACGCTCGTTTCTCGCTCTCTCTCTCTCTCTCTCTAGATGGACGCGGAAAATGGAATATTCCTCTGCTCGTACGGTACTGCGTCGATTGACCGCTTTGACTCGGCTCCTGCTTGCCTCCTTGGCCGTCCGATTTGTCACCGAAAGATCCCGTCCGTCCAGGCAACTTTAAAAGCACGCCCCCATTAACTGATAACTGACCAACCAACCTCTAACATGACTACCTCATGATGGTCGAATAGTGAATTCTAGATTCGACTAAGGAAAATTTAGGTAATCGAGGAAAAATCATCTTAAAATAGGTTTCACTAATTTATTAACCGAAGAAGAAACTTACAATTATTTAAGTAAAATCCGAGTGATGTTGTGATCTTTTTAAGACTTTGAAAATTATGAAAATTTCAGGTAATTCATGACCGACAAAAGTACTTTATTAGTTGTCATTTATATGAACTTAGGGGTAATTTACGAGGTCAAATACTGATGATAGGTTCTGTGGGATAAGTAAATTTGAGGTTAGGTACTGTAGTATTGGTAAATTACTTACATTTCCAATTATGTAGCTATTGTTACTACTTGAACAGAGAAAGTGCTAGCTGTCATTGAAGGCATAATTATAAAGAAAATGGCTCTGAATTATCACCACTCGACCTTATTTTCCTCTGGTTTAGGCACAGTTGCACAGACAACATGTTTGATTTTCTCCACTTTATATCCACAACAGTATCATGTAAAAGATACAGATGTGTTGCATTATACACTTTATTATTGGCCAACATAAGGCGACAATGGTTTTCCAAAACATGATGCAATGTGAATCGATACTCGCAGTCGCAGTATTGGACAACGATGGATTGGAAAATCTCACTCTCAGACGCTGAATAGAAAAGCAAAAGAAGGCATATCAAGTCAAGAATGGAATTGCAGATCGACTTCGACAGACACCGTCCCTCGCATAAAGGGCAAAGCCAATGCATTACATCCCATGCTGAATCACATGATGTTGGACTCGAGACGACCCGACTGTCATTCAGCCGCCCGATCATCGTGCGGCGGCGGCGGCGGAGGGGGACCGCAAGTCCAAGGCTTATCGTAGGCTTCCTTCCCGGGCTTGGCAATCTCCACGTAAATCACCCTGCCCTCGAGTTTCTGCAGCGAAAGAGACGGAGGATGGTGGGTGATGGATCGGAAAGAGTGGTCAGGGCAGAGAACGGGGGCAGAGGGGGTTAAGGTACCTTACGGTCCATGTTCTCCAGAGCGAGCACCGCATCGTCCTGGCAGGTGTACTGAACGAAAGCGTACCCTCTCGACTGTTTCGTCGCTTCATCCTTGGCCAATTTGACTGCGACCAAGAATCGATCAGAACCCACAACCAACAACAAAACATCCCGCGCAATCAATTCGGAACAAGAAAGGCCTTACCTTCAGCAACGTGTCCGAAGGTAGAGAACTCCTTGAGCAACCTGCTCTCGTTCAGAGAATAGGGTATGTCTGGCGCAAGAAACAGAACCCGGACAGATAAATTCGATAAGCACGCTCGGTCTCTGATCGAGTCTATCATTTGTAATCTACCTAAAGAGAAAGATGCGGTGGGGGGTGGAACAGTCACTTACTCCGGACCATGATTCGGCTGGCGAGAGGGTAGTCGAAGAAGGAGGCCCTCACTCTCAGCTTGCTCCACTTTCTCCTGAATTTGTCGGCGCTGGTGGAGCCATAGGTGGCACGGGAGAGCGACGGAGGAATGGGGATTTGGGTTGGCGTTGCCCACATGGCTCGTCAGAGGAAATGGAGGCCACCGAACTTTTGGAGCTGCGCGGTTGGAGAGGGGACGAGAGAGAGAGAGATGGAGGTCTCTGTCTTTGTGGGATAGAGCTCAGCTCCAAGTATTGCTGGGCTTAAGGGTTAAGCTGAGGCCCAAATTACAACAAGAAAAAAGTCTTCTTTTCCACCAAAACATTCACGGTTTCGATCGCTCGATTGAATGCAATGCGTTCCAGTCGGTCCACTCGCTGCTCAACCGTTTTCCTCCGATCTGGTAGAAGGGGTCTTCCCAATCGGTGAATTATAAGTAATGTACAGAACTCGTATATAAATTAATACGAATCATGTGCATAATTACAATGCACTAATCAAAAGGTAATAATTGGATGGGATTTCCTTGGATCTCGATACGAGGAAACATGCCCGGTTTGATAAGAGTTGCGATCCTTTGGGTTCATAACTCACATTTGAGCTACTTAAGTTCAAATAAGTGTCATCAAGTTATCAAGAGCTCATTAGAGCACTTGTCGACCTGTTCATAAATTGAGCCACGCCTACAGCAGACAACAATTTCCCAGGTCATAAGATATTCAAACATATAAAAACTTAACCTAATATTTTTAGAGCATATCAAGTAGACTTGTCACTTAAAATAGTCTCATCGATGAAGTATCATGCCATCGATCGAATACCAAGACTCAAGTGACATGAACTTGATGAGGGGGATATGAAATTCAGTCTTCTTAGGGGGGACTCCACAGCAATTTCCCAGGTCACAAGATATTCAAACATGTAAAAATTTAACCTAATATTTTCAGAGCATATCAAGTGGACTTGTCACTTAAAATGTCCCGTCGCTTGAAGTATCAAGCCATCGATCGAATACCAAGACTCATGTGACATGAACTCGATGAGGGGCATACGAAATTCAGTCTTCTTAGGAAGGACTCAAGATTGTTGTTGCGTGCAGAGCTTTTCTTAGATTAGTTTCTGTTGAAAAAACTCATTTCACAGTGACTAAGTAGAACATTCTTGCATCAACAATGCACTCTCACTTATAGCAGCGATGTAACAACCTAAATATGAATGTCAGCAAATGCATATGTGCAGGACATGTATCGCTTACAGTTCAACAAGTAGTACAGTAAGATCAGCATCACAGTGTTCAATAAGACTACACCGCTTTTGAGAATATGCATCTAGGTTGTTAGTTTCCTCAATAGTTCTGTACATCTGAAGTTCAATCGATCAGAGGATTATCTAGTATGTAAATTGTCAAATCAAAACTCAAATGCAAGGTTATGACAACCCACAAGCCACAATGACACAGAAGTGAAGTACAGGAGTTGAACTAAAATTGCCAGGATGCATCAAAATTACAGATTTTGCTTCCATGAACAATCACTTCTCCTTCATCTGAGCTTGAATTTTCTGGAAGCAGAGGGTAAGTCTTTTCTCTGTCTAAGATTTGAGTAAATGAACTTCTGCTAAAACCACTGAAGATGTCCATCTGAATGGAACTTTTGAGTCTTTTATACCAATCCTCCCCACATAGGAAGGACAACAATACTTCTCCATCTTGAGGAGATTGACGAGTGTAATCAGTGAATATATGATTTCCCAGTGAAGATATGGGAGATGAAAAGCATATCAATCTCAAATCAGAATCACATTCAAGGGGGAGCATCAAACCATCGGTTAGACGGTGATCATGTCTCTCACTGAAGCCCTTGTTGATGAACTGATCCAGTTCTGAAGGTGAGAGCACTGCATACAAGTCATCAAACTCGTGATCTTCAGCCTGGCAAGAATTATATAAATTGTGTGATAAAGAACAAGGAAGATCATTAAAAATTGCAATATCTTCCTTCCTGTTATATTGTGTTCCATAATCATGGTTGTGGAAGCTGGTTGAAGGAATTTTTGATGGACAAGACTGTAAAGGATAGTGAGAAGAGACAGAGAATGCAGGTGATTCTCTCCCACCAAACCCGGATTCCAGAGTCTGTTGGCCATAACATGTTTCAAGATCATTATTGTCAAAGCTCATCGATTGGCATTGTGATGGCCAATACTGTGAAGGATAATGAGATGGGACAAATGATGCAGATAACTCGCTCCTGACAAACCCAGATTGTAGAGTCGGTGGGTCATAATGTGTTTCAAGATCATCGTCGTGAAAGCTTGTTGGATGGCATAGCAATGGACAAAATTTTGAAGGATAATGAGATGAGACAGAGAATGCAGATAATTCCCTCCCACCAAACCTAGATTCTAGAGTCTGCTGGCGATCATTGCACTGGTACGTCAGCAATGCTGGTGCTGTAGTGAGCTCTCTACTTTGACGAACAAAGCATAAGTCTCTTTCATTATTCTCATTGTCGAGAACCCATTGCCAATCTGAATCACGTTTCTCCTCTTCAATCAAGGATTTATTTGGAGCTTGGAACTCATCCTGGACAAACCAAATGAAAATGGAGGTATATATCCAATATCAGAAAGAAGCAGAATTTTTTGCATAGTATGTAGATGGTGCTCTTAAAATCTTTAATTGTCCATTAGTTACCTCAGATTCCTGCCAAGTAACGGTCTTGAAGGCAGCAACAGCTGGAAGATAATCTGGGATAATTCTTTCCATAGAATTTTTTAGCCACCCAGAAGATGGAGAACAGTCCAAATACTGTCCACCTTCAGCTTCCAGAAAGTCCCATGTGCAATTATGATTAAACTCTTTTAACTGAATACCAGACTGAGGATAAGCATGCAGTTTAGAGCTCATGCTGGAGTCAAATTGCTTCCTATCAAGATTTGTAGAATCCTGTCAAAAGTATTGGTTACTCAGTAACAGCAATTAGGAAATAACCAAATAACTATTCCACAAGACTAAAAATACAAGCATACATTGTCCTCATTGCTCATTGGGTTTAGTCGACTTAAGAGTATGGAAACAAAACCGTACCTATCGGAAATCCCAAAAGTCCCCAGTGAGAGTCATTCAGCCAAAAAGAAGAAACATAAACTTATGAGCAGCGATGCTTCTTACCCCTTTGAGCGGAGTTCGTCAATTTCAGGAAAGGAGGTAGTTTTGACCCACAAAAGTAGATTCCCCCTCTTCTTAGTAAAGACTTCACCACACTTATAGATATACGAGGTCCCTGAACATAGTTTCAATTTTTCAGATAAGCAACTTGAAGTATTTTAAAAGAACATGACCAACCTAAACATAAGAACAGCTGCAGAGTGATATATGTATTTAATAATTTAGATGGCCAAGGTGGAGGAGATGGAACAAGGAAACCGTAGACAATAATATCAGTATAGAAATCTTAGGGCAAGGGCGATTTCCTAAATGGGAACCACTGTGCTGAGGTAAGGAGACAGTCAAAACAGTAATGAATGTCATGCCCGAAATGAAGATATAAAACAAACAAGAGCTTGCCCAAGGCTGTAAACCAGTCAAAGCAGTATGGGACTCAGTCATGAATAATGCAGTGTATTCCACAAAGAAATAACTTTTTGAGGATGCTGGCAAAAATTTTATAATGCAGACCTGATTTTCTGGAAACACTTCCAACTGGAGATTGAAGTGAGGCAAAATGGTTAGGCGTAACATCCTGGTGAAGCAGTGACGACCCGGATTCCTTATGGACACTATCAACCACATGGGTACTTGCTGAAAGAAGACAGAAATAGTCAGTACATTCTACATTACAAAGTGAGCAAGATAAAGTTTCTCAACCTACTGCTGAGATTGTGATCAGCTATGAACTTCGTAGCTGGAGTGGCCTCATTTTGCATGGAACGGGAGCTAAATCTGTGACCTTTGTTCTCCTTCAATTTCTTGAAAAATGCATACTCAGAGGTCTTCGGTACATCAGCTGCATGTCATGTTCATGCTTTGGTTATAAAATTGATTTCATCACGATTAGACACTAAACACTAGTGTATTTTAACATAATGAAGCAAAAAAACAATTATTGTATCTCTTCAGAGAGCAATCATGAACTTACATAATCGAACACCAGCTCCTTCTTGAGTTATAGCTTCATCTTCTGTGAAGCCTAAGCAGTTATCCTCACAATGATCAGCAAGCCTAACTCTCTTTCTGCTCCCAATTTCTTAACAAAATAAAGAAAACAAATACCCTTCTTAGCTCATTCTCATAACAAGAAGTCTTGCTCTTCTGTCATCGTGCCGTAGATATACATTGAGAAGAAGGATGCTAGATTCATGGATGAGAGCCGACACCCACCGCTAATTGCAAACCTATCCAAATACAATAACAGAACAAAATTCTATTCCTAATTAATTCACAAAACAAAAATATTTCCGCGATCGCTTCACGTTACGCCGCTCCGCAAGGAAACATCTTGGCAGTAATGCGAGAAACGCACCGACTCTCTACCGATAACTAATCTGAAACCGACATTACCAAAGAAAACGCTGCGAAGAGCCCTAAGTTGGAGAATCAAACCAATTCGCGAACTTCGAACAGGCGAAGCCATTCGCAACCACGAATCGAACTTCGGGCGGGGAGAGCTATACCTTGACCCGATCGAGGGTTCATTACCGGGGCCGAACGGGCGCCGGAGCTCCGAGACGAGCGAGAGCCAGCTCCGGCGGGAGCCCGCACGCGCGGTCGACTTCCGGCGTTCGTTTTCGGAGCGACGATCTCCATTGTCGACCTCGACAAGACAGTGATCCGATCCGATCGAAGAAGGATCAGATGATCGGCGAAATCGAAACTCCAAGCGAAGCGTCAGGATGCGATGACGGAGCGGGAAGGAGAAAGCGAGAGAGACAGAACATTTTGCGCGCCAAGACGGAGGTTTCGGTTCATAAAATGTGAAAGCAGCAATGTCGGCGCAAAAACAGAAGAAGCATAATTAGTTTTAATTTTATGGTTAAAATATTAGTATTTTTTATGTGATGGCAGGGACCTTATCGACTATCCATTGCCAAATATTAATTTATATATACACTTATTTTTTTTTTTTGGTTTTGTTATAAGAATAATTGTCATATTACGGTAATGATCATTGTCGAAGAAGGATGCTACTAAACTTTGAAATTTCAATTTGGGCTATGTAGAATTGGCTTCTAGTTTTGGGCATCATTCATAGTGTGATTTCTTATTAGAGTAAGAGCAGGAGAAGCTTAATTTCCATCATCCAGAGAACAATGCCAATGTTTCCCTCTTTTTCACTAAAGAAATGTATTAATAGGTCAAAAGTCTCAATAAGACAAAAGTCAATTTACAATGAAGTCAAATTAAGCGTTTTGATTAATTATTCCGAATATATCAGAATTCCATACGGTTCATTGAATTATGTGGAATTAGATACTAACCTTATTCTTGAGCAATAGAGTAGAGAGGTGGTCCTTTTTTCTTGCATTTCACTTGTGATTTTCTTATAAAAAGTCTTTATTCTTCTTTTATATATAAATGAACTTAACTTTCCATGTACCAACTCTCTGCAAATTGCCTCTGAAGTCAAAGATTGAACAAGAAGGGTCTAGATTAATGAATGCGTGATCACCAAGGTCTCAGACTTCAAGGAAAGAAAAAAACAAGTTTGACTTTGTCACCCAAAAACTCTCAATCCAACCCATCGCAGATCAGGACTCGGAAGAAGAAGGACATTGTCCTAATAAGCTGGGGTTCATGGAGGGAGTCAAGTTGCTCGGAGCTTGGCCCAGTCTTTTCAGTTACAGGGTTATATGGGCTCTCAAGCTCAAGGGAGTGAAATACGAGTATGTGGAGGAAGATCTCCGCAACAAGAGCGATGAATTGTTGCGGTGCAACCCAGTTCATAAGAAGATCCCTGTGCTCATCCATGGAGGGAGACCCGTTGCAGAGTCCGCTGTAATACTGGAGTACATCGAAGAGAGTTGGCCCCAAAACCCTCTGCTTCCTCGGGATCCTTATGAGAAGGCCGTGGCCCGGTTCTGGATCAAATTCTTTGAGGACAAGGTGTGTTGCGAACATCCAAATGGAATTGTTTTCCATGACAAATTTATTAAAAAATCTGAGGCGCATTGGTTGCCCGTAACAGTTTCGTCTAGCTATTACACAAAAGTATTACATGGAGATTGTTGGTTTTTTGGTTTCGATAGGAATTATCTTCAAACATAGAGGTCACAGAAATTTCACCTAGAAATATCGGTTTCGATATGTTTCAGTCAAGATTTCTTTTCTGAGAACTACGTTTGGTTCATGTCTCAATAGCCTTGATCTCGGCTTTAGCTTGAAGTGAAAACAGAATTTTATTCGGAACAAGATGAACCTAAAGATCTACATAAGATAATTAAAGAAAGCTATAAGCATGGTTAAATCCTCCTTCCACTATCTAACAATGAACATTCTGGGTGATGAAGTCCCCAATTTTCATCAAATTCTTTCAAAGCACAGGGGAGCAACAGGAGGAGACAAAAAAAGAGGCCAAGAAAGTCCTGAAAACCATTGAAGAACATGCTCTTAGAGAGAAGGACAACTTCTTTGCTGGGGACAAAATTGGCTTGCAAGATTTGGTCTTTGGATGGCTAGCTTGGTGGCTTCAAGTCCTGGAAGAAGTGGCCGGCGTGAAATTATTGGAATCTAGCGAATATCCTCGCCTGCACAGATGGGCGCAGAATTTCAGAGCGCATGATGTGATCGGAAGCAACCTTCCGGAGCGTGAGGCCATGCTTGCCTACTTCAAGCGCCTCAGGGAGACTTTCATTGCGTCTTCTCCATCAGCAGTGTAGTCGTGTGGACCGAGTCTTGATGATGACTTTTACTTTTCGTGAGCAAGTTCTGCTAATAAATTTCCAGAGTCTCCGTGTGGATTTATGTAATGAGTAGTGATGGTCCTAAAATGTGCTTATGCATGCTATTTAAATGTAGGAAAGTATGAGGTTGGTATGTCGAAAACTTGATTGACTGGAAGATATGAAATTACTAGAGAAGGAAATTGCATATTTGTCGCTATTGATGAGATTCATTATTCAGGTATGATGCGTTTTTCCATTACGATTTGCGTCTAATCCTTCCTGTTCACTAATCCTTGACGCTCTCCCTATAAAGAGCTATGCAACTAGAACTCTCAGGTCCACATGAGCAAGAAAACTCCTTAATGACCTCATACTTGAGGCTCTGCTTGCAGTACAGGCTCGAGTTTTATCCTGGTACAGCTTCATCGTTTCCGTACTGTAGAACGATGGAGAAGTAAAGTCAATGTCTTTTTTCTCTATGCACTGTCCATCTTGGACTGCAGTAGTCGCAAATTAGAAAAGATGTGCCAGTTGTTAAGAACAGCAAGAACAGAAGCTTTACTGATGCTATTACCGATGTCAGTAAGAACAGGGGAAGTAAGATATACAAGAGCAACGAAGAGAAAACATATGAAGAAGAGGAAGTAGAGAATATAAATGCTGCTGAGAAGAATGAGAAGAAAAGGGGCTACTGTTAGTATCAAAGAAAGAAAAAGAAGACAAAGTGAGCTAGAGTGATAATCTGTAAAGTGAGCTAGAAGCTCTGTTTCGAACACTCTGTATAATGCTACAAGTCTTGGCAAGTCTCGGTAGTTAGTCTGGTGTACTTTAGTACTGGAAGTTAGTTTCTTTTGCTTCAGTTAGTTTTCGTTTCTTCAACTGATTCAATACCTATAAAACAGTTTCCAGAGATAGCCATTGTATATAAAAAGGCTAACTCTCGTGATTGTAGATAAGAAAAGAGAAGAATAGAAAGAAGTTTTCCATCACAGGATCTCTCTACTGTTCTTTCATCCCAGGATTTTCTATTTCTTCTTTGCGCATAAACTTCTTCACCAGTATGCACTTAGTCTCGAATATGGAAGTCTCCATGTCCTTGTGAGATTCGAGAATCTCAGTTTTACGCATGTCTAAGCTGTCATGAAGATCTTTCTGCTATTTAAGAAGACAAAAGGCCATGTGTTCAAGAGATAGCAGAGTAAGCAACCGACAATATATATACGGACGCTCCACAGCACAACTATTCAGAAACTCATGTACTTGAACAAAATCAGCGAAAGAAGTACATTTGTGTTCAGGTTTGATAATAACAAATTGCATCAGGGCCTCATAATGGATGGATGGGCTCGATGAAGCAGGATGGGTGCTACCTGATAAAGGAAAAAAATCACGTGAAAATAATGAATTTTATGACGTATGCAGAGGGGTTGCCCAGTTATCATTCTAAGTTGATAAAGTGTCCTCGCTGTCACTAGTTTACCTAAGGCTATACCTGAAATTTCTCGAAGTAGTTTTAATTTTACTACTTATCACTGTTCTCTAATCCTGTTGAAATACTATATCTCGCAGTTTGGATCAGTTGCCGGATAATTTGCATCGACGCATAAACTTTCTGCGTCAATCATTTATTTTGGAGCAAGTGCTGTCTTCCTTCAAAAACCTTTGCACGGAAGAGCAGATTTTTCTGCTTCGACTTTGACAGGTAATCCAAATGTAGCAAGTATGTTGGTACTAGCAGAAGGCCGGGACACCAGGACTAGTCATTTGACTCATTTCGGTTATAGCTAGTGCGTTCTGCAATGAGGTAAAGATAAGGCTCATCTCTGCACATAAATCACGCAACAGCATGACCACAATGGTCTGAAACTAAGCATCTCTGTGTAAAATCTAATGTCATACTATTAAATGACAGCTCCAAGGCACCGCAAGGCTTCGAGAACATGCATTCGGGTCAAACTATTTGTCACTTGTAAAAGGATTTCAGAGGTGATGCCGTGAAGTGATCGTTGATAATGTACATGTACTTCATGGTTCATGCAATGTCTGATGTACGGCTAAGGAGTTTTATAGGATCCCGTCTGCACAAGCTCTCACAGTTTCACCTTCATGGAATCAGGGATCTGAACTTTCTTGAAATGGAAAACTTTCATTTGACAATAACTAGGATCCCGGTTACTTCGAACAAAAAGAAACGACATAAGAATGCAACATTAATTGTACCGAGTGTGATAGAGCTATTTGTACATTTTCCCCCTTTGTGGATTCGTAAGTTATGCTTGCGATGTCTTTTCACGTGGTGGACAAGCAGGAATGCTATATATATGTGATCACTTGACGCTAATTTAGTCAAGAGATGAGTACAATAAAAGTCCTAAAACTTATTATAAAAATGCGTGCTAAAACTTGCAAAAAGTGTAATCAAGTCCTCAAACTTATCAAATTGGTTTAATTGAGTCCTAAAGTTAATACCGTCAAACTTACTAATAGAAAGTGTTGACGTGGCGCGAACGTGGCATTTTAAATAATATTTCATTTTCCACATGGCTTTTTTAATTATTTTTATTCAAAATTAGATTTAAAAAGTTAAAAAGAAAAGCTAAAATTTATTTAAAAAACTGTTAAAAAATAGAGAAATTTATTTTAAAAACTGTTAAAAAATAGAGAAAATGGTAGCTCCTCCACTACCGCCGCCCATTGCCAAAGGGGCTGGCAAAGGAGGTGTCTGGTTACTAGCCCCTCCGACGATGGGCGCGGCGGTGGCGAAGCTGCCATTTTCTCTTCTTATCTTTTTTTAACAGTTTTAAAAATAATAATTTTTAGTTTTTCTTCTTTATTTTTTAAATCTAATTTTAAAAAAATTGAATAAAATTTTTTAAAAAGCCACGTGGAAAATAAAAAAATCATTTAAAATGCCATGTCAGTGCCAAGTCAGCATTTTCCACCGATGAGTTCTACGGTGTTAAATTTAGGACTCAATTAAATCAATTTGACAAGTTTTATGACTTAATTACACTTTTTGCAAGTTTTATGACTGAATTACATTTTCGTAATAAGTTTTAGGACTTTTATTGCAAATCTCTTTAGTCAACCAAGGAATGCAAGCTTCACTAGTTTAACAATCAAACCAAAAGATTATCATTCAGCTATCACGTGTCGGAGATCATCAAAGTTAATAAGACGTCTTGGTTGGGGTGACTGATGGATTTATTAGATGGGCTTAAGGCCCATCCGCTCAAGTTGGGCCCAAAAAGGCCCGGCCCACGGGAAAAAGGGCCCGTGGAAGGGGAGAGGTATAAAGGGAGGAGAGAGAGAGAACATAACGCTTGGCAATTCAACGTACGCTTCTCTCCCGCGCGTTTTCTCCCCGAAGAACAATGGCATACGGCTTCCAATTTCTTCCCTTCAAGGCTTCATCGACCGGATTCTCTTCCTCCATTGACGACGGTGTTTAATCTGTGGCTAACAAGGTACGCTCGAATACGTGGTGTGCTTTACGATCGGTGATACGTGTCGTTTCCCGGCTTCGCTTCCGCTTGAGTTTAGGGGTTCGATTTAGTGTCGAATCCCGGTTTTCGGGGATCAGTCATTCCCAACATTGGTATCAGAGCCCTAGTTCACGTTTTCCCGATCAATTTGATGTTTTTGATTGATTTTTCGCAAAAGGTTTTCGGCCGTACGGATCGGGTCGTGAAATCCCGACACCCGAGTACTGTACGTCGTTTTTTCTGAGTTTCCATAAGTCGGAATAAAAATCTGAAGGCACAGGAAGAAAGGCGACGTCGAGACGAGTCCGGGGACATGTCGCCGGCCGCCAGGAGACGCCGCACGCGCCCACACGCGTGGCCGGAAGCCGCTGCGCGTGGGCGCGACGCGCCCTGAAGCGCTAGCTTCGCCAGCGCGTGCGACACACGCGCCGGTGACGTACCGGCACGTGCGCGCCGGCGACCGGCGAAACGGCACGCGCCGGTCGGGCGAACCAACGCGTGCCGACGTCGGGGCCGACGTCATCGTGACGTCACCAACGGCCGGTAACCGTCGGGATGACGTCATCGATGACGCGCCGATGACGCCGGTTGGCCGGCGGCGACCCGACCGGTGGCCCGACCGACCCGACCCGCCGGGCACGCGCGCGCACGTGCGAGCCGACGTCCGCGTGACGTCGCCCACCACGCGCGTGGCACGTGCCGCCGACATCCGTGACGCCGCCCCGCACGCGCGAGGCACGTGCGGTCGGTCCGCGCGAGCGGTCCGACCGGGTCGACCCTCGCGACCGGTCCGACCGATCGACCCGCGCGCCCGTTGACCCGACCCGTTGACCCGTTGACCGACGACCGTTGACCGTTGACCGACCGTTGACAGTTGACTTTGACCGTTGACCGTTGACCCGAAAAAAAAAAAAAAAAAAAAAAAAAAAAAAAAAGGAATTTGTTTCTTTTTCAGTCATGCCTGTGTGGGTTATAAGTAATCCATTTTTTATTCTGCATTTGTTGCATGAATTTTGGAAAATTATGTATTTTCCCTTATGTTTATTATGGATTATAAGTGATCCAATTTTAGTTCTGCATTTGTTGTAGGAACTATAATGAGTTATGCACAGATACCTGCAAGCCCAAGAAGGGACGAGGGAAATGCAAGACTTAAAAGGCTGATGTCAGATTTAGCTAATTATCGGTGGCATGACGGTGATTTAGTATCACATGTGATCAAGGTCAATCAGATGATACAGGAAATCATATGGAATGGTTATCTTATGCCGGACTTTGAGAAGGTGCCGGCTTTGATAAACACTCTTCCACCTGAATGGCAAGCAGTGTTTGATCGGCTATGGGAGGTCAACGTGGTCCCGGATTATAGGAAGCTAGTGGAAGCTTTTGTAAGAGAGCACTATAGGATTGAGTTGGCCAAAACTTCAACCCTAAGATTGAGCGCCACATGGCGCCGAGTGAATGCGCCTTGGTGGCGACATGAAAGCTCTCCAAAAGTTTTTCCTTGGTTGGCAAATGTGCCTTCAGTTTTCTCAGATGTTTTGAATGACAGATTAGAAGGGACATTCCCTATTTATCCCTTAGTTAATTTGAGATGTTTTTGATGTGAATATCTCTTTCCATGTTGATAATTTTTTCCCTGTATATATATTGCTCAGTGTAATGTATAGTTGTATTATGTGAAAGCATTGTTATTTTATTGGATATTAGATTTTATATTTGCTTTCACATTATTGCTTTGGTTCTTTGTGGGTAATTAGTCAGGGTAGTTTTAGAAGCTTTTGTAGCTTCATAGAATTGATTTTGCATATGACAATCATATTAATGATAGTTTTAAGTTAGGATTTTTGGAGGATGATTGGAAACATAGTGACCTTTTGATTCTCAAAGCCTTACTTGAAATTATTTATTAATATGATGGGTCTATGCAAATAGGGATGCATAAATGATAGGCATTAATTATTCGTGCATGGATGTCGATGTGTTCGAACGATGGTTCAAAGAACTAAGAACGTGATTGCCGATATGAACGGTAACAATTGTGAAATATTGAATAAGAAGATTCAATATGTGCTGGAAAAGCAAGAAGCACTAGAAGCTCTTGACCATGTTATGGAAGATCTTAAGGATGCCATGCGCCACCTTGAGCTGGTAGAGGACCGTCTAACGGCATTTGAGCAGAAAATAGACATTTGCTATGCTGGTTCTAGCTCAAAAAAGGGCTTTGTGCTCTAAGCGCAAGCATATTGATTCGTTTAATATGTGGGAATGCAAAGGATCAAGTCCTTATTGCAAGAAATCAAGAGTTAACCAACACAAGAGAGGAAAACGTCCTCAAGTGAAGAAAATGTCAAGGGTGAGGTGTTACAATTGTGACAAGAAATGTCACTATGCTTGTAATCGTTGTGAGTCAAAAAAAAAAAAAAAGTCAACACCTCTTGTACATTTGAGAACTTTGCTTACGTGTCAAGTTCAAGATTATTGGCTGAATCTAATCCTTTGTGGACTCAGATTCGAAGTGACAGACCATGTAGAGAAGGATAGAGAATCCTTCGTGGAATTCCGACAAGTACCAACTGGAACTAAGTGGATCCATATGGGAAACAACTCTAGAGCTGAAGTTAAAGGAATTGGCACCTGCCAATTGAACATGAGTGGTGGACGCACCTTAATGTTCTATATGCTCCGGAGATTCGTCGAAATTTTGTGTCTGTTTTGATGTTGGTTAAACTTGGTTTTAGTGTGAACTTCCATAATAGAAGTGTAGATTTGTATTTGGATACAAACTACTATGGTTGTGATTATTTTCTGGATGGTTTTATTGTACTAGATGTTGACTATGGTGATGTCAATATGTTATTCCCTTATTTCACGTCTTCTACCTTATATGATAATGATGTGAATATGGTGGCATGCTAGACTTGGTCATATGGGCCAACAACATATGAATAGACTAGCTAAAGAGGGCTTGTTGGGTAATATTGAAAAAGTCGATTTGTCCATAAGTGAGCATTGCCTAGTAGGGAAAATGACAAGGAAACTATTTGGAAAAGGTAAAAGAGCTGAATTTCCTCTGCATTTAATCCATTATGACGTCTGTGGTTCAATGAATGTGAGAGGAAGGCAAGGGGCTGTTTATTTCATCACTTTTATATATGATTATATTCGATTCGGATATGTCTGTTTGATTTCTCTCAAATCTGAAGCATTAAGTTGTTTCAAAAGGTTCATGAACCTGGTAGAAAATCAATTAGACAAGAAAATAAAAACATTGAGATCCGATCAAGGTCGAGAATATTTATCTGATGAGTTCAGAATATTATGTGATGAAAAAGGAATAGAAAGACAGTTGTCTATTCTATATACTCCTCAACAAAATGGTGTTGTAGAGAGAAGAAACAACCCTACTTTTGGAAATGGTTAGGTCCATAATGGCGCATGCTAACTTACCTATCACTTTTTGGAGTGATGCGTCATTAACTGCTGCCAATATACTTAACCGGGTGCCTTCCAAATCAGTTGCTTCCACTCCATATAAGTTATGGACAGGTAGAAAACCGGACTTAAGTTTTCTTAAGCCATGGGGTTGTGCTGCCTATATTCATGAGTCCTCTCACAAGTTTGGGAAATTGGGTCCCCAAGGAAATAAGAGTATTTTCATGAGATACTACGAACACTCGAGAGGGTATGTGTTCATAGGTAAGCAGGAAAGTGGGAGTATAACTGAATTTGAATCACGGGATGTCACATCCTTAGTGGATGAATTTCCTAAGAAGGGCGAAATAAGGGAAGATTGTTCCCTATTTGAAACCTTGGATCAAGATAATGATGTCAATGGAGTTCGTCCAAGTGGGAGTAATATGAGATGTGATGAATTGAATTCAACTCATCCTCAATTACAACCACCTGATGTGACAACATCATCATCACATAATCCAAGTGGGAGCATGATGGGGAATGATGTGCTAAGTGTACAATCTCCCATACGGTGAACAAGTCGCCAAAGTATTCCCCCGTCAATGTTTTGACATTGAAAGGGAAACTTTTATGGTTGCTCCACAAGATGAGGATGAGCCAAGAAATATTAATAAGGCTCTAAATTGCCCTAATAAGGAAAAATGGATTCATGCAATGAAAGAGGAAATGGAGTCAGTGAAGTCAAACCATGTTTGGGAACTGGTTGATTTTCCAAAAGGACGCAGAGCTATTGGGAACAACTGGGTTCTCAAAATAAAGCGAAAAGCTGATGGTTCGATAGAAAGGCATAAGGCTCGCCTTGTGGCGAAGGGGTATAATCAACAGGAAGAAATTGATTATGAAGATATATTTTCTCCTGTAGTGAGATTTACCTCGATTCACATTATTCTGGCAATAATGGCAAGTATGGACCTTGAGTTACATCAAATGGATGTAAAGGCTGCTTTCCTCAATGGAGAATTAGATGAAGGAACATATATGGAACAACCTGCTGGTTTCATAGTGAAAGGCCAAGAAGAAAAGGTATGTCGACTTTGGGGGTCGATATATGGCCTTAAGCGATCGTCAAAGATAATGATATATACGTTTTTAGAATGCCATAATGGCATATGATTTTACAATGATAGATGAAGATCATTGTGTATATATCAAAAGATCCAATGATCAATTTGTGATCATATCATTATATGTTGATGATATACTAATTGCCGAAAGTAATATGGAGTTTGTCAATCTTTGTCAAAAGTTGGTTGTCTTCCAATTTTGAGATGAAGGATATGGGTGAGGTTACATATATTCTTGGAGTTAAGATTTCAAGATTGTAAACCCATAGACACTCCTATTGCAAAAGGTGAAGGATTGAGCCATAGACTGTGTCCAGGGACTCCATAAGAGAAGGAATAAAGGAAACATGTTCCTTATGCTAGTGCTGTTAGAAGCTTTATGTACGCTATGATGTGTACAAGACCTGAAATATGTTTTGCAGTTGGAATGGTGAGTAGTTACCAATCCAATCCAGGTCAAGCACAATGGAAAGCCGTTATGAAAATACTAAGGTATCTAAAGGGAACTGCCGATTAGACGATGAGTTATAAAGGAAAGGATCTGCGACTCTAAGGCTATCCCGATTCGATTGGGGAAGAGATTTAAATGAAAGGAAATCTACTTCCGGTTTGTTTTCTTACCGAATGATGGCACCATATGTTGGAGCTGTAAGAAACAAACATGCATAGCCTTGTCCACGATAGAAATTGAGTTTGTGGCATTATCAGCAGTAGTGTAAGAAGATGTTTGGCTTTAGAGATTTTTTGGATCATTTAGGTGTTATTGGAAGTGCTGCAGATTTGTTATTTGTTAACTGTGATAGCCAAGCAGCGAAAGCGTACACCAAAGATCCAAAATATCATGGCAAGACCAAACATATAGATACCAAGTATAATTTTGTAAAGGATATGGTTGCACGAAAGGACGTGAACTTAGAGTACATACTACGCATAGAATGGTAGCGAGATCCTATGACAAAGCCAATACCCGAGAGATGTGTTTTGTGGCCATATGAAATCTCTAGGGTTGCGTAGAGGCTAATGTACTGAATATTGTAATTTCCCTAAGTGTTCACAATTTGATGAATTTGTGTTTTCATCATTAATGCCTATGAATCTTTGTTTGATCTTTATGCATCTTAATGCTCAGTGCATTACTTTAAGTTGAGAAGTATGTCGGACAGATATAAGATTAGCCCACTCACACGGGTAATCGCCTCTATTTACTGTGTGATAAATAGAGATGAGACAATTTTTAAGCTTATTATTTAGGTGATAATCGAGAGCTCAAGCTTAAAACACGTATGTCGCCTTAACTAAGTGTTAAGATGAGGACATAATACTTACTATGTCCGAAAGTAAAATACCCACATATTTTACTTTATCTGTCTAAGATGCCAGATGTGAGTTCTGATGAATTTTGTAAATGAGTAGATACGTGAACTCAAGTTAGACATTGGGTATGTCTGAACTATCATCTGTACGGTATTGAAGGTGTAGACATACGCTCCATGGGAAATGAGTTAATACCGTAATACGTATTTCATACTACGTATGCATGAGACGACCAATAAGAGTGGCAAAAGTTTGATCTCAACTTTTATGTCGTGTGAGACTCTTGAGGAAAAGAGTTCCTCAATTTTTAGTCCCCTCATGACTCTTACTTATTCTCAAGATTTCTATTTAGTGTTTGCTATCTTAGGATGTTGCCAATGGTCATGAGTGATTCGATCTAATGGGGCATTTCTAGAAAAGCAAGTTGAACTGAAATTGAGAGTTTGAAGGAAAGAGGAAGATCGATTTTGGAGAATCACATTGTAGTTTTGTATTCACCGGTTAACCAATTATGACTGTCTTTGTGATAATCATAATTGTGAATACAATAGATATATCATTGTTTAAAAGAGATCAAGAGAGATATAAATGTGATCGGTCGATCTAGGGTACTGCATACTAAATCTACTCAGGATGTGAAGCCCATTATGAGCTGCTATATATTTCCTAACGAGATGTATGGCAACGAGCTCTCAAAGTATCTTTGGTCGCACGGATTATTCACCGGTATGAATGTTGAAGAGAGGAAAAGAGGATTATGTTCGGCCCACCATGTTAAGTGAAAGTCTATGCTGGATTTTTCTCGATGGGGATGAGTAGGGCTGTCCGCCCATGTTGGTTTTGCACCACCATGTGCGAGTGGGAGATGATGGATTTATTAGATGGGCTTAAGGCCCATCCGCTCAAGTTGGGCCCAAAAGGCCCGGCCCACGGGAAAAAGGGCCCGTGGAAGGGGAGAGGTATAAAAGGGAGGAGAGAGAGAGAGAACATAACGCTTGGCAATTCAACGTACGCTTCTCTCCCGCGCGTTTCTCTCCCGAAGAACAAAGAGGCATACCGCTTCCAATTTCTTCCCTTCAAGGCTTCATCGACCGGATTCTCTTCCTCCATTGACGACGGTGTTTAATCGTGGCTAACAAGGTACGCTCGAATACGTGGTGTGCTTTACGATCGGTGATACGTGTCGTTTCTCGGGCTTCGCTTCCGCTTGAGTTTAGGGGTTCGATTTAGTGTCGAATCCCGGTTTTCGGGGATCAGTCATTCCCAACAGTGACAAAGTCCCTGATTTTCATCAAAGTTTTTCACGCCACAGGGAAGCAACAGGAGGCAACAAAAGAAGCCAAGAAAGTCTTGAAAACCATTTTGTTCCTAGTCTCTGACTTGGAAGTTTCATGTCCTCGCAAGAATTTCAGTTTCATGCACTAATGAACTGTCAAGAAAAACTTTCTGTTTTTTTAAGGGTGTATTTGGTAATATTTCTATTAATAAATATATTGTTCATTTCTACTCGGTAGACAATTTTTTGAGCAAAAGAGCATATTTGGTACAAACCTAAAATCTCTATTCTTGAAATAGAAAAAGAAAAAAGCATTTCATATAACCTCAATTTTTTTGTAAACGTGAAGTTTTTATAAAAAATTTCTAATAATCTTTGATTTTTCTTCTTCTTTTTTTCCTCCCTTCTTCTTTTTCCTCTAGCCGGTCGCTGAGTATCACGGCTGGTGAGGTGGACCTCGCCAATCTCGCCAAGATCTGGTAAGGTTGAACCTTGCCCAACCATAGCGAGATTTGCTTGAGGCTAGCGAGGTCCACCTCTAATTGGCCCTCGTCTCTAATCGATCATCGAGACCCAATGACTCGGCTAGAGGAGGAAGAACAAGGAAGGAAAAAACAACAAAAGAAAAACAAATGATCTTATTTTGGAAATTTTTCTTAGAATAAAAGGGCAATTTTTTCTTTTTTCTTTTTATTTCTATTTTAAATGTATTCTTTACCGGGGCCGAACGGGCACCGGAGCTCCGAGATGAGTGAGAGCCATGTAACATCCCGGGCCCCACTGTGTAATATTGTCCGCTTTGGGTCACCCGCCCTGGCGCGGACGAACCGCCATCCACCACGCCTCTTCCCTCACGGCTTTAAAACGCGTTACACAGGTGAGAGGGACCCAAGCCTTATAAGCTAACCAAGACCTCCCTCCCTAGGCGATGTGGGACAAGAGATGGGGTTGTTACACTCTCCACCTTTAACAGAATAGCGTCCTCGCTATGGCCCCACGGGCATCAGAACAGCATTCGAGCTGTGGTCCCACACGCGATCGGGAGTCAGCTCTGATACCACTTGTAACATCCCGGGCCCCACTGTGTAATATTGTCCGCTTTGGGTCACCCGCCCTGGCGCGGACGAACCGCCATCCAGCCACAGTCTCTTCCCTCACGGCTTTAAAACGCGTTACACAGGTGAGAGGGACCCAAGCCTTATAAGCTAACCAAGACCTCCCTCCCTAGGCGATGTGGGACAAGAGATGGGGTTGTTACAAGCCAGCTCCGGTGGGAGCCCGCACGCACGGTCGACTTCCGGCGCTCGTTTTCGGAGCGACGATCTCCATCGTCGACCTCGACAACACAGTGATCCAATTCAATCCGATCGAAGAAGGATTAGACGATCGGCGAAATCGAAACTCCAAGTGAAGCGTCGGGATGCAATGACGGAGCGGGAAGGAGCAAGCAAGAGAGACAGAACATTTTGCGCGCCAAGACGGAGGTTTCGGTTCATAAAATGTGAAAATAGAAATGTCGTCGCAAAAAGAGAAGAAGCATAATTAGTTTTGATTTTATGGTTAAATATCCATTGCCAAATAGTAATTTATATATACACTTTTTTTTCTTTGTTTTGTTATAAGAGCAATTGCCATATTACGGTAATGATCATTATCGAAGAAGGAGGCTACTAAACTTTGAAATTTCAATTTGGGATACATAGAATTGCCTTCTAGTTTTGGGCATCATTCATAGTGTGATTTCTTATTAGAGTAAGAGAGGGAGAAGCTTAATTTCCATCACCAGGAGAACAATGCAAATCTTTCCCTCTTTTTCACTAAAGAAATGCATTAATAGGTCAAAAGTCTCAACAAGACAAAAGTTAATTTACAATGAAGTTAAACTCAGCGTCTTGATTAATTATTCCAAATATATCATAATCCCGTACGGTTCATTGAATTATGTGGAATTAGGTATTAGCCTTATTCTTGAGCAATAGAGTCGAGAGGTGGTCCTTTTTTCTTGCATTTCACTTATGATTTTCTTATAAAATTCTTTATTCTTCTTTTATATATATATATATTAGGTGACCCTGGTGAAATTAATATCAGATAATTCAATTCCATTGCCATTGGTGGTCTAATTCAACAAATGAACTTAACTTTCCATGCACCAACTCTCTGTAAATTGTCTCTGAAGTCAAAGATTGAACAAGAAGGGTGAAGATTGATGAATGCGTGATCACCAAGGCGTCAGACTTCAAGAATAAAAAATCAAGTTTGACTCAAGAACAAAAACCAAGTTTGACTTTGTCACCCAAAAACTCTCAAAGAGCTCAATAAGAATCCAACCCATCACAGATCAGGACTCGGAAGAAGGACATTATTCTAATAAGTTGGGGATGGAGGGAGTCAAGTTGCTCGGAGCTTGGCCTAGTCTTTTCAGTAACAGAGTTATTTGGGCTCTCAAGCTCAAGGGAGTGGAATACGAGTATGTGGAGGAAGATCTCCACAACAAGAGCGATGAATTATTGCGGTGCAACCCAGTTCACAAGAAGATCCCTGTGCTCATCCATGGAGGGAGACCCCTTGCAGAGTCTGCTGTAATACTGGAGTACATCGAAGAGAGTTGGCCACAAAACCCTCTGCTTCCTCGGGATCCTTATGAGAAGGCCGTGGCCCGGTTCTGGATCAAATTCAATGATGACAAGGTGTGTTACGAACATCGAAATGGAATTGTTTTCCGTGATAGATTTATTAAAATATTTCAGTCAAGATTTCTTTTCTGAGAACTAGGTTTGGTTCATGTCTCAAAAGCCTTGATCTTGAAGTGAAAACAGAATTTTCATGAAAAATATAAGAAATTCTATCTAATTAGATCACGGTAAATCTTGTGATGTTATTCAAAACAAGATGACCCTAAAGAGCTACATAAGATAATTAAAGAAAGCTATAAGCATGGTTAAATCCTCCTTCCACTCTCTAACGATGAACATTCTGGGTGATGAAGATCCCAATTTTCGTCAAATTCGTTCAAAGCACAGGGGAGCAACAGGAGGAGGCAAAAGAAGAAGCCAAGAAAGTCCTGAAAACCATTGAAGAACATGCTCTTAGAGAGGAGGACAACTTCTTTGCTGGGGACAAAATTGGCTTGCAAGATTTGGTCTTTGGATGGCTAGCTTGGTGGCTTCAAGTCATGGAAGAAATGGCCGGCGTGAAATTATTGGAAGCTAGCGAATATCCTCGCCTGCACAGATGGGCGCAGAATTTCAGAGCGCATGATGTGATCGAAAGCAACCTTCCAAAGCGTGAGGCCCTGCTTGCCTACTTCAAGCGCCTCATGGAGACTTCCATTGCGTCTTCTCCATCAGCAGTGTAGTCGTGTGGACCGAGTCTTGATGATGACTTTTACTTTCCGTGAGCAAGTTCTGCTAATAAATTTCCAGTCTCCGTGTGGATTTATGTAATGGGTAGTGATGGTCCTAAAATGTGCTTATGCATGCTATTTAAATATAGGAAAGTATGAGGTTGGTATGTCGAAAACTTGATTGACTGGAAGATATGAAATTACTAGAGAAGGAAATTGCATATTTGTCGCTATTGATGAGATTCATTATTCAGGTATGATGCGTTTTTCCTTTATGATTTGCGTCTAATCCTTATTGTTCACTAATCCTTGACGCTCTCCCTATAAAATGCTATGCAACTAGAACTCTCAGGTCCACATGAGCAAGAAAACTCCTTAATGACCTCATACTTGAGGCTCTGCTTGCAGCACAGGCTCGAGTTTTATCCCGGTACAGCTTCATCATTTCCGTAATGTAGAACGATCCAGAAGTAAAGTCAATGTCTTTTTTCTCTATGCACTGTCCATCTTGGACTGCAGTAGTCGATAATTAGAAAAGATGTGCCAGTATGCTCTTAGTCTCGAATATGAAAGTCTCCATGTCCTTGTGAGATTCGAGAATCTCAGTTTTGCGCATGTCTAAGCTGTCATGAAAATCATTCTGCTATTTAAGAAGACAAAAGGCCATGTGTTCAAGAGATAGCAGAGTAAGCAACCGACAATATATATACGGACGCTCCACAGCACAACTATTCAGAAACTCATGTACTTGAACAAAATCAGCGAAAGAAGTACATTTGTGTTCAGGTTTGATAATAACAAATTGTATCAGGGCCTCATAAAGGATGGATGGGCTCGATGAAGCAGGATGGGTGCTACCTGATAAAGGAAAAAAATCATGTGAAAATAATGAATTTTATGATGTACGCAGAGGGCTTGCCCAGTTATCATTCTAAGTTGATAAAGTGTCCTCGCTGTCACTAGTTTACCTAAGGCCATACCTGAAATTTCTCGGAGTAGTTTTAATTTGACTACTTATAACTATTCTCTGATCCTATCGAAATACTATGTCTTGCAGTTTGGATCAGTTGCCAGATAATTTGCATCGACGCATAAACTTTCTGCATCAATCAATTATTTTGGAGCAAGTGCTGTCTTCCTTCAAAAACCTTTGGACGGAAGAGCAGATTTTTCTGCTTCGACTTTGACAGGTAATCCCAATGTAGCCAATATGTTGGTACTAGCATAAGGCCGAGACACCAAGACTATTCATTCGACTCATTTCGGTTATAGCTAGTGCGTTCTAGAATGAGGTTAAGATAAGACTCATCTCTGCACATAAATCACGCAACAGCATTACCACAATGGTCTGAAACTGAGTATCTCTGTGTAAAATCTAATGTCATACTATGAAATGACAGCTCCAGGGCACCATCGGGCTTCGAGAACATACATCCGGGTTGAACTGTTTGTCACCTGTAAAAGGATTTCAGAGGTGATGCCGTGAAGTGATCATTTACAATGTACATGTACTTCATGGTTCATGCAATGTCTGATGTACTGCTATGGAGTTTTATAGGATCCCGTCTGCACAAGCTCTCACCGTTTCACCTTCATGGAATTGGGGATATGAACTTTCTTGAAATGGAAAACTTCCGTTTGACAGTAACTAGGATCCTGGTTACCTCAAACAGAAAGAAACGACATAAGAATGCAATGTTAATTGTACCGAGTGTGATAGAGCTATTTGTACATTTTCCCCCTTTGTGGATTGGTAAGTTATGCTTGTGATGTCTTTTCCCACGGTGGACAAGCAGGAATGCTGCATATATGTGATCACTTGGCGCTAATTTAGTCAAGGGACAAGTGCAATAGAATTGCTAAAACTTATTAGGAAAATACAATTGAATCATAAAACTTGCAAAAAGTGCAATTAAGTCCTAAAACTTGTCAAATTGATTTAATTGAGTGCTAAAGTTAACACCGTCAAACTTGCTAACAAAAAATGTTGACGCAACGCGAATGTGGCATTTTAAATAATTTTTCATTTTCCACATGACTTTTTTTTTTTTTTTTTAAAATTTTTATTCAAAATTAGATTTAAAAAGTAAAAAAGAAAAGCTAAAATTTATTTTAAAAAACTGTAAAAAAAAAAAAAAAAAAAAGAGAAAATGGAAGCTCCTCCACCGCCGCCCATCAACGGAGGGGCCGGCGATGGAGGTGGTCAGTGCCTACCCCTCCGGCGATGGGCGGTAGCGGTGGAGCTACCACGTTCTATTTTTTTGACAGCTTTTTAAAAAATTAATTTTTAGTTTTTCTTCTTTAGTTTTTAAATTTAATTTTTTTAAAAAATTGACTAAAAATTTAGTTAAAAAGCCACGTGGAAAATAAAAAAAAATCATTTAAAATGCTATGTTAGTGCCAAGTCAACATTTTTCGCCAATAAGTTTGACGATGTTAACTTTATGACTCAATTAAATTAATTTGACAAGTTTTAAGACTTGATTGCACATTTTGTAAGTTTTAAGACTCAATTACTTTTTCGTAATAAGTTTTAAGACTTTAATTGTACTTATCTCTTTAGTCAACCAAGGAATGCTAGCTTCACTAGTTTAACAATTAAACCAGTATTATCACTCAGCTATCATGTGTCTGAGATCATCAAAGTTAATAAGACGTCCTGGCTGGGGTGATAAAGTCCCTAATTTTATTCAAAGTTTTTCACACCACAGGGAAGCAACGGGAGGAGGCAACAAAAGAAGCCAAGAAAGTCTTGAAAACCATTTTGTTCCTAGTCTCCAACTTGGAAGTTTCATGTCCACGCAAGAATTTCAGTTTCGTGCACTAATGAACTATCAAGAAAAACTTTCTGTATTTTTACGGGTACGTTTGGTAATATTTCTATTAATAGATATTTTGTTCATTTATACTCGGTAGACAATTTTTTGAGCAAAAGAGCACATTTGGTACAAACCTAAAATTTCTATTCCCGAAATAGAAAAAGAAAAAAGCATTTAATATAACCTCAATTTTTTTTTGTGAACATGGAGTTTTTTAAAAAATTTCTAATAAATTTCTTTGATTTTTCTTCTTTTTTTTTTTTTTCCCTTCCTCCTTCTTTCTCCTCTAGCCGATCGCTGACTATCACAGACAAGGGCCGGTGAGGGGGACCTCACCAACCTCGCCAAGATCTGGTAAGGTTGAACCTTGCCCAACCATAACCAAATTTGCCTGAGGCTAGCGAGGTCCACCTCTAATTGGCCCTCGTCTCTAATTGATCGCTGAGACCCCAACAACCGGCTAGAGGAGGAAGAACGAGGAAGGACAAAAAAATGACCTTATTTCAGAAATTTTTCTTAGAATAAAAGGGCAATTTTTTATTTTACTTTTTATTTCTATTTTAAATTTACTCCTTGGCATTAGGGGTGAGCATGGTCCGGGTTGGTCCGGGCCACCCCCTAACCCTAGGACCAACCCGTACAGTGTTAGTCCTCAATTTTTAGAACCGAGGACCGACCCTATTGAGCCTGAGACCAAGGACCGGACCAATCCAATGGGTTCGGTCCGGTTCCAGGGTCAACCCGGGACCGATTGATAATTTTTTTCGTCTTATTTTTTATACTCCCTAAAAAAGCAAACCTACAAATTCAAATTACACATCAATCGACAATGTGACATTGTGTAACTAAACTATAAATACCAATACATATTTAGCAAATTTAAGATAACACAATAATATAAATTTCATACCTGCTAACCACTCATCGAGATATGGGACAAAATGAAAAGTTCTTATAATCATCTATCTTTAATATTCATAACACCATATGCAATAGTGTTTTCCTGCGTTTGATTGTGTAAAGTTCACTCAACCAAAAAATGAGCTTCACATACTTGACTAGCAAATCACCGTAGTAACTGTAGTACTACTCTACTCTTCAAAAACTTGTACCATTTGATACAAATTGAAAAGCAAAGTACAGCTGAAATTCATTAGTAGAATACAATTAAATCATAAAAAGTTCAAAATACTTAATATAAACCATGAATATATAACTTCACATCTTGTTAATTCACTCGAACTTCTAAAAACCTAAAAACAAAACAAACAACACATAATTGATACTCAACAAAAGTTTTAAATTAAAATTACTATTAGTGCTATTAATAGAACATTCCAATACAATATAATATAACATATATTTTACTTAGGTTTGAATATATAAAATAATTATAAATAATATTATATTATATTATATTATATTATATAATATAAAATACAGGGTTGGTCTAGGGTTGGACCGACCCAAAACTCTTAGGACCGAGGACCAACCCGCACAGTGTTGGTCCGGGAATTTCAGGACCAAGGACCGACCCAGTCCCCTTGGGAACCGGACCAGGATCGGCAGGGTTCGGCCGGTCCAGGGTTGGTCCAAGGTCAACCCTAGACCGCTGCTCACCCCTACTTGGCATGACCCCCCCCGCCAACGATGGCTCTTGGCCTAGCTAGGCGAGGGTCGGTGACCCCCTATGAAACACCGACACTCTTCAATGATCAGCAAGCTTAACTCTCTTTCTACTCCCAATTTCTAAACAAAATTAAGAAATCAAATACCCTTCTTAGCTCGTTCTCATAACAAGAAGCCTTGTTCTTCTGTCGTTGTGGCTCTAGTATGCATGCGCCGTAGATATACATTGAGAAGAAGGATGCTATATTTATGTATGAGAGCCGACACCCGCCGCTAATTGCAAACCTATCCAAATACAATAACAGAACAAAATTATATTCCTAATCTCGCGCATGGAACTCCATAACAGATCAATGGAAGCCCCACAGGAAAAAGAGAAGCAAAGAACCAATATCTCCCACAAATCAAAAAGCACTAACACAAACAAATTCCGCGATCGCTCCACATTACGGTGCTCTGCAAGGAAACATCCCGACAGTAATGCCAGAAACGCACCGACTCTCTACCGATAACTAATCCGAAACTGACATTACTAAAGAAACGCTGCGAAGAGCCCTAAGTTGGAGAATCAAACCAATTCATGAACTTTGAACAGGCGAAGCCATTCGCATCCACGAATCGAACTCAGGTGGGGAGAGATATACCTTGACCCGATCGAGGGTTTGTTACTGGGGCCGAACAGGCGCCGGAGCTCCGAGATGAGCGGAAGCCAGCTCCGGCGGGAGCCCGCACGCGCGGTCGACTTCCGGCGTTCGTTTTCGGAGCGACGATCTTCATTGTCCACCTCGACAACACAGTGACCCAATCGAAGAAGGATCAGATGATCGGTGAAATCGAAACTCCAAGCAAAGCGTTGGGATGCGATGACGGGGCAAGAAGGAGCAAGCGAGAGAGACAGAACATTTTGCGCGCCAAGACGGAGGTTTCGGTTCATAAAATGTGAAAATAGAATGTCGCCGCAAAAAGAGAAGAAGCATAATTAGTTTTAATTTTATGTTTAAGATATTAATATTTTTTATGTGATGGCAGGGCCCTTATCAAATATCCATTACCAAACATTAATTTATATATACACTATTTTTTTTTTTGTTATAAGAGCAATTATCATATTACGGTAACGATCATTATCGAAGAAGGATGCTACTAAACTTTGAAATTTCAATTTGGGATACGTAGAATTGGCTTCTAGTTTTGGGCATCATTCATAGTGTGATTTCTTATTAGAGTAAGAGAGGGAGAAGCTTAATTTCCATCAATGGGAGAACAATGCCAATCTTTCCCTCTTTTTCACTAAAGAAATGTATTAATAATAGGTCAAAAATCTCAACAAGACAAAAGTCAATTTCCAATGAAGTCAACCTTAGCATCTTGATTAATTATTCCGAATATACCATAATCCCTTACAGTTCATTATATTATGTGGAATTAGGTACTAGCCTTATTCTTGAGCAATGGAGTAGAGAGGTGGTCCTTTTCTCTCGCATTTAACTTGTGAATTTCTTATAAAAGTCTTTTTTCTTCCTTTATATATTTTAGGTGATAATGGTGAAATTAATATTGGATAATTCAATTCCATTGTCGTTGGTGGTCTAATTCAACCAATGAACTGAACTTTCCATGCACCAACTCCCTGCAAATTGTCTCTGACGACAAAGATTGAACAAGTAGGGTCAAGATTGATGAATCCGTGATCACCAAGGTCTTAGACTTCAAGAACAAGAAACCAAGTTTGACTCAATAACAAAAACCAAGTTTGACTTTGTCACCCAAAAACTCTCAAAGAGCTCAATAAGAACCCAACCCATCACAGATCAGGACTCGGAAGAAGGAGGACATTGTTCTAATAAGTGTGGGATGGAGGGAGTCAAGTTGCTCGGAGCTTGTCCTAGTCCCTTCAGTTACAGAGTTATATGGGCTCTCAAGCTCAAGGGAGTGGAATACGAGTATGTGGAGGAAGATCTCCACAACAAGAGCGATGAATTGTTGCGGTTCAACCCAGTTCACAAGAAGATCCCTGTGCTCATCCATGGAGGGAGACCCGTTGCAGAGTCCGCTGTAATACTGGAGTACATCGAAGAGAGTTGGCCACAAAACCCTCTGCTTCCTCGTGATCCTTATGAGAAGGCCGTGGCCCGGTTCTGGATCAAATTCAATGATGACAAGGTGTGTTGCGAACATCGAGATGGAATTGTTTTCCGTGATAGATTTATTGAAAATTTTGAGGCGCATCGGTTGCCTGTAACAGTTTCGTTTAGCTATTGCACAAAAGTATCACGTGGAGATTTGTTGGTTTTCTGGTTCCGATAGGAATTATCTTCAAACATTTAGGTCACAGAAATTTCACCTAGAAATATCGATTTCGATATGTTTCAGTCAAGATTTCTATTCTGAGAACTAGGTTCGGTTCATGTCTCAATAGCCTTGATCTCGACTTTAGCTTGAAGTGAAAACAGAATTTTATTCAGAACAAGATGACCTAAATAGCTACATAAGATAATTAAAGAAAGCTTTAAGCATGGTTAAATCCTCCTTCCACTCTCTAACAATGAACATTCTGGGTGATGAAGATCCCAATTTTCGTCAAATTCTTTCAAAGCACAGGAGAGCAACAGGAGGAGACAACAAAAGAGGCCAAGACATTCCTGAAAACCATTGAAGAACATGCTCCTAGAGAGGAGGACAACTTCTTTGCTGGGGACAAAATTGGCTTGCAAGATTTGGTCTTTGGATGGCTAGCTTGGTGGCTTCAAGTCCTGGAAGAAGTGGCCGGCGTGAAATTATTCGAAGCTAGCGAATATCCTCGCCTGCACAGATGGGCGCAGAATTTCAGAGCGCATGATGTGATCGGAAGCAACCTCCCGGAGCGTGAGGCCATGCTTGCCTACTTCAAGCGCGCCAGGGAGACTTCCATTGCGTCTTCTCCATCAGCAGTGTAGTCGTGTGGACCGAGTCTTGACGATGACTTTTACTTTTCGTGAGCAAGTTCTGCTAATAAATTTCCAGAGTCTCCGTGTGAATTTATGTAATGAGTAGTGATGGTCCTAAAACGCATGCTATTTTTATGTAGCAAAGTATGAGGTTGGTATGTCGAAAAATTGATTGACTGGGAGATATGAAATTAACAGAGAAGGAAATTGGGTATTTGTCGCTATGGATGAGATTCATCATTCAGGTATGATGCGTTTTTCCGTTACGAGTTGCGTCTAATCCTTCTTGTTCACTAATTCTGGACGCTCTCCCTATAAAAAGCTATGCAACTAGAACTCTCAGGTCCACATGAGCAAGAAAACTCCTTAATAACCTCAAACTTGAGGCTCTGCTTGCAGTACAGGCTCGAGTTTTATCCCGGTACAGCTTCATCGTTTACGTACTGTAGAACGATCGAGAAGTAAAGTCAATATCTTTTTCTCTATGCACTGTCCATCTTGGACTGCAGTAGTCGCAAATTAGAAAAGATGTGCCAGTATGCTCTTAGTCTCGAATACGGAAGTCTCCATGTCCTTGTGAGATTCGAGAATCTCAGTTTTGCGCATGTCTAAGCTGTCATGAAAATCTTTCTGCTATTTAAGAAGACAAAAGGCCATGTGTTCAAGAAATAGCAGAGTAAGCAACCGACAAAATATATATGGACGCTCCACAGCACAACTATTCAGAAACTCATGTACTTGAACAAAATCAGCGAAAGAAGTACATTTGTGTTCAGGTTTGATAATAACAAATTGCATCAGGGCCTCATAATGGATGGATGGGCTCGATGAAGCAGGATGGGTGCTACCTGATAAAGGGAAAAAATCATGTGAAAATAATGAATTTTATGACATACGCAGAGGGGTTACCCAGTTATCATTCTAAGTTGATAAAGTGTCCTCACTGTCACTAGTTTACCTAAGGCCATACTTGAAATTTCTCGAAGTAGTTTTAATTTGACTACTTATCACTATTCTCTAATCCTGTCGAAATACTATGTCTCGCAGTTTGGATCAGTAGCCAAATAATTTGCATCGACGCATAAACTTTCTGCATCAATCATTTGTTTTGGAGCAAGTGCTGTCTTCCTTCAAAAACCTTTGCACGGAAGAGAAGATTTTTCTGCTTCGACTTTGACAAGTAATCCCAATGTAGCAAATATGTTGGTACTAGCAGAAGGCCGGGACACCAAGACTATTCATTTGACTCATTTCGATTATAGCTAGTGCGTTCTAGAATGAGGTTAAGATAAGACTCATCTCTGCACATAAATCACGCAATAGCATGACCACAATGGTCTGAAACTGAGTATCTCTGTGTAAAATCTAATGTCATACTATGAAATGACAGCTCCAGGGCACCGCAGTGCCCTGGAGCTTCGAGAACATGCATCCGGGTCGAACTATTTGTCACCTGTAAAAGGATTTCAGAGGTGATGCCGTGAAGTGATCATTAATAATGTACATGTTCTTCATGGTTCATGCAATGTCTGATGTACTGCTATGGAGTTTTATAGGATCCCGTCTGCACAGCTCTCACAGTTTCACCTTCATGGAATCGGGGATCTGAACTTTCTTGAAATGGAAAACTTCCGTTTGACAGTAACTAGGATCTTGGTTACCTCGAACGGAAAGAAACGACATAAGAAAGCAACGTTAATTGTTTGTACCGAGTGTGATAGAGCTATTTGTACATTTTCCCCCTTTGTGGATTGGTAAGTTATGCTTGTGATGTCTTTTCCCGCGGTGGACAAGCAGGAATGCTGCATATATGTGATCACTTGGCATTAATTTAGTCAAGGGACAAGTGCAATAGAAATCATAAAAGTTGTCAAATTGATTCAATTGAGTCCTAAAGTTCACACCGTCAAACTTGCTAAGGGAAAATGCTAACATGTCACGAACGTGGCATTTTAAATGTAGTGCGAACGTGGCATTTTAAATAATTTTTCATTTTCCACGGTTTTTAATTATTTTGTATTGAAAATTATATTTAAAATTTAAAAAATAAAATCTAAATTATATTTTAAAAAACTGTTTGAAAAGAAAAAAAAAAGAGAAAATGGAAGCTCCTCCGCCGCCCTACCCTTCACCGGAGGGGCCGGCGATGGAGGTGGCCGGTTGTTGGTCCCTCTGGCAATGGGTGACGACGGTAGTGGAGTTGCCATTTTCTATTTTTTTAATAGCTTTTTAAAAAATTAATTTTTAGTTTTTCTTCTTTAGTTTTTAAATCTATTTTAAAAAATTGAATAAAAAATAATTTTAAAATGCCATGTCGGTGCCAAGTTAGCATTTTCTGCTAGTAAGTTCGACGATGTTAACTTTAGAACTCAATTGAATCAATTTGACAAGTTTTAAGATTTGATTGCATTTTTGTAAGTTTTAGGACTCAATTATATTTTCGCAATAAGTTTTAGAACTTCGATTGTACTTATCTCTTTAGTCAACCAAGGAATGCTAGCTTCACTAGTTTAACAATTAAACCAGTATTATCATTCAGCTATCGCGTGTCTGAGATCATCAAAGTTAATAAGACGTCTTGGCTGGGGTGACAAAGTCCCTGATTTTCTTCAAAGTTTTTCACGCCACAGGTAAGCAACGGGAGGAGGCAACAAAAGAAGCCAAGAAAGTCTTGAAAACCATTTTGTTCCTAGTCTCCGACTTGAAAGTTTCATGTCCTCGCAAGAATTTCAGTTTCATGCACTAATGAATTGTCAAGAAAAAATTTCTATATTTTTAAAGGTGCGTTTGGTAATATTTTTGTTAATAAATATTTTGTTCATTTTTACTCGGTAAACAATTTCCTAAGCAAAAGAGCACATTTGGTACAAACCTAAAATTTATATTCTTGAAATAGAAAAAGAAAAAAGCATTTGATATAACCTCAATTTTTTTTGTGAACATGGAGTTTTTTTAAATTTTTTCTAATAATTTTCTTTGATTTTTTTTTTCCTCCATTCTTCGTTTTCCTCTAGCCGATCAGGGCTGGTGAGGTGGACCTCACCAACCTCGCCAAGATCTGATAAGGTTGAACCTTGCTCAACCATAGCAAGATTTGCTTGAGGCTAGCGAGGTCCACCTCTAATTGGCCCTCGTCTCTAATCGATCGCCGAGACCCAATGACCGGCTAGAGGAGGAAGAATAGGGAAGAAAAAACAAGAAAAGAAAAAAAATGACCTTATTTCATAATTTTTTCTTAGAATAAAAGGGCAAATTTTTTATTACTTTTTATTTCTATTTTAAATTTATTCCTTGGCGTGACCCCCAGCCAACGATGGCCCTTGGCCTAGTTAGGCGAGGGTCAATGACCCCTATGAAGCACCAACACTCTTCAATGATCAGCAAGCTTAATTAGACAGAAGAACAGCCCAAGTGCCATAATTTGGCACGGGAGGACACTTAAGTGCCGTAATTTTGAAAGGTACACTTAAGTGCCAGTTTCGAAGTTAAATGGAACACTTAGGTGCCATTCTGATGAAAATCTGGCCAAATGGCTGACGTGGCAATTTTCCGGCGAGTTTGGTCCAAAACGGCATCGTTTTGCACCCTAAGGTGGCAAGAAAATGCAAAAACGACGCGATTTTTAAGTATCGATGTGTAAATAATAATATAAAATTTAATTAAATTAAATGTAAACTTAATTTGATTTAAAATATTCTAAAAATTTTAAAATTTTAAATTTAAATTTTAAAAAAAAAGGGGGAGGCCGAAGGGGGCGGCTGAGGGTTGAGCCCTCGCCACCGCGCCTCCCCGCCGTCGCCTAGAAGGGCCGGCGACGGAGGGGGGACGGTCAGCCGGGGTCGTCGACCCCCGGCGACTAGCGGCAAGGGCCGCGAGCCCTCGCCCGGATCTAGGGTGAGGGTCGCGGTCCTCGCCCAAGTCCGGCGAAGGCTCGGCCCTCACCGCCCCCTCCGGCCTCCCCCTTTTTTTAAAATTTTAATTTTAATTTTAATTTTTAAAATTTTTAGAATATTTTAAATAAAATTAAGTTTAAATTTAATTTAATTAATTTTTATATTATTATTTGCACATCAGACATGAAACAACGTTGTTTTTGCATTTTCTCGCCACGTTAGCGTGCAAAATGACACCGTTTTGGACCAAACTCACCCGAAAATTGCCACGTCAGCCATTTGGCTGGATTTTCACCGAAGTGGCACCTAAATGTTCCATTTAATTTCGAAACTAATACTCAAGTGTACTTTTTCGAAATTATGGCACTTAAATGTTCTCTCGTGCCAAGTTATGGTACTCCAAGTGTCTCAAACTTAGCTTAACTCTCTTTCTTCTTCTCCCAATTTCTTAACAAAATTAAGAAATCAAATACCCTTCTAAGCTCATTCTCATAATAAGAAGTCTTGCTCTTCAGTCGTTGTGGCTCTAGTATGCATGCGCCGTATACATACATTGAGAAGAAGGATGCTAGATTCATGGATGAGAGCCGACACCCGCCGCTAATTGCAAACCTATCCAAATACAATAACGGAACAAAATTCTATTCCTAATCTCGCGCACGGAACTCCATAACAGATCAATGGAAGCCCCACAGGAAAAAGACAAGCAAAGAACCAATACCTCCCACAAATCAAAAAGCACTAACACAAACAAATTCCGCGATCGCTCCACATTACGCTGCTCTGCAGGGAAACATCCCGACAGTAATACGAGAAACGCACCGACTCTACCGATAACTAATCCGAAACCGACAGTACTAAAGAAAACGCTGCGAAGAGCCCTAAGTTGGAGAATCAAACCAATTCACGAACTTTGAACAGGCGAAGCCATTCACATCCACGAATCGAACACGGGCGGGCAGAGCTATACCTTGACCTGATCGAGGGTTCATTACCGGGCCGAATGGGCGCCGGAGCTCCAAGATGAGTGAAAGCCAGCTCCGGTGGGAGCCCGCACACGCGGTTGACTTCCGGCGTTTGTTTTCAGAGGGATGATCTTTATTGTCGACCTCGACAACACAGTGATCCGATTGAAGAAGGATCAGATGATCGGCGAAATCGAAACTCTAAGCGAAGTGTCGGGATGCGATGACAGAGCGGGAAGGAGCAAGCGAGAGAGACGGAACATTTGGTGCACCGAGACGGAGGTTTCGGTTCATAAAATGTGAAAATAGAAAAGTCGTCGCAAAAAGAGAAGCATAATTAGTTTTAATTTTATGGTTAAAATATTAGTATTTTTAATGTGATGGCAGGGACCTTATCGAATATCCATTACCAAATATTAATTTATATATACATTTTTTTTTTGGTTTGTTATAAGAGCAATTGCCATATTACGGTAATGATCATTATTGAAGAAGGATGCTACTAAACTTTGAAATTTCAATTTGGGACACGTAGAATTGCCTTCTAGTTTTGGGCATCATTCATAGTGTGATTTCTTATTAGAGTAAGAAAGAGAGAAGCTTAATTTCCATCATCGGGAGAACAATGCCAATCTTTCCCTCTTTTTCACCAAAGAAATGTATTAATAGGTCAAAAGTCTCAACAAGACGAAAGTCAATTTACAATGAAGTCAAACTCAGCGTCTTGATTAATTATTCCAAATATGTCATAATCCCGTACTGTTCATTGAATTATATGGAATTAAGTGTTGGCCTTATTCTTGAGCAATAAAGTAGAGAGGTGGTCCTTTTTTCTTGCATTTCACTTGTGATTTTCTTATAAAAGTCTTGATTCTTCTTTTATATATATATATTAGGTGACCCTGGTGAAATTAATATCAGATAATTCAATTCCATTGCCATTGGTGGTCTAATTCAACAAATGAACTTAACTTTCCATGTACCAACTCTCTGCAAATTGTCTCTGAAGTCAAAGATTGAACAAGAAGGGTCTAGATTAATGAATGCGTGATCACCAAGATGCGTGATCACCAAGGTGTCAGACTTCGAGAATAAAAAAACCAAGTTTAACTTTGTCACCCGAAAACTCTCAAAGAGCTCAATAAGAATCCAACCCATCACAGATCAGGACTCGGAAGAAGAAGGACATTGTTCTAATAAGTTGGGGTTCATGGAGGGAGTCAAGTTGCTTGGATTTTGGCCCAGTCCCTTCAGTCACAGAGTTATATGGGCTCTCAAGCTCAAGGGAGTGGAATATGAGTATGTGGAGGAAGATCTCCGCAACAAGAGCGATGAATTGTTGCGGTGCAACCCAGTTCACAAGGCGACCCCTGTGCTCATCCATGGAGGGAGACCCGTTGCAGAGTCCGCTGTAATACTGGAGTACATCGAAGAGAGTTGGCCACGAAACCCTCTGCTCTCTCGGGATCCCTATGAGAAGGCCGTGGCCCGGTTCTGGATCAAATTCATTGAGGACAAGGTGTGTTGCGAACATCGAAATGGAATTGTTTTCCGTGATAGATTTATTAAAATATTTCAGTCAAGATTTCTTTTCTGAGAATTAGGTTCAGTTCATGTCTCAATAGCCTTGATCTCGACTTTAGCTTGAACCAAAAACAGAATTTCCATGAAAAATATAAAAAATTCTATCTAATTAGATCACAGTAAATCTTATGATGTTATTCAGAACAAGATGACCGCTACACAAGATAATTAAAGAAAGTTATAAGCATGGTTAAATCCTTCTTCCACTATCTAACAATGAACATTCTGGGTGATGAAGTCCCCAATTTTCGTCAAATTCTTTCAAAGCACAGGGGAGCAACTGGAGGAGACAACAAAAGAGGCCAAGAAAATCCTGAAAACCATTGAAGAACATGCTCTTAGAGAGGAGGACAACTTCTTTGCTGGGGACAAAATTGGCTTGCGAGATTTGGTCTTTGGATGGCTAGCTTGGTGGCTTCAAGTCCTGGAAGAAGTGGCCGGCGTGAAATTATTCGAAGCTAGCGAATATCCTCGCCTGCACAGATGGGCGCAGAATTTCAGAGATCATGATGTGATCGGAAGCAACCTTCCGGAGCGTGAGGTCCTGCTTGCCTACTTCAAGCGCCTCAGGGAGACTTCCATTGCGTCTTCTCCACCAGCAGTGTAGTCGTGTGGACCGAGTCTTGATGATGACTTTTACTTTTCGTGAGCAAGTTCTGCTAATAAATTTCCAGGGTCTCCGTGTGGATTTATGTAATGAGTAGTGATGGTCCTAAAATGTGCTTATGCATGCTATTTAAATATAGGAAAGTATGAGGTTGGTATGTCGAAAACTTGATTGACTGGAAGATATGAAATTAACAGAGAAGGAAATTGCATATTTGTCGCTCTTGGTGGTGTTGGCATTAAGGATGGCTGTGGGATTCTTCTTTGATGCTCTTGATCTTCTTCTGATTGGCTTTGATTGACTCTTGCTGCCGCCGCTGCTGCTGCTGCTGCTGTCGTTATTACTGGCGGGGTTGGTGGGATTTTGATCGACGTTGTCGCCAGAGACAATGGTGGAGTCAACAATTTCAGCCTGTGGATCAACGCTCTGCCGGTAATACTGAACCCACTAAACGCACACTGACATTTCAGAACTTCCATGTGGAATTCGTATTAAAAAATGTTAAATGCAAAAAGTTCGCATCTCATTCTGTTTTTTAATAAATCATCTCCAATTACCTCCATGCTTTGCATCGGTAGGTTCTACATACATTTTCGGGTCTGCATATTTGAAGAACAACTATATCAAATTAATTAAATACGCAATTTTTTAATTGTCTCATTATAATAAAAAGCAAACCATGGTCATGTTCCCATCATTAGATGTTTTCTTCCCCAACCTATTCACCTGCTATGAAACTTTAAACTATAGCAACTTCGGTAGCAACTTCGGGAACAGACATAGAAGCAACATCAAGCGTGTAAAAGCATAAGAAAAGAAAACTAGCTCTTTTATATGTAAAAATATTCTAAATCTGAGAAAGGAAATATTCAACACCAACCTGCCAAGATGTTACATTCAACTAGAAATTAACATGGGATTTTAAACTTGTTGAGGCATACTTTAAAAAAGCTTACAGTAGGGACATACATACCGTATATTGAGTAGACCGAGAAAGAGTAGAGAAGCGGAGAAAGAGCCAAATATCGAATAGTCCGAGAGAGCAGAGAAGTGGTGTACTTTACCATAAGTTTGGCTTATTTTATTCTATTAGCGTCATAAACTTTAATTTTAAATTAAGGTTGCTAATAAAACAAAGCTTATTAGAAAAAAAAATCACAAAAATGGGTTGGCCGTGTTTGGAATTTATGCCCGCAACGCAGACTTATGAAATTTAGCCACGCTCGCCATTTTTTGGCTTATTTTATCCTTTTTCACTTTTTTTTTTCTTTTTTCAGGTGAATTGTTGGTAGTTTGTTTGTTAAACAAACGAAGAGATGCTTTGTCCCACATCGAAGAAATATGACTGCACATATAGACGAGTTTTGGCACTAACCAATAATCATTATTTTTTTTATTGGAAAATTCGAATTTATTTTTATTAAAAAATTGTTTTCTATTTTTTAATAATAATAATTTTTAATGATTTTCTCAAATTTATGATTTTTCATTTATTTTCGAATTTTCTAGACTTTTATTATTTCCTAAGATTTTTTTATCATTTTCTGGATTTTTAATAATTTTTAAAAATATTTTTCCGAATTTTTAATTTTTTAATTGATCTATTACTATTATACCCAGGGAATGGATTCAGAGTGAATTTACCCGATCCAACTCGATGACCCGACCAAACCCGGATCTAACCCAGTCGGATTACAAAACAAAATCTCTCTAATTCTTTTTTATTATTTTTTTTAAATTTTCTATTTGTTCTTTCTTTTTCTCTTTTTGTCTTTTCCCTATTTTGTCCTAGTCCCCTCCTACCTTCTTCTTCCTTCCGCCACCTTCAGCGCCCGAAGCTTTCCTTCTCTGCAACTTAATCTTCTTCTCTTTTATTTTTCAAACCCATACGACCAGACACCGAACCATAACACCGGCACTTACACCGCCGCACCCGCCGGTCAGGACGATCGGCGACCACGAAATTTTACAAAAAAACCCTCATCTAATCTACAGTTTGAACACCAGAAATTCTAGAGATCAAACAAACACAAAGGCACTAAAGAATGGGTAGAGACGCTGGCTCGAACGGCCTTGAACTGTAGGGCTCGCCGGCATGGGGAGGCTAGCTCCGACGAAGGGACGTATGCAAGACCGGCTCAAACGGTGCAAAGTCACATGAAAGCACATCAAAACATGAAGGGAGCAAATGAAGTTCAACAATATATGAATAGTCGAACATTAAACTAAGCTTCAAATGTATATTTCGGGGTTTCATTGAGGCATTTATATAAACATTTCGCATGCATTACCGAATCTTAAGATTTCCGACTCAATCGGGACATGAAATGGGAGTAGGATCTCGGCTAAAGATTTACTGGGGTCGGAGGGGTTGAAGCTCATGCGAACTAGTCAGACACGAGCTCCGGCCCAACGCGCCCCAAAAAGGGAGCGCCAAAGGGAGAAGGGGAGGCCTACCTAGTTCCAAACGGCGAGCAACGAGCGGATCTCAGGCTAAGGCAGAACGCTCGGTCTCACTCTCACTCTCACTCTCTGGGTCGCTCCCTCTCACTCGCTCAAAGCTCCCCTGAGCGGCCGGACCCTCCCCCTCTCTCGCCGAAGACCCCCGAAAACCTTTTGCTTTCTTCCTTTTAAGCTTGGCCAGCGACAGGTGTGCATGGCTTCTGGCATCGCCAGCCTGTTGCGGCCCGACCTGCTACTCCCCGATCTTTGTACCTCCGTTGCTCTTCTTTTTGCAGAAGGCGCGAGCAACATGAAAGGAGGAAGAAGAAGAGGCGTGCGGGCTGGGCCTAGAAAAGAAGAGGGCCAGGCAAGGAGCATGGAGAAGAAAAGGAGAAGAAAGAATAAACGAAAGGAGGCCGGGCCAGCTTGGCCCCGACTAGTCTCGTTTTTTTCTTTTCTTTTTCTTTTTTTTTTTTTTTTCTTTTAAGTAATGGTTCTTTTAATTAATTCTTTTTCTTTTTTATTATAACAAAAAGGCTCTATTACTACCCATGCAAATTCTCCTAATGTCTATATGTCATGCGACTTAATGGAAATTATTTTTGCTAGGGTTTAAAATTTAATCCCTAATTTTTTATGTGATTAATAAATAATTAAACAAGTCGTCAAAATTTAGGTGTCGACATCATAAATTTTGCTCATGCACATGCAATGATTGATATTTTGCGGGAAGATGAGTCCCATTTTATAACGCAATATATTATGATGCATGTTAAAGTGAATGAAAACTTATCTTGGAACTACTCACCCTGCCAGAAAAGCAGAGCAATTCAAAATAATCGGTGTTACACATCTAGGACTCGAACCAAATGTCGTTCACCTAGGATAGTAACTAAGTTTGCTTATCTAGAAATCTGTCGTCAGGCGTAACGGCAAGATTGTTTTTCTTCCCATTTTTCTAGGTGAATTGGAGAGTGCTTTTGCATAATACATAGTACATGCCACTTGTGCGGCCCGCACGCAGCCCTTTCGATGCATGTGGTCTTAATCCAACATTTTTTTTGTCCTAAATACCCATAGGCTCGTCTTGATTTATAAAAATTAATTAAAGCAACTTATTTATGCTTGATTTATAAAGTATAGTTAAGGTTATATTTTGGTATGCGTTATAGACTATTATAGTTGCCATTAAACTTTTAAAGTGACTTTAAAAGTTTCATCCAAGAAGATTATTATAGTTGTTAGCTTTCGACCTATTAGAAGAGCTTCAATCTCTTCATGTCTTGAAATTGTATGCCATAGGCCAGCCTTAATAGTATGTTTAAGAGCATTCAAAGTGCTCAATGCAAGAATTTGGATTCTAGATTAGTGCTGACATCATGTCCAACATTATGGACATACTCTAACTAAAATCCAGCCATGTCCTTGCTAAGAGGCATCGAACATGCATACATGAGCTCCCAAGTACTAATTAAGTATTGCCTGAAATAATTAAAACTTGGCAATTTAGCTAAAGGTGAAATCGATCAAGCAAAATAATATTTAAACTTGTCAAGAAAGATAAAGTTTACACCTTTCAAGATTATTCTGTGTTTGATTTAACTTGAGCCAAAAGCTCATCAATGAGCTCAGATCTCTTCACCGTTTTTCTATACAATTTCTTTACTAGCTCAATCCATTCATATAAACTTGGTGAAGAGAGTCTGTCGACTTAATCAATGCCCATGTACTTCAGGATTATTTTGAAGAGCTTCGTCGCTGCGAAAATTGATATCTTTTACGTCCTTCTTTCCACTGACTCTATTTTTGTACCTATAAAAAGTCCATAATCCGATACTTAAACACGCATCAAGATATTTTCAAAAAAAATTCCTTTTTTCTATTGACTCTATATTTATATCTACGAAAAGCTAGTAAACCAATGCTTAAAATCACATCTCATTATATTCAACAAAAATTATTTTTCTCATTTACTCAATTTTTTTACCTACAGGGTTTCCGTAGATGCGACGGTAGGTGCAAAGAGAGTAGGTGGGAAAATCGAGTCAATAAATTATCATTTGGAAAACTTATGTCCAATCAAAGTTGAGTCAAATTTGTCTAAAGAACACATTAAAATGATTTTTTTTTAAATCCTAATTTGATGAATTCAAAGCACTATGTCTCGATCTTATACAACCATTTGTTTTAGTAATAAAGAGAATAATTAACTATAGATGTTTAGGCAATGCCAATAACAATCATGTTTGAATTTTATGCATAAGAACAACTTGAACAAGTTCAGTTCAATGATGTTTCCTCCTATCATCAAACTATCTCTTTATACTTTCATAAGGTTTGAAAGTAACTCCAATGCATTAACCACTATTGTTGCCATATCATATGTAATCTCTTTAAAGTTTCATCCAAGAAGAATATTATGTTTGTCAGCTTCCGGCCTATTAGAAAAACTTTAATCTCCCCATATCTAGGAATTGTATGCCTTGGGCCAGCCTTAATAGTATGTTTAAGAGAAGTACTCAGTGTAAAAATTTGGATTTTGGAATCAGTGCCGACACCATGTCCCACATTATGGACATACTCTAATTGAAAATCAACCATGTTCTTGTTAGGAGGTATTGACCATGCATATAAGTACATAAGCTCCCAAGCACTAATCAAGTATTGCTTAAAATAGTTAAAACTTGGCAATTTAGCTAGCAAAACAACATTGAAACTTATCAAGGTGAATAGAGTTCACACGATTATTCAGCGTTTGTTTTAACTTGAGCAAAAAAATCATCATGGAGCTCAAATCTCTTCACCATTTTTTATACAATTTCCTCACTAACTCTATCCGCCATATAAGCTTGGCAGAGAGAGTATCAACTGAATCAACGCCCGTGTACTTTAAGATTATCTTGAAAAGCTTTGTTGTTGGGGAAATTGATATCTCTTACGTCCTACTTCCTATTGAGTCTATGTTTGTACCTACATCCATGATCCGATATTTAAAATTGCATGAATTTTCAAGAAAAAATATTTTTTTTCCTATTGACTCTATTTTTATACCTACGGAAAGCTAGTGACATAATGCTTAAAATAACATCTCGATATATTCAAGAAAAGTTCCTTTTCTCAATAACTCAATTTTTGCACCCACGGGCTTTCCATAGATGCAAAGACAATAGGTGCGATAATCGAGTCGATAGAACATGAGATGAAAAACTTACATCCAATCGAAGTTTGGTCAAATTTGTCTAAAGAACACATGAAAACGATTTTTTTTTAAAAAAAATTCCGAATTTGATGAATTTGAAACATCATGTCTCAATTTTATACAATTTTTTTTTTAGTAATAAATAAAAGAGTTAATTATAGGCGCTAAGACAATGCTAATAACAACTATATTTGAATTTTATGCATTAAAACACTATAAACAAGTTCAATTCAATGTTTCCTCCTATCATCAAAGTATCTCTTTATATTTTTGTGCATCATTCAATTTGCTTAAAAATTCATAAGGTTTGAAAGTACCTCCCATGCATCAACCACTATTGTTGCCACATCATATGTAATCTCTTTAAAAGTTTCATCCAAGAAGAATATTATGGTTGTCAACTTCTGGCCCATTAGAAGAGTTCAATCTCTTCACCTCCAGGAATTGTATGCCTTGAGCCAACCTTAATAGTATGTTTTAAGAGCATTCAAAGTATTCAATGCAAGAATTTGAATTCTGGAATTAGTGCCGACACCATGTCCCACATTATAGACATACTCTAATTGAAATTCTTACAAATATTGAACATGCACATAAGTACATGAACTCCTAATATTGCCTAAAATAGTTAAAACTTGGCAATTTAGTTGAAGATGAAATCAATCAAGTAAAACAATATTTTAACTTGTCGGGAAGAATAGAGTTTACACTTTTAGGATTATTCTGTGTTTGTTTACATTGAGCATCGTGCTCATCATGGAGTTTAGATCTCTTCAATGTCTTTTTATACAATTTTCTCACTAGCTCAATCCGCTCATATAAGCTTGGTGGAGAGAGTCTATCAGCTGAATCAACGCCCATATACTTTCAGATTATCTTGAAGAACTTTGCCTTTAGGGAAATTGATATAATTTACGTCCTTATTATTACTCTATTTTTGTACCTATATAAAGTACATGACTCGATACTTAAAATCGCATGAAGATATTTTCAAAAAAAAATGCTTTTTTCTTGTTGACTCTATTTTTATACTTACAAAACGCTAGTGACCTAATGCTTAAAATCACATCTCGATATATTCAATAAAAATTAATATCTCATTGACTCAATTTTTGCACCTATAGGCTTTACGTAGGTACGACAATAGATGTGAAGACAGTATATGTGAAAATCGAGTTAATAAAATATCATATGAATGTGACATCGGAGTAGTAGGCCCTCCGCTAGTATCATTCCAGGGTTTACTCACCGGCTGTCGGCTGTACGAGATTCCCTGGGTATCAAAAAAATATATATCAAATGAATGTGACGTCGGGGTGGTGGGTCCCACCAGTTGCCGGCTGTACAGGGTTGGTTCCTTGGGTATTAAAAAAATATATATATCAAATGAAAAACTTATGTCAAATCAAAGCTTGGTCAAATTTGTCCAAAAAACACATGGAATGAGTATTTTAAAATTTTCCCAATTTGATGAATTCAAAACATCATATCTCGGTTTTAGAATTTGACTTCGTGTGAAATTGAGGAAAAAGCCGCCAAATTGGCCTATTTCTTACGCGTACCGTTTGAAGTATTTTTAAATGAACTTGAATTGAAAAAGAAATTCTTTTTCAGAAAGAAGAATAGGAAGGAAAAAAAAGAAGAAGATCTTTTTCTTCTTTCCTATGATTCATAGGGATAACGTGGTATTTTTCAGGATTATCTTGATGAGCTTCGTCACTAGGAAAATTGATATCTTTTACGTCCTTTTTCCATTGACTCTATTACTTAAAATCACATGAACATATTTTCAAGGAAAATTCCTTTTTCTTATTGACTGTATTTTTATACCTACGAAAGGCTAGTGACCTAGTACTTAAATTCGCATCTTGATATATTCAAGAAAAATTCTTTTTCTCATTGACTCAATTTTTACACATACAGGCTTTTTCTAGGTGCAACAATAGGTGCGAAGATAGTAGGTATAAAAATCGAGTTGATAGATTGAATTTCATGCATAAAAGCACTCCAAACAAGTTCAGTTCAATGATGTTTCATCCTATCATCAAACTATTTCTTTATATTTCTGTGCGACATTCAATTTGCTTAAAAATTCATAAGGTTCGAAGGAACTTCCAATGCATCAGCCACTATTGTTGCCATATCATATGTAATCTCTTTAAAGTTTCATCCGAAAAGAATATTATGGTTGTCGGCTTCCAGCCTATTAGAAAAGCTTCAATCTCCTCACATTTAGGAATTGTATGTTTTGGCCAGCCTAATTGTATGTTTAAGAGCATTCAAAGTACTCAATGTAAAAATTTGGATTATAGCATCAATGCCAACACCATGTCTCATATTATGGACATGCTCTATCTGAAAATCAACCATATCCTTGCTAGGAGGTAGTAGCTATACATTTAGTTGAGATTACAACAGACTTCAAACAAATTAGTATCATTGGAGGCATAATTATAAAAGAAGATGAGCCATCAATTCCTACCTCTTGACCTAATTTTGTTGTGATTCTCTCCTCTTTATATTCACAAACATAATGTGAAAGAAAAAAAAAAACATAATGTGAAAGAAATAAAATGCGTTGCGTACTTTTTATGTCGGTCAATATTGGTGACAATGGTTTTTTCAACACGCGAGGCGAATGCGAATTATTTTACTTGCGGTATAGGACAACGATGGTGACACCTCAGGCACTTTGAATAGAACCGCAAAAGAACAGAGATCGACTTCAAGTTCGATATACACCGTCTCTCGTGAAGGCAGAGCCGATGCATTTGACTGTCATTCAGCCGCCTGATCATCGTGCAACTGCAGCGGAGGCGGGCCGCTGGTCCGATCCCGGGCTTGGCAATCTCTACATATATCACCCAGCCATCGAGTTTCTGCAACGAAAGAGATGGAGGGTGATGGGCGACGGACTGGGGAGGGGAGGGAAGAGAATGGAAGGAGGGGCGGGGCGGGGCGGGGCGGGGTGGTGAGGTACCTTACCGTCCATGTTCTCCAGGGCAAGCCCCACATCGTCTTCTTCAATAAGCACGCTCGGTCTCTGATCAATTCTATCTTTTGCAATCTACCTAACGAGAAAGATGCGGTGGGGGTGGAACATTCACTTACTTCGGACCATGATTCGGCTGGCGAGAGGGTATTCGAAGAAGGAGGTCCTCGCTCCAATCTTGCTCCACTTTCTCCTGAATTTGTCGGAGCTGGTGGAGCCGTAGGTGCCACGGGAAAGCGACGGAGGAGTGGGGATTTGTGTCGGTGTTGCCCACATGGCTCATGAGCGAAAATGGAGACCACCGAACTTTGGAGCTACGCAGTCGCAGAGAAAACGACAGAGAGAGAGAGAGAGAGATGGGTGGGGTCTATGTGGGGGAGCTCAGCTCAAAGCATTACAGGGCTTCAAGGGTTAAGCTGAGGCCCAATTGACAAAGGGAAAATTCTTCCTTTCCACCGAAACATACAAGGACAGATGGAACGATTTCCAACATGACAAATATGAAAATTCATGATGGAACACCATCCCATTTTACATCAAGGGAATTGAACATTTCTGTGGAGAATACATTTATGATTTGAGATAGAGAAAAAGTCGAAGTTGGCAAAAGGTTATACGACTAGATCTCCAGCCTTTAAGTAATACATAGAAGGGGAAGAAGAGCACGCATGCTGCGATGGAGCTTTATCTTTGTATGTGCGGCCCTCCACACTTTAACATACTCTTCTTCTTTGTTCCCTGGGTTTGCCGTCTTCACATACTCTTAAGCTTCACTATACGATGACGCATCGATCCTCAAACTTCTTGTAATAGCATCTAGTTTAATGATAGATTATGAACGGATATCTATCACAAACTATTGTGATCAGCAATGCACTAGGCATCTAGAAAATGAACGGAATACTTCAAGTGATGAACTTTGAAATCGATTAGAGTACTATTCATCCCTTCACAAAGCTTTCGGTTCTCACCTGTCAACACGGCGTGGGACCGAGAGATGTTGTTGAAGGTGACTTTTGTTGACTATTTTGAAATGATGCAAAAACTAACTAATTTTACAATTTAATTCAAAAGCGTGTTTAAAAAAAAATTACAAGAGAAATCAAAGATGAATGATAAAGCCATGGAAATTTATGTGATTTAGTCTAAATGCCGAAACCTACTCTTCGAGATTACCAATTGCCAAGTAATCCACTGTTGCTCAAGTTTTTCCCAATACTCAATCACACCCAAAGCAAACCACAAATATTATTCCACAATTTCTCATAGAAAACTCAATCAAGAACTTACACTCTTCTTGTTTGTTCTTGTGTTTGTTCACCCAGTAAAATTTTGTCATATATATATATAGATAATAGTTAAATCCAAAAAAAGAAATCTCATTTTAGTAAATATATTCAAATTAGGAACACTCAAAATAAGGAACCTGCTCAAATTGGATTTTTTTATGCGCTCAAAGTTGAGATATGTTCTGAACAATGACTAATCCTCTCAAAGGGAGACACACTGGTGTTTATGTTTGCTGATGTGGGAGCAGCAAGAATCTCAAACCACTCTCTCGTGAGATAATAATTTTGCCATCACACTTATCAAAGAAAAAGACCAAAAGACAAAGGATTCATACCATATGCAAATCCTACGGAAGCCGGAAGAGGCATATAAATAAATTACATCTTAAGTGCTGTAAAGAAAGACTGTGCAAAGACTTAAGATTCAGAAGAACCGATGTAGGTCTAATACACGCTAACTAAGTATGTTTTAGTTGGTCGACATCATTTTGGGTCAAGAATGAAGCTAGCTAGCTAGCTAAGCTGGGAAAGGGAGATCGTCCATGGGATACCCACTGAGGATGTCCTCTGTCGCATACACGAAGTTACTAGACAGCGGCATGGTCGAAACAAAAGCATCATTAATGTTGGTTACCTCATTGAATGAGGAATTAGTCATCCTTGCATACTCTGATTGATACTGGTGCAATTGCTGTGGTGGCTTAGCCTGTTGTTGGACTTGGACACTATAGGAATCATTGTTCCAAAGAGATACACCTGCAGAAGAGACTCTGTGATGCTCGTGCCCAGAACCAACGAAACTCAAGTTGAGCGGGCCGCTGTGGTTGGTCGACCCAAAAGAGATGGAGGTTCTAGGGCAGCCAGTGAATTGCTGGACCAGGGCTCTGAAGTTGGTGGTGTTGGCGTTGAGTATGGTTGTGGGATTCTTCTTTGATGCTCTTGATCTTCTTCTGATTGGCTTTGGTCGACTCTTGCTGCTGCTGCTGCTGCTGTTGTTATTACTGGTGCCATTGGTGGGATTTTGATCGATGTTGTCGCCAGAGCTCATGGAAGCGACAATGGTGGAGTCAACAAATTCAGCCTCTGGATCGACGCTCTGCTGGTAATACTGAACCCACTCACCACTAGTATTGTTGGTCATGACTCGATGATCTTGAGGATCTCTTCTTTATTCAACGTCTCATGCACTTGTGTAGAAAGGGATTAATTAAGAAAGAGCAAGCCCTGCACTCTAAGGCATTATATGGTGAATTAGAAAGGGACAAAGTTGTGGTCAAAGGTAAGACATGTAAACTCTTTGACTATTCCTATGAGACTGAGAGAGATTGATTTAATGGCAAAAGGGATCTGGATAACTATGTGAGGCTTCCAGGAAGCAACATCTATGAGGTCATCCCTTGTCTCTCCCTGCACTATCTTATGCTATTTGTGTTGGTACTTTTTGAATTTTTAGGGCTTTAGTCAGATTATTCTTGATCAGAAACCAGTGACTCATGAAGGGGTTTAGGAACTTTTTTCCATACTGAATTGAAACCTCGTTTCCTTAGTTATTAAGAGTTGGTGGAAGCTAGTAATCACGCAGCTAGCTTTTAGAGTTCATGGAGAATCTTAAAAATGTCGATTCTGTCATTTACATATCGCTTGCTATTCATCTATGCCTCGCCCTCTCTATCTTCTTCCTAATCCTTTAAGTTTAAATGTAATAAACTCAATCTTACTGTTCATTTGACATTGTTGTTGCTTGCGATGTGTTGCAGTGCATTCATATCAGCAGTATATCGTCTGCAAATAGAATAATTAAAGTCAGGCGTACAATTTCTTAAGAGCACTAATGACGTCACACTTTGTTGATAACTTGTTATGTTTTAATCAAATGCCTTTAAAAAGCCAAAATCCCATTTTTCATAAACTTGTGATGGCAGTGATTTGTAGATGATCAACGATTCATCTGATTGCAATTATTAGGGTTAAGTTCATATGTTGATGTACATAGTTATGTGCAACTTGCTACTAGTTACTCCTTCATGTCACACATATACACAGCTTAACTTGTCGTCTAATTAAGGCACATAGGGTTATGTTGTCCCTTAATACACTAGTTCAATTAATCAAGGTCAAAGCATTATCTAGAAAGATGGAGGTGGTCCAAAATGACGCTGTGTAAACAAATAGGAGAGATTCTAGCTTGTAAAGCAAGCATGTTAGATATGTGATTTGACCATAGGGCTGCCCGCCTAATCCCGTTCCAAATCGCACCAAATCCTTTTAATTATAGACCTTTCAAGTCAAGTAAATTTCCCCCATCGCATTCTAGAGTTCAAACAAATCTTGGAATCTGTTTTCACATGTTTTGGGATCCTAATTAATTAAATAAATAAATCCTTCTTAATAATAAATCAATATTATATCAAGAATCGTGCAATGATAGTACAAATTACAATCAAATGGGCTCTTTGTACTTGCATTACCAAGACAACGTGGCAAAGACTTTCAAGTACGGAGTGACATATCACGTTATGATTGTGACGGCCGTGACATACAAAGCCGTATTTTTCTAATAAGATATACAAAACCATTGACCCAAGCTCAATTCTCTGTTGAATGCTACGCTCCACATTTTACTCATAAATTTTCCCTTGTTCGCTTTTAGGGTTTTGATTTCTTTGCACCATTCTGGTCTTCGAACTTTAGTTTTGACAAGAATGTAAACGTGATGACCGGAGAGCCAAAGCTGACGCGGGGGATGACGCGATGAGTGCACTAAAATATGTCATCTGGAATCATAGGCCTTTATGACCGTTCCTCGAGTCCGTCGACTTGGTCTCTTTCCTATTACCTCAATGCGTCGGTTGTTAGAAAGTCGGCTACAGAGAATTTGGAGTTTGACGGGTTTTAATGCATCATTTCTTTTCGTGTTATGAATAATTGACACTTAAAAAATTGAATTATACCCTATTTATTGTGCTTGACAAGTGTTCGGTTGACAAGGCCCTTATTATAATTTATATATATAGAATATTTCATTTAATGCATGAAATGGAATGGTCCAAGGGCGACCATTTGCACAAGTATCGTTGGTAAAATCGATGTTGGCATCTTCGGGCGGAACGGTCAACTTCAAGAAAAGGATGCCGGAGGTTGAAGACTTTGAAGTTTTGATTTGACCACTTTTAGTGGTTCCCACCCTGCTGCGGTGCATGCTTTCTTCACGGCTTTTCTCCGAATATGCTTCATCTGTTTGAATGTCCAGATACAATCCATTCCATTGCTTCTTGTGTTAATTTTGCGGATGGATCTAGCACGCCTGTCGCTTTAAAGACAAAAGGGAGACCCGGGTCTTGGGCAGTGTTCATATCCACCAACCTCATCAAGTTTTGTGTGCAATGGAATCTCCCTGGTTTAAACAACCTGATGCTAACGATTACGACTAGGAAGCTATCGCGCAAACTTCCTATCGTCAGTCGGTCTACAATTCATAGGCAAACTCACGAATACGGATCTTGACCGATGTTCACGGCTCATCATTCTCATTTGATATCTTAGTTGATGGATGAGTTGAACCGAAAGCAGATGCATGATGATAGATTTGAGGTTTGTTTCTGAGGGAACTTGAGCAGTTGCAATTGCAGCAAACTGACTCCTCCGGGTGCAGGCATGGAAAGTTAAGCGCAGAGGAGCACAGAAAGGGGTTAAAGCCAGATCTTTTCTTTATTCTTCTCATTTTCTGCAAATCAGCCCAAGGGCAAGCAGAACAGAAACCAAAAAGAAGAGAAAAAATTTACAGTATATATTATGCATGTGACATTTACATTCAGTGGGGTGGAAAATTACATCCCCATCATCATACAAGTGAAAAGAATATTCAATAAGTAGACAAAATTGGGATACTCATCTTCATTCACACACCTTGTATCCCATTTTGTGTCCTCACTCACTAAGCTGAAAATTACTACAACATTCTTCTCCCTGCAATTTCCTTTTTTTTCCCTCCTTTAAAAATCCTCTCTGTTATTCTCCTTTCTAGTCTACTCTACAGTTATTTCCAGAATAGTCGTAAGTCTTGGCTTTTTGTATCTTCTAAGGAGTAAAGAAGAGCACACAACACTCACAGATGAGAAAGCCATGCACGCGCCAGCCACCCATGGTGGCAACACTATCCTCAACCAAGGGAAGAAGACCCCTGCGGCAACCGGTATTGCAATCACGTTGTAGGCCATTGCAAAGACATAGTTCCAGCGGATCCGTGCAAAGGTCTTCCTAGATAGATCAACGGCTGTAATCACATCTTCTAGGTTGTTCCTCATCAGAACATAGTCAGCAGCTTCTATTGCAATGTCAGTCCCTGCCCCAATAGCCATGCCCACATCCGCAGCAGCTAGAGCAGGAGAGTCATTGATACCATCACCAACCATAGCAACAATGCTCCCATCTTTTTGGAATGAGCGAATGACTTCCGCTTTTCCTGCTGGCATTACCTCTGCCCTCACATCTTCTATGCCGACCTGTACATGGATGAGAAACATCAGACATTTAGCATCATGTTTCCCATTAACAAGATAATTAGCCATCAAAATCTCTGATTTGTTTCAGACTTCATGTGAAGTTAAAGATCAAATTTCCCCAAAATAAAATGAAATAAATAGCATAAGGCCAAATTATCCATGTCAAATCTCTTGAATGCTTTGAGAGTTTGAGCCAAAATACATGCACATATTGAGCTGCCAGAGAAAGTGAGAAGAAGTTATATGTATATGTATGGAATCCACTAACTCTGCAAACTCATGCAAACGCATTTTAAAACGCTGGATATAGTAGGCTGTACGCACCTCCTTGGCAACAGCCCGAGCTGTCCTCCAGTTATCCCCTGTCACCATTACAGGACTAACACCCATCTTCTTGAGGCCTTCTACCACTACAGCAGCTTCCCTTTTCAGCGGATCTGCAACCCCTAAAACACCAATCAAGGCATCACCAAATGCAACAAGAATGCCTGTTTTGGCACTTTCTTCAAGCTCTACAACAAAATTGTCCACATGAGTTGAAATGGCAATTCCACTTTCAGCCAACAGCTTCCGATTACCAACCTGTCAAAGTTGCATGTCCAACAAGCATATTAACATGCTATCGAAAGGCATACTATTGAGGTTTTTTTTTTTTTTTTTTTTTTTTTTTTTGGGTCAAAGGCATATTATTGAGTAAAGCAGCAAAACTTTTAGATCTTCATTTCAGGAAACACACCAGCACTCGCTTCCCTTCGATAAAGCACTGAATTCCCCTTCCTGGAAGAGCAGAAAACTCAGTGACATCCTGGAGCCATCCAGAATTCGTTGACTCCTTGGAGTTTAAAGCATCATCAGTTTCAGAAGGATCATCGAAGAAGTGGAAATGGCGTGCATACTCCACAATTGCTTTCCCCAGAGGATGTTCACTGCTAGCCTAGTTGAGATAGTAACAAAAACAATTACAATGCAATGTTGAAAAAGAAGTCAAGAATATCAGCATAAAACGAATCATTTAAACTGCAGCCCACATCTTCAGAGAAGGCAATGCAAGCGGAGTTCTGCAATTTGAGCTTGGGCACTTGAAAGTCTCTGTTTGAAGTCAGCTTTACCACACGGCTAAACAAGAATCTAAATAAGCTTTATCTTAGTGAAGCAGTTAGGTATCATGTTTGAAGGCAGTGATATGCTGACATAAAATGCATGCGTAAGACTAATAATCTGTCACCCAAACCATAATTTATGCATCCATGATTGGTAATATTCTATAGGTGATAGTAATTTTTCAAATGTTTTAGAAAGGCTGCTAATTAGTAGAATCTGTCCTAAAATAAACTCCAAATGTACATGTTCAAGATTTGATCCTCAGACAATCAGTTCAGATTCTCCATATGGTGATGACATCATAAGAACTGATGTATATGGTCCTCCTCTATCTTGGCCATTTCTGCATCTGCAATCTCCATTTGAACAAACATACTGCCCATATGTGTGCATTACTCTCTTTCTCTTTTCTGTTCTCTCTCTCCAGGAGAAATGGGGAGCAGGGACTTGAATAAATAGACAAAGAATACATAGTTACCTCTGCAGAAGCCACCAAATTGAGGAACTGTCCGCGGTCCATCTCATTGAAAACTTTTGCCGCTGTGACGGTGGCATTCCCCTGTGTAAGGGTGCCTGTTTTATCAAATATTACATACTTAACCTTCTGGGCTCTCTCCAAAGCCTCTCCGCCTTTTATCAACACCCCATTGTTGGCACCAACCCCTGTTGCCACCATCACAGCAGTAGGTGTTGCCAACCCAAGGGCACAGGGGCAAGAAATAACTACTACCGATATTGAGAACATCAGGGCAAGAACAAAGTAGTTGCTCTTATCTGGCAGCCACTCTTCTGGATAAGCTCCAAAAGCACCAGCAAGATACCTGTACACAAACAAAAGGGGCCTCAATGATTGTGCACACCTATCGCGCATTATCCAGTGGGAAAACTACATCAACAGTTCCTTAAGTTTGGTAAACTTTGCAGTTTGATCCCTGATACTTAATACTGAGATATTACTCTCTACAATTCATTTTTGTGTGATTCAGATCTCTGACCTTATTTGCATTGAACTTCGGTTATGATTATCCTGTGTTATGAAGATATGGAGTATAAACGGGTGATATTTGACTGTCTATAGTTATTAGAAATGTTGTGATTCAGCTAAGCCATGTAGAAGAATTATGAGCAAAATTAAATAATAATAGTGGTGACAGATCATTATTGCACAAAACTGATGTTTAAAGACTAGATATCCAATTATAGAATTGGTCAACTAGGGACTATAGAGGTGGTTTTCTCTTATCTAACCATATAGAAATTGCACCAAAGGTAGAACAAGTCAGGTGTTGTACTCACCAAGCCACAAATGTCAAAAATGACAAAGCAACAACAGTGGGGACAAAGATGCTTGCAATCTGCGAGAAGAAAGTACCAATTAATCCACAAACCAGAGAAACTGCAAGTCAACTACTTAAAACACTCAACATTATATGAAGCTGCAATCTGCCACCATAAAAGTCTATAATTCATAGAGCACCAGATAGCTTTATTATCAACCGATGCCCCCTCGATAGTCTGAAGTTGGCTCTAAAAAGAAAATGGCGCAATGCACGTAAGTGCTGAAATCACCAATCTAAAAAGAGTGACCCAAAATCCTTTGAGTGGCATCACAGATAGTAGATTTTGTAGTTCTCTTTTCTACTTAAACTGCCATCCACTACCCTTCTTTAACCCCCCTTCCCTCATTCTTCTCAACATAGAAGACCACACAAGCGAAGATAACCCCAAGAACACTAGAAATAAAATCTCAAGTAATAATACTTCATTAAATAACCAAACTGGTTTTCCTGTCCACTCCAACATCCCACTGCCATCCCATCATCTCTCGTTCCTAGCACCAAACTACCATCTACATGTCAGATAAAAACACCTAAATTTGGGCATTGATTATCTTTTTGATCAGTAGAGATCCCGTGAGTCCCACTAGCATCAGGAGGAGCTAACATCTCCAAGTCAAAACTCAAATGCCTTCATAACACCTATCAACTTCCAAGGAGCACTCCAAAGAGAGCAGTCCCAATCATTATTCATAATTCCAACATTATATCAAGCAAACATATTGCTGAAGGATCATGTGTTTAGTAGATGTCTCAATTTCAGACCTTCCCAAAGTCTGAGACCAAAGAGATGCAGTTGAAAATAAACCCGGAGTTGAATAAATGGTCGGTTTCACTTTGAGATGATATGTGTCTTCACATGCATTGGCACCTTGCCATTATCTTCTAGTTTCCATTTGATATGAGAGGGAGAGAGAGGAAAATGACAGAAAGTGAGTGCAACAGCATTGCTTTGTGTATAATTGTCTTCATCATTTATGTCGTGGCGAGGTTAACTGTTTCGAACCACATGCCATTAACACGACACGACCATATCTGCTATTCGCACAAATTGTTGACATGCAGAACCGACACCGAGGGATGATCCTAGGTACAATTCAGAACTCATAAATGACTCTGGACCTCATTACCTAGCATTCCAGGAATTCAAATGCTCAGCATATGACATTTAAAGACAGGAAAGCCAGCAAGCAAAAACCGACAGAATTTCAATAAACTGCATATAGAAGAAAGTTTCTCACTGTAAAAGAACTTGGTCCATCAGCACTACTATCTCCTCCAAAACCAAGTATTAGTGTCAGGACGAAGACATAATTCTCATGATGCTCCGAATAAACAATACAACACATTTAGAACGCTCAAATCCTTCCAGCATTGGTTTCACACGATGATTAAAGTACTCCAACACTGACTTCACACAACAAAAGGATTTGCAGAGTCTCAAAAAGGGCAAAAAAGTCAATCGCTATAAGTATTAAAGCTTTCCAGTATCCAGATTTATTAAAACAAGGAGAGTTAGCAAATATGTTAGAACTTTGCCTCGTTAAAGTACTTACAAAATCGGCAAACTTCTGTATAGGAGCTTTGGACATCTGTGCCGTCTCAACCAAGCTAATGATCTGACTCAAGACCGCATCACTTCCTACTTTGGTAGCTCGCATGTGAAGGACACCATGTAAATTGATTGTACCTCCAATGACCGACAAATTGACCTCCTTTAGAACAGGGACAGATTCACCAGTTACCATACTCTCATTGACATAACTGGATCCCCATTCTACCGTGCCATCAGCAGGAACCTTTGTACCAGGCAGAACTTTCAATATGTCACCTGGCTGAATTAGCAAAGCATCTATTTCTCGCTCACTGATATACCTTCCGCCTGCAACATCAATAATTTACTCCAATTTACTATAAAATAAAAAAATTCAATCTCCTAGTCAGAGAAAAAGAAAAAGGGTGCCACAATAATTAGGTTGAGGATCATATTTCTAAAGCTACTCTCAAATCAGTCGAAGGGAAGTACAATAACCTTTGTCCTTGACAAGCAGCAATGCTGTTGCAGGTGCAAGTTCCACAAGCTTCTTGATGGCATCAGATGTTTTCCCTTTTGCAAGAGACTCCAAGTATTTCCCCAACAGCACAAAAGTTATCAGCATGGAGCTTGTCTCAAAGTATGTAGGAGACCAAAAACCGGTAAGTGCACCATACAGAAGTGCGCCAACAGAATAGAAATAAGACGCAGAAGTTCCCAATACAACCAGAACATCCATATTAGTTGAACCATTTCGAAGAGCTCTCCAAGCTGCGACATAGAAACGCCTGCCGATCACAAATTGCACGACGCTCACCAATGCCCACTTCAACCAATCACCCATTAAAAAAGGTCCACAACGCCATAGCAGCAGAGAGTAGACCATTGGTATTTGAGGACAAACTACCCGAATGATAAAGACCGGAATCTACAGCCAATACATCAAGCACAAACTGTTAAGACTTAAACAAACAACAAAAAGGATTAAGTTGGCAAGAAGGCTATGTCTAACACCTGGACCCTGAATTAATTCTTCACCCACACATTACTCTAAACATCCTTAGAATGAGTGATCCTGATATATATGCTAATGATCATTGATCAAGGAAGTAAAAATTCCATCGAAGTAGAAACAATGCATCCAAAAGGAGGAGCCTCCTCTTCAAGGCGACCACACAACAGAAACAGGAAGGTGAGAGCACATCTTTCTATTACTAGTGTTGTGGAGAGAGAAGGCAAAGAGGAAATGGAAGAATTACTCACACTTAAAAATAAGCTAGATGTGAAAAGCCGAAACATCTTAGTTGTTTCTTCAACATCTTTAGAGGTCATCCTTGAATATGGGTTCATGACATGTAACTTAAACTGGCCACTGCTCTCTCCCTCAATTGAGTCAACTAAGGAGCGGGAGGTCACAACTTCAGGATCAAAGAGAATATCAAGTTCTCCGGACGTCCTGTCAAAGCGAAACTGTCTAACACCCTTTAAGCTGCTTAGTATGCCTTCTAGAAAATGCACATCCATCACACTGAATACCCCTGCCACGCCAAGTATGATCTTATCCTGTTGACTACTTTGCACCAGTGAAGCTTCGAAACCAGCATCTTCAATCGCATTGACTATATCATCTTTACTGATTACAGCAGGATCGTACTCCACTTCACCTAATGATGTCGCCAATGCAACTACTGCTCCCTTGACACCAGGAAGACTTCTCAAGATGCCTTCAACAGAATTAACACAGGCTGCACAAGTCATTCCTCCGATAGTGAACTGCCCTAAGAGTGTCGTTTGCTGCTTTGTTTTTGAAGAATTTGGTTCAGGCAGAATCTCTGCCTCAAAGCCCGCATCTTCAATTGCATTCTTGATGTCTACTTCCTGAAATCACGATGTAGTCACAAAAAACTGTCAAAAATAAGGAATAAACAACTCAGCACTTCACAAATAAGCTACAAAAGCAAAATTAGACAATGAATAGGCTAGGTAATGTCTTCTGCAGACGTAAGTCACACTGAAGTATCTGCAGCCCACGTTGATTCAAAAAGAAGGGTTGACTATGGCTCGAAGTTAATCCCGATTGATTTGAAATCAGACCCATTATTGCAATTGTAAGGAAATCCGCGCCATTATAGGAAGGTCCACATTGAAGTCTTGCCACAGAATCAAGGCCAATGCAAAATGTTTAAACTTCCGCATTATGGCCGTAAAGAGAAGGGAGTGAAATTGTTGCTCCAACAATACTGGAAGAGATATAAATTACGTCTCGCAATATAAAACAGATGTAACCAGAATAGTTTAGTTTAGCAGGACAATCCACAAAATCCTACCTAGCCAATGTTAATGAAGCCCATCAGTAGAACAGATGGATAATCACAAAACCAAAGCAAAGAAAGATTCACGAAGGTTTCACCACTAATCTCTGTAACCCAGGCAAGCTGCAATGACGATGGAAATCTAGTTTCTCAAAAAGGGGTAATGCTAACTAAACCACAAGAGAACTACGAAGACTAGGACACTAACCGACAGTTGAAGTCGGAAATTTAACTAAACAAAGCTCGAAGGAGGCGATCCTCCTACGATTGCTTGATCTAATTGGTGAAGGATGCAAAGAGCAATCAAAATCGGCTTTTGATCGAATGACTGAGCTCGTGAGCCACTAGAAATAAACCAACTTCTCAAGCTCCCGAATCCACGAGCCATCTCCCCAACTTCCCAAAAGACAACACCAAGCAAAATAGAAGGAGCAGCAAACCAAGGAGCATCGACCGACCTTGACCAAACTAGGATCGTAGACGACGTCGGCCTTGTTCTGCAGCAAGGCCACGGAGGCCCGCAGGACGCCGTCGACGCCCCGGAGCGCCTCCTCCACGGAATTCGAACAGGCGGCGCAGGTCATCCCGGTCACCCTCACCTGCACCCTCCGCATCCCCCCCGCCTCCCCGGCGCTCGCCGGCGCGTTTTCCTCGTACGAATCGAGCAGCCTGACGTCCTCGAGGTCGGCCCCGCCGCCGCCGCCGCCGCCGCCACCTTCCAGGTCGTCGGCGGATTTCCGGCCGCCGGCGCCGGAGAGGCGGGAGAGCTGGAGGTCCACGAAATTCGGCGCCATCGGAAACGGTGCCGGAGCGTGGGGATCTCCGACGGGAATGCCGCCGGAAAAGGCAGGGCGGGGATCGAATCCTCGTGCGCGGAAATCGAGAGGAAGCTGCCGAGGATTCCGAGGAAGATGCAGAAGAAGGACCACCGCCGGAGCTTCGAAGGAAGGAGAAGACCAGCGGTCGTTTTTAACGGAGGGGGGAGGACCGGTAGATGGGGGATTTACGGTTGTGCCCTCGGCGGAAGGGGAAGGTTTTTCCCCGCTTATGTTTTTGTGTAGTACGACCGGTGGCGGTCCTGGTGGGAAGGACTTGTACTGCATCAAAGGTTTTGCGGGTGATCGTGATGTGATTTGGAATTAGTTTCGGTTGAGATTTTGAATAGTTGGTGAAAAAACTTACCATTTTTTTCTTTTCTCTTGCAAAGAAACCGACGTTTTTTTTTAGGTCATGGCAAAGAAGCCAACTTAAGTAAGGTAAAAAAAAAAAAGGTCATTCTCTACTGTCGAAGTCATTAATCTCGTGAATTAGAGCACTCTCATGAAGAATAAATAATTTGAAAACTATTTTCTGAAATATAATTGTTCATATCAATTAAAATTATTAGTCAAGCGAATTCCTTTTTGTCAAAAGAGAAATTCGTCTTTTCTCGATCTAAACTTTATTATTTCCAATCCTTGAAAAGCGTTATCTATAGATAGATTGGTTTTTTATTGTATAAAAATCGAGAAGTTAAGAAAAAATGTTTCAAAAATAGCTTTCTTTTAAATAAACGGATCCTTATTTCAAGTTGAATGCCTTGAATGGAATATAATCGATGTTCCATTTTAAGCAATCAAACTTACACAATAACCACAAAAGGAAAAGAAAAGGATGAACTTGACGGAAGAATCCCCACATTTTGAGTTAGATTTTGATATCTCTATTTGGATTCTCTCCTTTTCGTTTGCAAAATCCTCTTTTTTGCGTGTTCCCAAGTACAATTGTATTGTTACTGTATTAGCAGGCATTGAATTTGTACGTCCCGAGCTTTTAGCGTCTTCCAAAACGTATGGGAAAAAAAAATGTCTAGAAAAAAAGAATGCATTTTGCTTAATAATTTAATGGTCTAAGCTTCTAGAGAGCTATGGGTAGGGGTACTCAGGAGGAGCTAATAATCTACACTAAAAAGTAAAATTTCTCAAGGAATTTTTATAAATGGCACGCCATCGAATGAGGAGTGAGCAATTAATGTAGTCCACTATAGAAACCGAAAAACGGAATCATTGGTGGGGATGAAAGAGAAAAAGGTTGGACTTACTATTTTGGTAGGGATGGGATGGAATTGGAATTAAGAAAGAAAGGGAGGGATTTGTTGGAAAATTGGATGAGGGTTAGATGAGCAAATCCCACCTGACGAGTATTGTATTTTTTTTTTTTTTTTTTTTTTTTGCAGAAATGGGTCCCTGTCCTCGGACCTAACTGATGGAGACTTTGCGGTGGTGGTGTTGGGGTTGTTGCTTTGAAGCTGAGTCGACAACAACAATTTATATGCCGACCCAAACAAAAAAAAAAAAAAAAAACAACAACAATTTATTTGATAAAATTAAGGAAAAGACAAAAGAAATTTGGGGTAATTTTGATTGTTTTGAGGAAGATGCTCAAAAGCCTTCGTTTGGGGAGAAAACATGGCTTTGCCTTCAAGGAATTGGGGACGTTTTTTCTCCTCCATTCCCCATGTTTTTTCTCCACAGAAAAAGAGGAGCTGGTTAACTTGTAAAGGTCCCCTGAGCACAGTTCAGACCAGACTTTCAATCCATTTATTATATTATATTAAAAAAAAAAAAAAAAAGATAGAAAAAGTGAACATGGGTCGTTGATGAAGTAATGGTTTGAAATGAACTATGTCGATGATGACCGTCGTAAAGGCATTTGCTAAGTCAAACTATGCGTGATGAGTCTGTTTTTTTCTTTAATATTACAAGAAACCCAAAACTATGTCCATTATAATATAAATATTTCAAACTTTTTTTAGTATCGCCAAAATATTAAACTTGCCCATTGTGACACAAATATCCTTAACTATTTTTTTCGTGTTCCCAAAAAAATCCAAACTTATGTATATGTGATATATATAATATTTGTTTCAATTCCGTTTATAATATTTGTCACACCGATATAGGTTCAAGGTTTTTTGTGACGCAAAAAAAGAGCTTGGGGCATTTGTGTCACAACGAGCAAGTTTATAATTTTTAATGACACAAATTTTTTTTTGGGAATATTTAAGTTGTAATAAACCTAGTTTTGGGTCTTTTGTAAGATTAACCCTTTAAGATATTAGAAATAAGAAAGAAAATTATTATATTGCGATATAACGAAATAGTCTTTAGTCATGCTACCGAGAAAATATCGATAAAAAGTAGTTTAGTTGAACAAAAAGTGTACAGTTCTAGAATGGCTGAATAAGCTTTTGGAGGGCTTCAATGCTAGAAATAGGAAATTAGAGGCCTTTAAAGAAAATATAACAAACCCACCTTGCTATGGGCGCATTGGCTCGGGCAGACTTCCCCCATCTCGCTTGGGAGGGTTCGATTCTTCGCGCACGCAATTACGCGACTTAAGTGCAGTACCGTGGAAGGTGGGTCCTTGTACTAGTGTCACCCCGAGTTTGCATCGCCGGCTGTCGGCTGCCAACTGTACGGCAGTTTCCAAGTTATCAATATATATAACAAAAGTATCTATAATCACAAAGATATGATTTCATTGAAATTACGGAATGATTGTACACTCTTTAGTGAAATTATAAAATCTCATATAAAAAAAGAAAGATATATTTATTAGCGCATAACGTGTGTCTGGGTACAGTTATGGGTGCATTCATTATAATAATAACCTTAACAATTACAATAATAATTATAATAATAATCAATTAATCACACACGTTTATTTTAACAGGCACGTGCCAGCAATTTGACTGGGCCCGAGTCGGAACGACGGATGCCTCCGGGGGGTCCAAGGCTGGCCACGTGACTCGCATGTCCTTCTATCCATTTGAATAATGCCGCCAAAGAAAAAGAAATGCTGCATTTAATTAACGATATTGATTTTTTAATAAAGTAACTTAACTTGTTCTCATTAAATTGAATTCGTCATCCACATGTTTTAATATCGCGAAAATTATATAACATTAATTTGTAAATTAAATTCCTTGAACAAGTGTGTCAAATAAAAATGATCTGACCTAAATTAACAATTTTCATGCAATATAAATCTAATAATTCATGTCAATTCTGATCTCTATTATTAAAACATTTGAGTAAATGAGCACGAGATTGAATAAGGATAAGAAATAATCATAAAAATTGATTAAGTCTAAATAAGTTGCAAATCTATTTAACATTCATATTATTTTGGATTTTACTAATTCTAAACTCATTTACAATCTATTTATTAAATAATTTTGTCTCTATAATAATCAATTTCATTCTATCTTCTTGAATTTTCCCACGGGAAATGCTCGAAACGGAAGGGATCGAACCGACGGATAAAGGGCATTTCTGGTATTACGGAAGATGCTGGGAGCGGCGTCTCTCTCTCTCTTCTTCATCCCACGAGTTTCGTATGGATCGGCAGCCGTCATTGTCGAAGGGCGTTTGACCGTTCTACCCTCCGAGCAAAAACATAACGTTTTTCGTGCTGATCTTTGGACAAGCTCACACGCCAAAGATATTGTTCAAAATTGCTTTTTTTTCCACGTTTCTCCTTTCAAGACCGCATACGCGTGTATTGGCGTATGTGTAGCTGTGGGCTCCCCTTTTACAATCACAAATTATTAAAAATAAGATTAATATAAAAAAAAATCTTAAACCTTTGACAAATTCAATCTAAACAAACTTTTCGACTATCAAAAACCACAAATTTATATATCCACGATAAATTTATTCCAAATCAATATTCTAATTATTAAAAATCATAAATTGACATATTTGTGACAAATTAACAATCTGTTAACTCTCATTAAATTGAATTACTATAAAAAAAACACAAATATATACATTTATGACAAATGGAGGATAAAACCAAAAATTCATACATTCGTCAACTATCACATGTCATCAAACTTAGCAATTTAACGTTCAAAACTAACGGAGACTGAATTTATCACAAGTATATCAGTTTGGGTTTTTCGTAGTCAACAAATTAATTTTGGGTAGATTGATCATAGATCTACCAATTTGAGATTTTTTTATAATACCCTTAAAAATATATGAAATTGATCGATTCAACACATTTCGGCATCTAATGAACAAAAAATTGACATACAACTTGCATTTCATGATTGGACTAAGATAGTTGATGAGGCTTGTAATGATTATGCGATATCAACTACTATTAACTACAAAATACCTAAGGGCGCATACGTTATGACATTGTGCTCTTTAGATAGTTTTACCGCATCAAGGGGGTTATTACACTAATTTTGTGATCCTACACTTCAGCCTACATTTTTTGGATAGTCGGGATCTAATGTTGATTTCCAAGGGCTATCTTGAATCCAATGGGGTAACAGGGTGTCAAAGGAGCGGTTTATAATAGTTAAAGGCACAATGCCTAATTGTCAAACAAGTAGTTAGTGTTTCAACATACACGTTGCCTATAAAATCATGGACACCTTTTTATTTTCCTTTTCTACGTACCTATGTGGTAGCAAAGCACTTTTTGCTTTCGGATTACAAAGCTGGTTAGTGGACTTTCCCCTTTTTCATGAGTGCTCATTATCTACAAAGAGGATGGCATTGAGGCTGGAGTGCATGTATCAAACGACACGGTTCATTATTATCATCATCATGATCATAAGAAAATGCGTTCCGAGGTGGCATAAGGATCATGCAGCTCTCTCCATCCTTCCGGAGCAAAGGCTTTGAGATCCAATGGCAAAGAAAGTGGGTCAAAAGCAAGATCACACACTGAAATTCAGGAGGAGATCAAATCTGATGTTTTGTGGATCATGTTAAGAATCCTACTTTTAGTGGGAAGTTAATCAATCATGCGAAGCTCTAAAGGATTTCATGGGCCAGTGAGGGACAAGTGTTTGAGAAATGACATCGTTTCCACTTACCCAAAAAGCAAGGCAAGAGGAAAAGGTACAAAAGAGAGAGAGAGAGAGAGAGAGAGAGAGAGAGAAATGGACCTAAATTTCCATGTCACCCCTGCACGGTCTCGACAACAAAATGGAACTCCAAATCCTCCCACCAAGTTCAGCTTTCTCCGTCTTGTTCTGTCTTGGCGTGTGCCTTGGCTTTTTCTCGATAAGCATACGCAAGAGGAGGAGGAGACCACCTCCAATGGCCCCCACCACCCACCGATTCTCTTTTTGCTCAGCCCATGGTTTTCCAGGTGGACTGCATCTTCTGTCCGTCCCTGCTACACGTTCTTCGCATCCCTCCCATCAAATTTCAATCAAATTGAGTCGGGATCTAATCCGTTCGTCAGACTTGTAAGGCATCGGGCATGAGTTTCCAGTTAGTCGCACGCCCTACATCTGTGCCCTAGAATTACATAAAAAAAACAAGAATTCATAATTCCTTTTTGCGTGACGGGGAAAGGTGACGTGCGGAATTTCTAACTAGGTCGATCTAGAAGCCCGGCGATGACTCGTTCCTCTCCTTTTGCTAATGTTGTCCAGTGTTTTCGAACAGAAAACCTAAAAGCGCAAGGGCAATCTAGTCAGCTCGTAGACCTTTTCGAAACTTTAAAACAAAAGGTAAGATTCTGTGCATAACAAAACTATGCCAACGCGCATATGCAAAATCTTATTAGGTCAAATCGACAGAAACAAGGACAAGGATTAAAGTAGGAAGAGTCAGTGGGGGTGGGGGCATATGGACGTCTAAATCAGAGCCGTTTCCAATTTGGAAAATTGGGGTTGCCGGAAGGACGGGTGGGCGACTTCCCACTTGCCTTCTTTGTAATTCACACCCCCTTAAAATCTCTGGCCAACCACTCTTTGTTATCGTATGGTCAACAACCAACTCCAACATCACCAGAAATTGGATTAGTTTTGTAAAGGTACGTGAACATCCAACCTCTCTCTCTCTCTCTCTCTCTCTCTCTCTCTCTTTCTCTAAGCTCCTTCCTCCCAAATTGGATTTAGTTTATTTCCCATTCTCATGGCTACATCCAATCCCAACACTCTTGTCTCTTGTCTTCCCAGTGTTCCTATCGAACTTGATATTAATAACTGCTACCGTTTGAAAAGGTACGGTGATTTCTCTTTCTACGGCTTATTGAATCTGATGAATGATACTCCTCCTCAATGAAACAATTATTATGAGATAGACCTAATAACTGGACGAGCCTAACATGAGCTTGAGCTGGGCCCAACCCAAGGGGTAACATGCATTAACCTTGTCGAGGCCTACCCACGTCCGGGGTGCACGAGACCATTTCCGGAGCCAGCCCTGCCCAATCGTATGGGCTAAAATTCTCTTAACATGATTTAGAACACATTATTTATCCATGAAATGATAGGGAGTGTTGAGATGGGAAGAAAGAGTAAGGGTCATGGGTTACTTAGTAAAGTCGAGTCGTCGATTGTGTAAATTGATATGACAGAGAGAGGCACTAGATGGCGAGGAGTGTTGTTCACGACTGGGATAGAAGCCATGGCTTTGACGGTTCGCATTGGCGGAGGAAGGCAGGGCTCGGCCAGGCTCACCCAAACGGGACTATTTCCTCGGCCAAGCCCACTAATTTGGTGGGCGGGCCCATTAGTCGCTAGGCCCTCGATGAGGTCTACTTGTGGGAGAGAAGAGGTATAAATCCAGTGTTCCAAGAAGCTAATCAATCCAGATTCCAGAGCATGAAATATTGGTAATTCCAGGCCCAAAACTGAAACAATTTAGGCAATCCATACCATATCCAAATTGGATGGATGTGCACCTTAATGCAGCCACACAAAATTTGAGCTGGACTGACCGATGTCCAAATGGTCCAGGCCCAACTAGAGATATCGCAACCCAACTTCTGGCCCAAAGCATCTTCCGGGTCATGCCGACGCCGCACGCAGAGCCATCCCTCGCTGCCTTCGCCGCTCTCTCTCTTCCCCGTCCCGATTCATCAATACAAGTTTCGCTGCATTTCCCTTTTTTACTTCGTTTTCGATTGCTTCGTCAGTCTGCTTGTTGACGTGTGTCCGATTCTTGCATCGGCTATGTCCCGTTCGCGTGTCGGTATCATTCGAATTTGGGAATTTAAGCTGCTTGCGCTTGAAGGAATAACGCGACTTGCGACTTGAAAGATTACCCTTTTGACTGCAAGTCGGCCCGGTTGGAGTTCAGGGCTCTTCCTGCTTTCCGCAAACCAAAGTTTCCTATCCACTGCACAACGTGTATTTGACCAACTGTGGACTCGTCTATATTTCTCCCTCTTTTGGGGAAGGGGGTTTCGACATGAGGAATGGTGTGATAGTTGGAACCGGATTCAATGCGCAAAATTCATGGTTCCCAGTTATGGACAGGCCTGCTCATACTTTCTTGAAAGGCTGACAATTTGTGGCATTTCTGTTGGTTGCTTATTTTCCCTCTTTAAGAACGCAAAAACCAATGGTTGTATAGTGGATAGTTCCTGCCTCTTGGATGAATTGTGTATTCTGAATGGCTTAAATTCAATAAATTCACTTGGGTCAATCTTGCAATCTTAGGTTCGTCGAAGATGCACCTTATCAAGTTAGAAGAACAGTTCGATGGTGTGCTTGCCAAGATCCGAGGTCTGTTCTTCTTCTGCTATCAGCTTCTTATTGCTTTATAGCTAGACACATATCACACGGAAGTGATGGGACCGCAGTTCTTACCACTTGGAGGGTCCCCGGAATAAGAAATATCTTATGCTTTTGTCTGATTGAAATTGATAGATGAGTCTTCACCAGCAATTTTATACTTCACCGCAGCATGATGTGGTCCTTGTAAGTAATCTTAACCATCTAGGCATTTCTCAATGCCCTCCAGGCACTTCTTTCTCTTGATTATCCTCTGTTACTCGAATTAAAAAGGTTATTTTAGCCTTGACATTAATCCGTGTCTTGCAGGCAGATTCATGTCCCCTGCCATTGAAGCATTGAATGAGAAGTACCCTCACGTGACTGTGTATAAAATAGACATTGATAAGGTAATAACTTTTGCTTCTTCTCTGGTTTCCACATAGTCCCTCTAGACCGTTTCATTAATCTTAGTGGAAGTTCTCCATGGTGATGCTAACGGCTTTCTCTTCTATGATAGAAATGCTTTCTACTCTTGGAAGCTAAAGTTGTTGATTTGTCTGCAGGAGGGCATTCAAGACAAATTGATGGAGCTGAGGATAGATTCTGTGGTAAGACAATGTTTATGCATGTAATTGGATGCTATCTTCAAGCAGTGTATACGGTATTTTTAATTTCACTAACAAAGATAATCTGAAGATTGCTTTACTAGTTGATGCTGCAAATGGAGGAACATTCTCAGAACTCAAGCTTGTCTTGGAAAGAAATCTGTGTCCGGAAGCCTCATTCTTATCTATGGAAGAAAATTCTTGATTGTGATCTAAAATGTCTAGCATACTAATGGTGGTTCCTTCTAATAGTGTATATCTTGGTACAGAGATAACAGCTCTTTTCTATTATCAAACTGCTTGTACACCAAAACACCAATTCTTTTGCTCCAATATGATTGCATGTGCACAGATTGGGTAATATGCCTTTAGTAAAGTCCCCAAGTATATGCAATCAGATTGGGTGGTGGTTGCCAACTGCCAATTATAACCTAAGACCCAGCCTAACTTATGAAGTGTCAAATAATCATCTTCCAATATTGTTTTTATAAATTTCAGTTACAGAAACAATTACATGCTAATCTTAGAGAGTGTTTAACATTAACAGCTCAGAAGTAGATTAGATAAAGTCATGAAGCATCATTGTCGGTAACCATGCCCATAGCAACCCTCTTAGCATAACTTGCTTCTCAAGGAAAAGAGAAGGTTCATTTTAATAACAGTTATCATCACCATTAAGCAGGGATTTTCTATTGATATGTTCACTTTGCTTCTTCAATCTTTTCTTCTTAACCAAGTCACTCATTAGAGATCTGTGCCTAGACTCTTTTACAGGGTGAAGCTCTGGATTAGGGCATGCTAGAGGTAAAATACAGTAGGCTGACCAATTATGTTGCTAACTCCTCAATGAAAAGCCAATATCGATGCTGTATTTTGATTATCCGCGTATGTCCTCACTCATGACCCAACAAAAAATAATTATGTTATGCGATTGCATAAAGTCTCAAATAAGTTAAACAAGAGGACATATGCAACTACTGCATGCAATATCAAAAGGTATAAGCTCTCAAAGTTTACAAATAGGACAAGGCACACAACCTTAAAAGATTTGATTTTCGAGGATAACCGGTATCTTTTCAACGGGTGCAAGTCAATATACAATAGGATGAAAGAGAGAAGAAATTAGCTTGTACTGACCAGTGGTTAAAAAGGTATAAGTTGGGAAAAAGTATAATAGTGTCGTAAATAGAAGAGAGTGGAAACATACCAAATGCTCAGAAAAATGACTGCCAATCATGACCTTGAAAAATGAGCTAGCATTAGGTGATGCGTTTTTGTTCTTTCCATGAAGAATCACATAATTCCTTGAGCATTATGCACAAGCTTCCATTTTGCAGCCTATTGATAATCTGATTAGTTGGACACCTATGCACCGAAAAGTATTTCTTTTAACATGATAAAGCATTTGTAGGGAGAAGCACAAACAAAATTCTCAAAGAACAGAAGTTCCCGATCCTCTTATGATGTTTTTTTTCTTGCGACTCTATAATCAACAGTTTCAAGTTTGAAAATCAACTTCCTAATAGGAGGATTAGGAAAAAGCTAACTTTTAAAAGACTCTGCGAATGAGTGAGATAATGTTGGAGGTTTGTTTGTAAAAAACAAACTAAGTGCATTTTCCTTGTCCTACATAGGAAAAAGTGGGAGGAAGTTGGTCAATTAATAAGTGTGAGGTTTCCTTTGTGTATCTAAATGAATGATTGGGTGGAGCTAGACCCCACCATCCCCGCGTGCGGGTGCGCAAATAATTGCGTGATTTTCGCTTACTATCCATCATAAAGCTCAATTCTTCAGCAAAGACCATTTTGGAAAGATTTTGACTTTTTTCCACAACTCTTTATACATACCGATGCCATCTATTTCACTAACTTTTCCACACTGATGCCATTTGTTTCACTGACTTTTCCACGTTCAGTCTGCAATGGCATTGATCTAGCTCAGCCAATGCCCCATGAAGCACTCTCCCATGAAATCTTCTCACTGGTGGGGTCATCCAAAGAATTTCTAGTACTCCTACTTCTTTTCTTACTGGTCCTGTTTTTCTAGAAAATCTACTTTTCTGCATCCACGACGATCATATATGTCGACCTTGAAGTGGGAACCCAGGTAATAGAACAAGAGAAAATATCCAAATTCTAAACCATGGTGGCATGCAAAAGCATTCCAACCTCTCTGGAATGCAAATGATCCATCAACCTCGAACAAAGTCACTTCCCATTGCCTCTCACCTAAATCATCTGAACGGATATTTTGATTAAGCAGTCCTGAGATTGTCGGAGCAAATTTTGGAGGAATGTATTGCAATTGGAAAAACATCTATTATAAAACAGAGCTTATTGTTGCGACAGAATCAAAGCGACAAACTATGATCATGCCTATCTAGATCAAATTTCAAGAGAAAGTTGGCTGCACGAGCATCACATTACTGAAATATTGCATATCAAGTTAGCCCAACTAAAATCATCTGAGCACTTGATAGGCAATAATTGGAAACAAAAATACAATATCGTAAATGATCCATGTAAATGCCAACACCGTGACTTATTCAGGTCATGTAGAAGTTCTCGATTCTCTTATGATGTTTTTTTCTTGCGACTGTATAATCGACAGTTTCAAGTTTGAAAATCAACTTCCCAATAGGAGGATTAGGAAGAAGCTGACTTTTAAAAGGCTCAGTGAATGAGTAAGATAATGTTGAAGGTTTGTTTGTAAAAAACAAATTAAGGGCATTTTTCTTGTCCCACATAAGAAAAGTGGGAGGAAATTAGTTAATTAATAAGTATGGGATTTTCTTTTGTACCTAAAGGAATAATTGGGTGGGGCTAGACCCCACCATACTTGCGTGCGGGTGCGCAAATAATTGCGCGATTTTGGCTTACTTTCCATCATAAAGCTCAATTCTTCAGCAAAGACTCTTTTGGAAAGATGTTGATTTTTTCAACAACTCGTTAGACATCCACAACTCTTTAGACATATCGATGCCATCTATTTCATTGACTTTTCCACATTTGGTCTGCAATGGCATTGATCTAGCTTAGCCAATGCCCCAGAAACATCTGGAGCACTCTACCACCCGTGGTGGTGGCATAGGTGGTTGGACACTGGTTCCTCTCACGAAAGGTCCAATATTCGATCCACAGCGTCATCTGCCTTGAAGGAAAGGAACTCAAGACTTACCCGGCATGCAAGGGTGGTGGTGACTCTACCTGTTGTCCAAGGTTTACCTGTCGGCTGTACGGGGTTCCTTGGGTAACCAAAAAAAAAAACAATTGGAGCACTCTCACGTGAAATCTTCTCACTGGTGGGGTCATCTAAAGAATTCCTAGTACTCCTACTTCTTTTCTTACTGGTCCTGTTTTCTAGAAAATCTACTTTTCTGCATCCAGTCCAATTATATATGTCGACCCTGAAGTGGGAACCCAGGTAATAGAATAACAAAAAATATCCAAATTTTAAACCATGGTGGCATGCAAAAGCATTCCAACCTCTCTGGAATGCAAATGATCCATCAACCTCGGACAAAGTCACTTCCCATTGCTTCTCACCTGAATCCTCCGAACGGATATTTTGATTAAGTAGTCCTAAGATTGTCGGAGCAAATTTTGGAGTAATGTACTGCAAATGGAAAAACATCTATTGTAAAATAGAGCTTATTCGTACGACAGAATTAAAGCGACAAATTATGATCATGCCTATCCAGATCAAATTTCGGGAGAAAGTTGGCTGCACGAGCATCACATCACCGAAATATTGCATATCAAGTTAGCCAAACTAAAATCATCTGAGCACTTGATAGGCAATAATCTGAAACAAAAAGACAACATCGTAAATGATCCATGTAAATGCTAATACTGTGACTTATTCAGGTCATGTAGATGCGGAAATATAAAGGTCAACTACCGAAGTATATGCCTATTTCTTCATCAAGGCTCGGGATTGTCTGAGTACCACACATGTCGAGTTACATACTGGATGGTTAAGTTTTGTTAAATTAATCAATAGATATATTCATTGAGAAATTTTTACTTTCTATAGCATGACATGACATCTCATGCCACTTCTTATTGTTTCTTTTTGCATATTTTTAAATCAATTTCCTATTTCTTCTCAATCAAAAAAAAAAAAAAAAAAAAAAAACCAAGGGCAAACTCCACAAATGACACGGCATTTCTTTCACAAACTCCACAGTTTCAAGTTTGAAAATCAACTTCCCAATAGGAGGATTAGGAAAAAGCTGAATTTTAAAAGGCTTAGTGAATGAGTGAGATAATGTTGGAGGTTTGTTTGTAAAAAAACAAACTAAGTGCATTTTCCTTGTCCCACATAGGAAAAGTGGGAGGAAGTTGGCCTATTAATAAGTGTGGGGTTTCCTTTGTGTACCTAAAGGAATGATTGGGTGAGGCTAGACCCCACTATACCCGCGTGTGGGTGGGTGATTATTTGTTATTTGGCGCACTTAGCATTTTGCACGCTCGTGCGCCCGCAGTTTAATTAGCACTAACTCCTTTGTTATTTTATTTTTTCTTTCGTACGGTTATCTTATTAACTTTAATCAATTCAAAGGTTATTTTTTGGTTTTGAGAATTTTCGGAAATTATTTAAAAAAAAAAAATCGAAATTTTATTTATTTATAAATTTTATTTATTATTCCGAATTTTTGTGTGTATCTTTTCAAGACAACCTTTGGAAAATATACTTATTCAGTTTGCAACTTTTCCTGAAGGATTGCAATTGTTCGTTTTTCAACTTCTTTCGAATAGACGCCTTCATTTATTAAGACATTTTTTGAAAGGACACGTTTGTTCATTTTTTGCAATTTTTCTCGAAGAGTTGCCTATGCTTTAAAAGTGTTATGTATATATATACACACATGTCAATTTTCGGAAAAAAAGAGAGTGATAATTGTTTATCTTTTCGAACATTCTTTTTGAAAATTACAACCATCATTTCAATTGTTTCCTAGAGAGATCTTGGAGAAATATTAGAATTGCTATATAGTATTCTCATTTTGAGACTTTGTTGTATGATATTTGCCAGTAACTATTAACAACGTTGTGGGGCAAATAAATCTTTAAATAAAGTGATATCGCGCCTCAAAGTCCGACTTGAGTACTCAAAAGATCTGTTTTTATTATTCAACCCAATTCGAAGCCATAATTTCCCAACAGATAACACATGCAACTCCTCATATAATAAGATTGAAATTACCCATTGTATGTCATAAGCATGAACCTTGATTTCTTGCATTGTATCTAATCGCAACTGATCATGCTCTAAAATAAATGAATGATAACGTCCACTCCCAAAAAAGCTTCACAAAAACGCTGCTCCAAGAACAAATTTAGAGACAGATTACACATTTTGAAGTGTAGACGTGTTTAGACCAAAAAAAAAAAAAAAGTGTAGACGTGTATATTCGCTATGTTTCCATTTTCATCCTTCTAACGGTCAAAGACTCCAAAATATAGAAATGACTAATAAACGGATGCAAAGCTATTTACCAATATGTGTTCGGCCTCCTCAAAGGGTAAAAGAAACGAATAAACTAAAATCTGTAGAGATAGTCATTGTGACAGTCTTCCATAAACAGAGCCAGAATTTTTTGATATACTCCGTTGCCTTTCGATTTTAGCGAGAATTTTCTATATCAAATGCTCTTGAATAACACAACCCCGTATTCAGCGAACACACGGTCCCCACAGTCCACACAGTCCACACAGTCCACCAAGTTCAAAAAAGATGGTTCTTTTCCATAAGTCCAAGGCCTTAAACTAAGCAAAAACCAAGACTGAAACAAAAAAGCGCGAGAGGAGACAACTTCATAGCGGGAAGATCATCTACAAGGCCCTAAACTAAGTTCAAACGCTCTTGAATAACACGAACTCCGCATTCAGTGAACACCCGGTCCACACAGTCCACCAAGTTCAAAAAAGACGGTTCATTTCCGTAAGTCCAAGGCCTTAAACTAAGCAAAAACCAAGACCGAAACAAAAAAAAGGGCCAAAAGTGCGAAGATCATCTACAAGAACTCGAATACCGACCCGTCTTCCTTAGGGTTAAATCCTACCAACCGCTCTAGCCCTAGTTTTACAAAAGACCACTGTTATCACGCCCTCTTCCTGGCGCTGCCGTGCACGTTAAAAGGAGACGAGCAGGCATGCGCATTACACCCACCCGCAATGCGGCTCGAAACGTGCACTCGACTTCGCCTCCCCAACGCCAAAAGGCAAAGAGGAAGTCGCGATTACCAGAGCGAGGAAGCATGCGAAGCAAAAAAAAAACTCGATATCGCCTCCCGAGCGTCAAGCCATGATCAGCGGGAGCGAGCAGTAATTAGACCATCCGACGCTCAATGCGGGCCTAATTCGCTTAAAAGAAAAAAAAAAACTTTTAAGTTAGGTCCAATTCCAAGTCTATTCCGAACTTTTCTTTTGCCTAAAAAAATCTCAAATTTTAAGTCCGATCTCAAATTCGCTTTGGATTTTGTTTTGTCCTAAAAAAATCACCAATTTTCAATCCATCATCTTCCAACTTGACATGGCATTTCCATGTAATAACAAATCCACATTAATAAGGTGACATGAAAAATCATTTCCAATATGAAACCATTCTAGGATATGAACATTTTGGACAATTTATGATGATTTTTTAACAAAAGACTAATGGGCGCGAATTTGGGGCCAGAGTGAAAATTGGTGATTTTTTTCTTAGACCCCAAAGAAATTGAGAATAGAATTGGAATCGGATCTAAAGTTGGAATTCTTTTCTATAAATAAAAATTCAAAGCTGATTTGGATTGGACTTAAAGTTTGGAATTAAAAAATAAATAAAGAGGCTCAGAGTTCTTACCCATGTAGTTATATTATGGATTCATCTCTAGATACATGACACGACCATGGCGAACCAGAAAGAGTAAGACCGATTGTGCACTTTACTATGTGTATCATATAATGTCAAGTTTCATCGATTTGGACCCTATTCAACCGGAAGAAAGTCGGTCTACCGAGTTAGATTGATCCACAAAATAACGCTAAAATCCGTTCCTTCATCTAATATTCCCATAGAACTTCTTGCATCCAGTTCGCACCATTGCGTTGCCGTTTCTGATTCTTGATCCGCATAGCATAACTATAGCTACTTAAGCAGAAAACCAGTGCCTTTGATGAATCAATGAATCTATGTTGAATAATCTCGGGTAGCCGTCACGACTACCAAAATGAATTTTGCGACTCACAGAGGAGTTTACACTGGAGCCGGCTCACACAGATCAGAATCATTTTTCACGTCTGTGTCTGAGTCAAATGCTATCAGGGTGTCTTTGATAGATGAGTCGATGCTTCGGATGTCAGGGGATGGTGCATAGACGTTTTTTTCGCAGTTGGCTTCCATGAAAGGAGAGCTTCATAGCCCAATTCTCAACTTGCAGTAGATATTGGTGGTAAGAATTCGAGTGCCATCAAAGTGAACTTTGCCACAACCGAAAGCTCAAAAATCGCTCCGGCATATCTAATCATACCAGCCAGAAAGGTCCATTTTAATAACAGTTATCATCTCCGTACTCCAATTGATAATAAATATGTATATATACACATATGATCCCTATATACATAAGAGGCTCAGAGTTCTTACCCGTGTAGTTATTCAAGAGAGCCTCTTGTTTATCTATCCCGTCTGAGTTTCTGCTTTTTTCAAGTTTTTTGATGTTTGGATCTGTTTCCTCACAAGTCCTGTTATTGATAGAATCCAAAATTGGGTCTTTATCAACTCCTCTAGCTTCATCGTGACATGATTGTGATAAAGCAGCTCCAACAGAAGCTCAATTCTTCAGCAAAAACCGTTTTGGAAAGATGTTGACTTTTTCCACAACTCTTTAGACATACCGATGTCATCTGTTTCACTGACTTTTCCATGTTTGGTCTGCAATGGCATTGATCTAGCTTAGCCAATGCCCTAGAAACAACTGAAGCACTCTCATGTGAAATCTTCTCGCTGGTGGGGTCACCTAAAGAATTTCTAGTACTCTTACTTCTTTTCTTACTGGTCCTGTTTTTTTGGAAAATCTACTTTTTTGCATCCAGTCCGATCTTATATGTCGACCTTGAAGTGAGAACCTAGGTAATAAAACAACAGAAAATATCCAAATTCTAAACCATGGTGGCATGCAAAAGCATTCCAAACTCTCTCGAATGCAAAGGATCCATCAACGTCGGACAAAGTCACTCCCCATTACCTCCCACCTGAATCCTCCAAATGGATATATTGATTAAAGCAGTCCTGAGATTGTCGAAGCAAATTTTGGAGGAATGTACCGCAATTGGAAAAACATCTATTGTAAAACAGAGATTATTCTTACAACAGAATCAAAGTGACAAACTATGATCATGCCTATCCATATCAAATTTCAGGATAAAGTTGGCTGCACGAGCATCACATTACTGAAATATTGCATATCAAGTTACCACAACTAAAATCATTTGAGCACTTGATAGGCAATAATCTGAAACAAAAACACAACATTGTAAATGATCCGTGTAATTGCTAACACCGTGACTTATTCAGGTCATGTAGATGCAGAAATATAAAGGTCAACTACCTGAAGCATGTGCCTATTTCTTCATCAAGGCTCAGGATTGTTTGAGTACCACACATGTCGAGTTACTTACGGGATGGTTAAGTTTTGATAAATTAATCAATAGATATATTCCTTGATAAATTTTTACTTTCTATAGCACGACATGATATCTCATGCCACTTCTTATTGTTTCTTTTTGCATATTTTTAAGTCAATTTCCTATTTCTTCTCTATCAAAAGAAAAGAAAAGAAAAACCAAGGACAAACTCCACAAATGACACGGCATTTCCTTTACAATCTAACCAAACAAATGCACTCTTTTCTAACATGGCAATTATTTGATGCAGAAGCAAAGAATTTCAAGAAACAATTTATTGTTTCACTGGTTAGCATAGGTCGAATAGAACTTTTTATTTCTCTCAGTGGCTTACAACAGAAGTTCTATTAGTAACTGGTTTACACCACTAGGTAGGATTCTGATAAAAGAAATGTCTCTGTGTTAGATCTTTAGGCTTGTGCTCAAATTTGTTTTCATATTCAAATAAAGTTTCTATACACAAAACTTGTTAAATAGAAAGTTTTTGAAGTCCAGAAAAGAGTCCGTTAAGCAAGGATTTTCTATTGATATGTTCACTTTGCTTCTTCAATCTTTTCTTCTTAACTAAGTCACTCATTAGAGATATGTGCCCAGACTCATTCACAGGGTGAAGCTCTGGATTAGGGCATGCCAGAGGTAAAATACGGTAGGCTGACTAATTATGTTGCTAACTCCTCAATGAGAAGCCAATACTGATGCTGTATTTTGATTACCCGTGTATGTCCTCACTCATGACCCAACAAAAAATAATTATGTTATGCAATTGCATAAAATCTCAAATAAGTTAAACAAGAGGACAGATGCAACTATTGCATGCAATATCAAGCAGTATAAGCTCTCAAAGTTTACAAATAGCACAAGGCACACGACCTTAAAAGATTTGATTTTCGAGGATAACCAATATCTTTTCAATAGGTACAAGTCAATATACATTAGGATGAAAGAGAGAAGAAATTAGCTTGTACTGACCAGTGGTAAAGAAGGTATAAGTTGAGAAAAAGTATTACAGTGTCGTAAATAGAAGAGGATTGGAAACATACCAAAAGCTCAGAAAAATGACTGCCAATTATGACTTTAAAAAGGAGCTAACATTAGGTGATGCGTTTTTGTTCTTTTCATGAAGAAATTACACAACACCTTGAGCATTCTGCACAAGCTTCCATCTTGCAACCTATTGATAATCTGATCTGTTGGACACCTATGCACTAAAAAGTATTTCCTTTAACATGATAAAGCATTTGCAGGGAGAAGCACAAACAAAATTCTCAAAGAGCAGAAGTTCCCGATTCCCTTATGATATTTTTTTCTTGCGATTGCATAATCGACAATTTCAAGTTTGAAAATCAACTTCCCAATAAGAGGATTAGGAAAAAGCTGACTTTTAAAAGGCTCAGCAAATGAGTGAGATAACACACATGCAACTCCCCATATAATAAGATTGAAATTACCCATTGTATGTCATAAGCATGAACCTTGATTTCTTGCATTGTATCTAATCGTGGCTGATCATGCTCTAAAATAAATGAATGAGAACGTCCACTCCCAAAAAATCTTTACAGAAACGCTGCTCCAAGAACAAATTTAGCGACAAATTACACATTTTGAAGTGAAGACGTGTATATTCTCTATGTTTCCATTTTCATCCTGCTAACGGTCAAAGGCTCCAAAATATAGTAATGACCAATAAATGGATGCAAAGCTATTTACCAATATGTGTTCGGTCTCCTCAAAGGGTAAAAGAAATGAATAAACTAAAATCTGTAGAGATAGTCATTGTGACAGTCTTCCATAAACAGAGCCAGAATTTTCTGATATACTCCGTTGCCTTTCGATTTTAGCAAGAATTTTCTATATCAAATGCTCTTGAATAACACAACCCCGTATTCAGCGAACACACGGTCGACACAGCCCACACAGTCCACCAAGTTCCAAAAAGATGGTTCCTTTCCATAAGTCCAAGGCCTTAAACTAAGGAAAAACCAAGACCGAAACAAAAAAAAGGGCCAAAAGTGCGAAGATCATCTACAAGAACTCGCAAACCGACCCGTCTTCCTTAGGGTTAAATCCTACCAACCACTCAAGCCCTTAGTCTTACAAAAGATCACTGTTATCACGCCCTCCTCCTGGCGCTGCCGTGCACGTCAAAAGGAGACGAGCAGGCAATGCGCATTACACCCACCCGCAATGCGCCTCGAAACGTACACTCGACTTCGCCTCCCCAACGCCAAAAGGCAAAGAGGAAGTCGCGATTACCAGAGCGAGGAAGCATGCGAATAAAAACAAAAAACTCGACCTCGCCTCCCCAGCGTCAAGCCATGATCAGCGGGAGCGAGCAGTAATTAGACCATCCGACGTGCAATGCGGGCCTAAATATGATTTTTTTTTTTATTGAAAAAAAGTATTGTTAAAAAAATTTTATGCAATACAAAATTTTTAACAATTTTTATGCAAAACAAATTTAATGGAAAATTTTTATAATTCTTTTTAAAATATTTTTTAAAAAATCAAAATTTTAATTAGACTTGAGCCTCGCCAGTTGTCGGCGACCTGCCGGTGAGCTTGAGTCTCGCTTGGCCTGTCGCTGGTTGGCGGCCAGCCATCGACTAAGGAAGGAAGAAAAAGAAAAAGAAAAAGAAATTTGAATATGAAAAATAATTATAATTTCGATTTTTTATTAAAAAAATTATAAAGTTAAAGAAGGTCATAGGTTCAAAGTGGATTTCCTAATAACCCATTTACATCCATTTCTTTTTGTGTTTTATTTTCTCAAATCCAATTATAATCCATATTTAACTTTCACTTGACCAATATATGTCTCATTTAACTAAAAATGGATCATAATATGAGTTTATGACCCATTTTACCAGCTCTAGCTGGGCCCAACCCAAGGGGTAAGATGCATTAACCTTGTCCAAGCCTACCCACGTACGGGGTGCACGAGACCGTTTTCGAAGCCAGCCTTGCCCGATCATATGGGCTAAAATTCTCTTAACATGATTTGGAACACATTATTTATCCATGAAATGATAGGGAGTGTTGAGATGGGAAGAAAGAGTAAGGGCCGTGGGTTGCCGAGTAAAGTCGAGTCATCGATTGTGTAAATTGATATGAGAGAGAGAGGCACTAGATGGCGAGGAGTGTTGATCACGATTGGGATAGAAGCCATGGCTTTCACGGCTCGCATTGGCGGAGGAAGGCAGGGCTCGGCCAGGCTCACCCAAACGGGACTATTTCCTAGGCCAAGCCCACTAATTTGGTGGGCGGGCCCATTAGTCGCTAGGTCCTCGATGAGGTCTACTTGTGGGAGAAGAAGAGGTATAAATCCAGTGTTCCAAGAAGCTAATCAATCCAAATTCCAGAGCATGAAATCTTGGTAATTCCAGGCCCAAAACTGAAACAATTTAGGCAAACCATACCATATCCAAATTGGATGGATGTGCACCTTAATGCAGCCACACAAAATTTGAGCTGGAATGGCCGATGTCCAAATGGTCCAGGCCCAACAAGAGATATCGCAACCCAACTTATGGCCCAAAGCATCTCTCCCCTAGCTTTTGCTTTCCATCAATACCAGTTTCGCTGCATTTCCCTTTTTTACTTCGTTTTTGATTGCTTCCTCAGTCTGCTTGTTGACGTGTGTCCGATTCTTGCATCGGCTATGTCCCGTTCGCGTGTCGGTATCATTCCAATTTTTGGGAATTTAAGCTGCTCGCGCTTGAAGGAATAACGCGACTTGCGACTTAAAAAATTACCCTTTTTAACTGCAAGTCGGCCCGGTTGGAGTTCAGGGCTCTTCCTGCTTTCCGCAAAACCAAAGTTTCCTATCCACTGCACAACGTGCATTTGACCAACTGTGGACTCGTCTATATTTCTCCCTCTTTTGGGGAAGCGGGTTACAACATGAGGAAGGGTGTGATAGTTGGAACCGGATTCAATGCGCAAAATTCATGGTTCCCAGTTATGGACAGGCCTGCTCATACTTTCTTGAAAGGCTGACAATTTGTAGCATTTCTGTTGGTTGCTTATTCTCCCTCTTTAAGAACGCAAAAACCAATGGTTGTATAGTGGATAGTTCCTGCCCTCTTGGATGAATTGTGTATTCTGAATGGCTTAAATTCAATAAAGTCACTTGGGCCAATCTTGCAATCTTAAGTTCGTCGAAGATGCACCTTATCAAGTCAGAAGAACAGTTCGATGGTGTGCTTGCCAAGATCCGAGGTCTGTTCTTCTTCTGCTATCAGCTTCTTATTGCTTTATAGCTGGACGCATATCACACGGAAGTGATGGGACCGCAGTTGTTACCACTTGGAGGGTCCCCGAAATAAGAAATATCTTATGCTTTTGTCTGATTGAATTTGATAGATGAGTCTTCACCGGCAATTTCATACTTCACCGCAGCATGGTGTGGTCCTTGTAAGTAATCTCAACCATCTAGGCATTTCTCAATGCCCTTCAGGCACTTCTTCCTCTTGATTATCCTCTGTTACTCGAATTAAAAAGATTATTTTAGCCTTGACATTAATCCGTGTCTTGTAGGCAGATTCATGTCCCCTGCCATCGAAGCATTGAATTAGAAGTACCCTCACTTGACTGCGTATAAAATAGACATTGATCAGGTAATAACTTTTGCTTCTTCTCTGGTTTCCACATGGTCCCTCTAGACCATTTCATTAATCTCAGTGGAAGTTCTCCATGGTGATGCTGACGGCTTTCTCTTCTATGATAGAAATGCTTTCTACTCTTGGAAGCTAAAGTTGTCGATTTGTCTGCAGGAGGGCATTCAAGACAAATTGATGGAGCTGAGGATAGACTCTGTGGTAAGACAATGTTTATGCATGTAATTGGATGCTATCTTCAAGCAATGTATATGGTATTTTTAATGTCACTAACAAAGATAATCTGAAGATTGCTTTACTAGTTGATGCTGCAAATGGAGGAACATTCTCAGAACTCAAGCTTGTCTTGGAAAGAAATTTGTGTTCGGAAGCCTCATTCTTATCTATGGAATAAAATTCTTGATTGTGATCTAAAATGTCTTGCATACTAATGGTGGTTCCTTCTCATAGTGTATATCTTAGTACAGAGATAACAGCTCTTTTCTGTTATGAAACTGCTTGTACACCAAAATACCTATTCTTTTGCTCCAGTATGAATGCATGCGCACATAGCATAGCAGTTGTTGCTTCATTCTATATTGTCCATATCTAGTGCTTTTCAACTGCACAGCATTTACAGCCAATGTACTCTCATGGATGATACACAAAGCCCTGGAAGAAGGAAGCATTAAAGGGATCAGATTAAACAGATTTTGTCCAACGCTATCCCACTTACTGTTTGCTTGATGATGCTATTTTCTTTATGGATGGGACAGTTAGGGAATGTCAAAGTTTAGCGGATGTACTAAATCAATATTGTTATGCTACGGGTCAAGCAATTAACCCGAATAAGTCGAATATTTTTCAGCAATGGCTGCCCACAGGAGTTGAAACAGAATATGTCACAAGAAATGCGCGTGCCAAGCATCGACGGACTGGAAAATATCTAGGAATACCATCGATGGGGCCAATCAAAAAAAGACATGTTTGCATGGATTTTGGCAAGAGTGAACATGAAGCTAGCGGGATGGAAAGAAAAATACCTGTCTAAAGCTGGGAAAGAAATCTTGATCAAAACTGTGGTGCAAGCACTGCCGCAAAGACGCAATGTCAATCTTCAAGATACCTGTTTCGGTTGTAGAGCAATTGAGAAAAGAATCGCAGCATTCTGGTGGAAGCAAAATGAAGCCAAGAACAGCATGCATTGGAAAAAATGGGAGGTCCTAAAGTCCGAAAAGACAGGGGAGGTTTAGGTTTTAAAGACCTAATTACTTTCAACAAAGCAATGTTGGGTAAACAGGGCGTGGAGATTATCCCAATCACCCTCAGCATTATGGAGCCAAATCCTGAAAGGTTTATATTTTCCTAATGGAGTCTTCTGGAAAGCAAACAGAGGTCAAAGACCATCTTGGGGATGGCAGAGTCTTCTAATGGGACGTGAAGCCATTGCACCAAAACTAAGGTGGATTGTGGGAGACGGGAAATCTATTAACATTCGTCAAGACCAATGGCTCTCACAAGGAGTACTCGGAGGTCCGAAAAAAGCAGAGAAGATCCTCAAATAGTGGCTGACTTAATTGATGAGGAAAGGAAGGAGTGGAAAGAACCGCCGTTAAAACCAGATGTTTGAACGAAGACTTGTGCACGAAATCTTGTCTATACCTATCGCAATGCAGCCAAAGGCGAGATAAATTGATCTGGACAGGCAACAAAAATGGGAGCTACACAGTCAAAAGTGGTTATAATAGCGTCAAAACCAATTCCCTACAACAGGACAGAAACAGAGCTTCATCCTCATACCAGCCTCCCCGGATCCTCTGGACAAGACTATGGAACATACCAATCCCCCCCAAACTGAAAATATTTTTGTGGAGCCTATGTCAGGATGCAATACCAACCAAAGAAAAACTCTACCAGAGGAAGATCTTACCTGACCCACTTTGTCCTCTTTGTTCTAAAAATCCCGAGACAGTCGAGCACATCTTCTTTCACCGCAAAACAGTCCGAGAATATGGTCGGATCCGCGACTAAACCTCGGCCACGTACAAGCACGGTTACCGAATGGACAAATGGATGGCGGAATTTCTAGAAGCAAAAACAAACTCACGATGTAGAATTAACCGCAGAGGTGCTTTGGCAAATATGGAAAAACAGAACGACTTTGTCTTTCGGGACAGAAGGCTCCACCCGAGGCGTTAATCGACACGCCCTCGCACAAAAACCGAGCTATCGGCGTTGGAACCCGAGTAAGAGCAAGGAGATGCGAGGAAAGGTGAACTTACCCACGAACCGGATAGCACCGAAAAAAATCCAGATCCGAAGCCGAACGTGGATAGCTCGTGGGTAGATGGAGAATCGATTGGCTCGATTGCGGGCATCCTTCGCGACTCCGGCGGCTTCATGGTAGATGGTTTCGCCAAAGAGATTTATGCGTCTTCCTCCTTGCGGGCGGAAACCCTAGCCCCGCGACAAGGTTTGATTATGCTTTGAAACAGAGGGAAGCTCGACACGAAGGGGAAGTACTTGAACTGGGAAGGAGTTGGCTTTGTGAAAGTGATAGCCGCACGCTTGTCGAATCTGTTCGGGCCGGGAAGTAGCGCCATGGGCCGTGCAGACCAAGTACAGAATGCCAACAACTTTGGGCCCAACTCACCAACGCAAGAATCACATTTTGCCCGAGAGAAGCCAATCATGCCGTAGATTGGGTGGCAAAGGCACATCGCCTTAATTTTCTTCCTCCAAATTGGCTGCAGGAACCACCCACTCAACTCGGACTATTTTGTGTTCTGACTGCAATTTCTCCCCTCCATGTAACGCTCGTCGTTTTTTAAGGAATGAATGAAGTACTATTATCGACCAAAAAAAAAAAAAAAAAAAAAAAAAAAACTGCACAGCATTTGAACACACTTATTTGACCCAATTGACTTTATAATTTCCTGAAATGTATCTTTATTGGAGCAATAAGGAGTCGATCGTTCGTTCCTTGGCCATTAGGAAAATCTGTTTTAATATATTCTTTAATTGGAGCTATTACAGCTTCACTACAGCCGTGCCATCTTTTGAGATTTTATTTGATTTCTTTCTTTCTTTTTTTTTTTTTTCTTTTGGGCGCTTGGGGGTAGAAATGGGCCTAGATACAAAATCCATGATATGGAAAAAATTGACATGAACAGTGTTTTTGGAAGTGCATGACACCCTAAAGTTTTACAGAAATCCAAAGGAATATGGACCGAGTTTAGCTCGTTGATTGATCACAATAGCTTCGCAGTCGACTGACATTTTAACCAGGTGAGTGAATGTGTTGGGCAAGCGGAAGCTGATTCGATATTCGTTTCACTTTCCTCGTCCCATTTTGGAACTAAAATTTGAACTTTTCTTTCTGTTGGGTGGGGTTGCTTTTTCCGGCACATCACTACCGCTAGAGGAAATGGCGTGCAGAAGGTGCTCCCTTGATGCTAGATTAAATATGGTGTGTCTCAGTCTTTGAAAGCGAGTTTTGACATACATGCAAATTAAAATGGAAATGTCAAAAGGAGAAAAAAGGCTGCCTGTAGATAACCAAAGGCTGAGGATAGAGAATCATAATTATCTGCACATGCATGACAGCCGGAGATATATATATTGTTTTTTTAACAAAATCGGTTAGTTGTGTTTTCATCTAAATTATCACACATCTGCTTCACGTTATGATAGATTCGCGAATGACTTCTAGAATGCTAATGAATAAGGTCAATACAAGGAAACTTGAGAGATGATTAGTGATGATGAATTAAAGCGAAAAATACACCAATAGGCAAAATCTGTTTTCACCAATGTGCTCATGACAATGGACTTTGTAAATGCAATTTTTTTGTCCATGGATGCTAGATATCATGACAACGTGTTCATTTCCTCATTTAGAATAAGATAGTTAGGGCCCGTTTGGTTCGGCTTTTGGGGAATGTCTTTGGCCAAACGCAAATATCTTTAGGATAAAGGGGTTTTCGGGAATGCTCGGCCGTTTGGCAAATTACGCATTGAAAAGTTGCTTGTGCGAAAATACTTGTTTGGCAAAATTTATTCCAAATGGGCTTTTGCTTTTAATTTTTTTTTTTTTTTTTTTTTAAATCTGAAAATCAAATCCGCAGGGCGATGCCGACGGCCGGATCTCGCCGTCCGCCGCTTGAGGTCGCGACCTCTCGGGCGGCGCCGCGCCGTGACCTCAGGCGCCTGGAGGCGTAGAGGCCAAATCTGGCGGCCTGAGGTCGCCCGGACCCAGGCGGCACGCAACGCGACCTCAGGCGCTTGAGGTCGTAGAGGCCAAATCTGGCCTCCGGACCGCCAAATTTGGCAGCCTGAGGTCCGCGCGACCTCAGGCGACCTCAAGCAATGCGGACCTCGGGCAATGTCGCCGAGGTCCGCGCCGCCCGGGTCACGCGTCGCGGCACCCCCTGCACGGTGGTCACCAGCGACGCGCGACCCTCAGGCGGCAGCGGCGGTGGTTGCCGGAGAAGCTCAGTGGCCGGAAAGAAGAAGAAGAAGACGAGAAGAAGAAGAAGACGACGGGAAAGAAAAATGATGAACAATAGGCGTGGCATTTTCCAAATGCCGAATGTCCAATGCTGCTCCTCCCCAGCATTGCACATTGAGCATTCCGAATGCTCATACTTGGGTAAAGGAGCTTCCAAAAAATTTGCCAATCACTAAAATTTTCCCCAAGGGGTTTTGGGAATGCTCAACCAAACACCCCCTTAATGCTGGTGTGAGAAAGGAGAAAAGAATTAGCACAAAGAAAAAGGGTAAGGTAAGAGTAATTCTGTATCAGGGAGCTTGTAGCAGCAATGAGTTAGTAGCTGCAATGATGTTTAGTTCAGTATACTTTTTGAAGAACTTTTTGCTATTTATGTTTACTTTTAAATACTTTGAGTGTTTTTTGTTTGGGTTCGGATACCCCCAAACAAACCAAAATACATCAGAATCTGTGAAATGCAATAAATAAATTATCTCTTATGTACTTGTTTGCGACAACAATGGCATCACTTACCAACTACGATCGGGAAAGGGAAGTTAGCCCTGATGAATCACAGTCGATTTAGGACTGAAAGTACTAAAGAAAGAGTAAATTTCTTTAGCGTACGCACTAATAAAGTTCTCTAAAAGTGACTTTTATCTTTTTCCTCCCAAAATCGGGCCTAACCGGCTCTCAAGAAAAGTAGGGTCGTGGATTAGACGAATCAGTCAGTTGATTGGCCAAAACGGGCCAAGAATCGATGGATTTCTTGGGAATCGGTGGATTGTCGCTCTCTTTTTCATGTCGCATGTTTACTCATTGGTCTTTCTTGTCTCTCTTTTCCATCTACTTTGACTAAAGTGATCCAAAAAGAAAAAAGAATTGACTTCGACTCAGCTTCCTCTTCTCCTGATACTCTCTTGGAACAGTCAAATGAGTTGGACTGGGTATGACTTAGGGGGGGATCTTCGGCTCTCCACTACTGATTTTATCTTTTCATCTGTAAAAAAATATTTCAAGCTTATCTTTGTAGGATTCAGAATTTGGAAAAATCTTGATTCCTTACAATATGTGATAAAATTGGTGAAGAAATATTGTGGATGTTGATCTAAAACCCTAATTCACTCGTCCATAAATAGGTCGCCACACTACAAAATTAAGGGGGCCACACAATGTACATACACGACCACATTGAGGGGGGTTTATTTGTTTCGGGGTTTTTTCTCTCGGTTTTTTCGAGGTAAAAAACTGAAGACAAAAGAAAAAAATTCTTTCTTCGGTTTTTAGGGTTTTTGGGGGTCTTCCTTCGTTCCTTCGAGAGAGAGAGATACAAAGGGAAAAGCCTTTTAGGAGGGGGGAAAAGTGAGCAGAAGTTTTTCTTTCTGCTGAAAAGGTTCTGCAGAAAAGTAAACAGCAGAAAAGTAAAAAGGGAGCAGAGACAGAGAAGTCGTGCAGCAGGGGGAGGAAAAGGGGAAAAAGCAAAAGAAAAGAGGAAAAAAGCAGAGCAGAGAACAGAGGAGACTGTTCATCTTCCCCCATATAAAACCGGTGCCGCTCCTCATGCCGCGTTTGGCTGTGATCTTCGAGCAGCATCACCGAGAAGCCGAACCCCTGCTCGTCCCCCGTGCCGGTCGCCGCCCTGCAGCCGGAGCCTGGTACCTCCTCGCCGCGTCAACGCCGCCGGCAGCCGAAGCCCGCGACGCCCCTGTCACCGTCGCTCCGCCAGCACCGACGCCTGCTGCAGCCCAACGCCAGAAGCAGCAGCCCCCTGCTCCGTCGTGCCTCAGTCCCTGTTCTGCCTCGCCGCTCCGCCACCGCGCCTCCCCGAGCACCACCTGCGAGCGCCAGCACCCGGGTCACCCGCGGCCCAACACCGCGTCTCCGCCTCGCCTGCATCCCGCTGGTCTTCGATCCCCTTCGCCGCCCGCTCGCCGTCTCTGAGCACCACCGCAGCTCGCCCCCTCGCGATACCAGCCCTGTCGCAGCGCCACTGCCTCGCCCCGCCGCGCCTCCTCCGCGAGCAGCCCGCGACGCCAGCCACGCCGTCGCCCCGCCGAAGCTCCGCCCTGTCTCCGCGTGTCTCTGCCGCTCCTGCAGCTAGACCCGACGCCTGCAGCGCCTCCGACCAGCGACCCGCCACCGCGCCTCCGCGGCACATATAAGAGGGGGAAGTCAAGAGAATGAGGGCTTTTTGTGGGATTGGGAAATTGGACGATCTCGAGCTCGGATTATAGCTGAAATCTCTCTCCGTCTTCTCTCCTCCGCTTGCTCGAGCGCCTCCGTCGCCGCTACAGGTGCGTTGCCTTCATTTCTTCTTGCCGTTTTGCCTCTTGTATTTTTTTTTTTTATTATCTTTTCTCTACCGATTCATCTTCCACGAGGCGTTGTGGACGAGGGGGACGGGCTTGGCTCTGTTGAAATGGAGTGTTCGGCTTGGTTTCGAGCGGCGGGAGGAGATGTCTCTCCGTGTTTCGGATTAAGTTAGAGACTTTCGGTTTTGGCTTCTTCTTTTTGTTTTTTTGAAGTTGCGGACGACGAGGCGATTGCGAGCTGTCGATCTGGTTGTGGCGATGAGTACGCCCCATTAGTTCCGCTCCTTGAAGGAGTGAAGATGGCTTAGTGGTTTGGGGCGGGAACGCGTGAGGGCTTGGGCTTGGTGCTGGGTGGGGCGGGGAACTTTTAGGGTCTTCCGTTCTGCGTATCATGTGGTTTATTGATGAAGCTGGAAGTAATTCATCCTTCTTATCTTGCTAATCTGTGTTTGGATTAGTTTTCAGGTTGATTGAGATGCTTTTGAGCAAAAAGGTGTGGAACTTGTTGACGCAGTACCCTCCTGTTATCTACTTTGAGAGCGGGGGCTTTTCTTTTTCCGGAAGCGTCAATCCTTCTCCTCAGACAGACTCGACCTAGCCACCTCGACCATCTCCATTGGACTCTCCTCGCACCGGGCGGCCATTTTCTCGAGCTTTGCTGACGCTGCTTCTGATGAGGTAAGCATCTCGCTCCCCCCATACCGCTCAGGACTACTTGTGCTTGCGCTCACACCTGAGTCGCCTAATTCCTCTCTTTTCTCTTTCTCCTTTCCGAATTTCTAGGGTTTCCCTGCTCAATAGAGGAGTCTTCTCTTCATGTCGCTGCATCTGATCATAAGCTAAGCTATGCTGCTGCTACTTTAGGTCAATAATTTCTCAAGGGGTAATATGATTTCTAGCGCTACTATTTTCTGGCGAGAAATTTGTAATCGCATAGCAGGACAACCTCAATGCATGAGTTCTTTCTGTCTTGGGCTATCTTTACTTTCTACTTATGAGTGCATGCTCACACAATACGATGTCTCAACAATTATATGTTAATGTTCACCGATAGTTTTGTTGCATTCCTGTAAACAACAGCAGATTCTAAACAATGTTGCATTCTGCTTTGCTTGGGTACTTAGGAGATGGAGGAACTTGGGGGGTGGGGATTCAAAATTGAAATGTGCATAGATTTAGAATTTTCCCTCTATATCTCTCTCACAGAAATCTAAAATTATGCAAACTTCATACCAATTCCATTCTCCCCTCTTTCATTAGTTTTCCAAACAGAGCCTCGGAGGAGAATGACTTATCAAATGAGTCGAGGAAAACTCTTAATGTAAAATTTTTGCTTTATATCTCTCTCACAGAAATTTCAGAGTATTCCAAACTAAACACCTACTTCCATCGCCTCCTCTTTCATTGGTTTCCCAATCAGAGCCTTAGAGAACGACTTATCACATATGTTGGGGATAACTTCCGGTTTATTTGCTATTTTGTGGGTCATGAGGTCAGAGCTTCTTAACGTTTTTCTTGCTTGTGAAGGCTCATTGAGTGTGATGCAGGCTCTATCCTCTGTGTCTGCATCATGTGTGTTCTGGGCCAATCAAAGGTTGTTCTTCCAATTCACTCCACGCTATAGATTAGCTGGGGCCAAAAAGTGAAACCTATTTGGCAGAGATTATTTTTAACCAGGTTAAAGCTGAACAACTCAAGCTCATTGCATGGGCATCGCCAGAGTCTAGAATACTGACTTTCTTTATCCTTTGGAGAGAGTGAGCAAGATCATTAATATCTTGGAGCTTTTAAGGCTTGTTTTTCTTTTTAATGAAATTAAACTAGAGAACCACTCTCAATATGAGTCCACTTCTCTGATTCTTCTTTAAACGACTGACTCTCTTTGCATTGGCTACCTTTTTGGCTAATGCAACATTTCTATGATGTCACACTCTAGTTGCCATTATGTGCCTATGGTATTAGTATAATTGTTATTTGAACTGTTTCAGAATATAGTTAGGTGTTGTATGGTACTCAGAAGGATGGTGTAAGCCTTTTGTATTTTGGAAATTGAATTGGTCCTTTAACTATTTCCGATGCTTCTTTCTCGCTATATCTGTTTCGGCTGATATTTCTGTTATTTCATTCTAAAAGCACACTCAGCCGCATGATGTGTAAATCTGCAGCCTAAAATGGATGCCGCCTCCTCCTCTTCCCGTTGTAAGCCTCGGCAAGCTATTGAGAAGTGGATGCCAAAGGCGCGCCGTTTGCCTCTCCGGCTCCTTTTGGTGATTCCAACCTCGCATCGATGCAGGAAGCTGGGGTGGACAAATCATCATCAAGAAAAGGAGGAAATATAACCTCAGAAAGCCACACAAGAGTAAGCCACACAAGAGTAAGGTCAGCAAATTCTTGTCTTTGCTTGATCCGTTCATTTCTTAAATAAAATTTTAGAAAGTTGTGGGTTTTAAGGATGTGTTCTGAGCATAGTTTTATGGTAATACGTAGGCTCGGAATACTACAATCGACACTATTGACACTAAGTTTTCATTATTGCTCTTCCTCAAGCGAGTGGAGAGATTGAATTCTAGGGAACGAGCTACAATTGAAAGAGTGAGATTTGGAGGTTTGTTACGCCTACTATAATAGATTATGGCAAGGACTTTAGACAAATGGAATGATATAAAATTTGAACTTTCTCGTACGATTTCGCTTTTGCTGACTCCTTTAAATGTGGCATTAATTTTTAGCCTTCGTGTTACTGGAATCTTCGTAATAAGCTCTTATATTTATTCACACGAAAAAAAATCCATTGCATAAGATTAAGAAGAAGCTTGATGAGCCAAACAATGATTTGGATTTTATAATGTATTTTTTGCTCCACATTTGCCACTTTTCTCTTTCCAAATCCGACTCGAATAGTTGATAGTTGATTTGTGCCTCTCCTTAAAAATTCAAAAAAATATTTAAAAATTGCCACGTCAGCGTTCGGTCACCGGCCGATGTCCACGTCATTGCCGGCAGGCCAAAATTGGCTGGATGGACTGAATTTGTACCGATGTGTAAAAAGATTTAGAACTAAATTGGTCTAATTAAAAATTTTAGGACTGAATTGGTACCAATGCAATAGGTTTAGGACTTTTTTGGTACTTTTTCTGAGTGTCTTGAAAAACATTGAAAATATTGACATGAAAAAGTTATGCACAATGATGCATTTTGATATTGTTTGCAAACACTTTGCGAATGATATTAATTTTTGTTAATCCAAAATAAAGAAATTTCAATGGCATTTTACCAAAAATCATTATTTTATGTAAAGTTTTGATATAATTAGATTCCATCTTTTGAAGTTTCGTGAATGGGAACAGAACTGTCATTTTGTCTTCGAAAAGTTTTAAAGAGTTTTTTTTTTTTTGTGATTTCATCTAATCATCTCATAATATGTATATGTATTTATATCTCGTATATAGATAAAAGATAAAAAAAAAAAGATTTGATGGTGATATGCACAATAAAAATGTACAAAAATTTACAAACTCGTGACTGTTTTTTAAAATGTTATCTATGTTAATTTTTTTAAAAAGATTTTATTGGACAATTAATCAATAAATTTGCTTTTAGTGTAATGGGCCTCTTAGTTTAGTTGGTCCGGCTTGACCTCCCCTCCTCCCTCCCTTCTTCTCTGTCGGCCTAGACCCTCTCATTCGCTTTAGGTTTTTTACTGTAGCACTCATTTGACACCTCCCTGCCGTTTGCTGCCTACCCGACCCTCCGACTCGCTCGGATTCCACTCCCATCAACTCCCTACCGACTAGACCTCCCGATCCTCCCACTCGAGGTTTGACTATAGCTTCCACTCGCGACCAAACCTCCCGATCCTTCCACCCGAGGTTTTACTGTAGCATCCACTTGGATCAAGGTTAACGTTCAAAGGTAGTGAAAGTGAAGGATGCTAATATGGTTCTTGGTTTTGTGAAGTCGTGCTCTACTTATTTAGGCGAAATAAGTTTTTCTCAATTTCCTTTGTAATCAATTTTTCTCTCGTTTAGATGGCCATTACAAGTGCGTAATTTTAGGGTTTGCAGATGGGTTTTTTTTTTTTGGTAAAAGGTTCTAATGGGTGTTTGTATGTCCATGGAGAGTAATTGAAAACTTGTGCCCGAGTTTGCCAATTTGCTTGTTGCTTTTAATTGTTTCTATTATCACTTATATGGTCGGTCCTTCTTTATTGCGGTGCTTCTTTGGCCTCTGCCCCAAAGCTTGTTTCTTCTTCAGCCTCCGGTGTGGTTTCCTTGTCTATAAATCTAAAGAGAAACAGTCATGCAGAAGGACTAGCCATATAAGTGATAACAAAAACAATTAGAAGCAACGCACAAATTAGCAAACTCGGGCACCCATCAGAACCTTTTACCAAAAAAAAAAAAACACCCATCTGTAAACCCTAAAATTATGCACCTGTAATGGCCATCTAAACGAGAGAAAAAAAGACGGTACAAATTACAAAGGAAATGAAGAAAAAACTTATTTCACCTAAATAAGTAGAGCAAAACTTCATAAAACCAAGAACCATATCAGCATCATTCACTTTCACTACCTTCGAACGCTAACCTCGATCCGAGTGGAAGTTACAGTAAAACCTCGAATGGGAGGATCGGGAGGTCTGGTTGAGAGTGGAATCTATAGTAAAACCTCGGGTGGGAGGATCGGGAAGTTTGGTTGGCAAGGTATTGATGGGAGTGGAATCCGAGCGAGTCGGAGGGTTGGGTAGGCAGCGCACGACAAGGTGTTTAATGAGTGTTGCAATAAAAAACCTTAGAGCGAATGGGAGGGTCTGGGCCGGCAGAGAGGGAGGGAGGAGGGGAGGTCGGGCCGAGCCGACTAAACTAAGAGGCGTTTAGTCCTATTGCACTGAAAGCAAATTTATGGATTAATTGTCCAATAAAATCTATAAAAAAAAAAATTAACATAGAGGAGGGGAGTTTGTAAATTTTTATTGTGCATATCACAATCAAATCTTTTTATTTTTATTTTTTATCTTTTATCTATATACATACACATATTATGGGATACTTAGATGAAATCACCAAAAAAAAAAAAAAAAAAAAAACTCTTTAAAGCTTTTATAAGACAAAATGATAATTATGTTCCCATTCATGAAACTTTAAAAGATTGAATCTAATTATATCAAAACTTTGCATGAAATAAGGATTTTTGGTAAAATGCTGAGCTTGTATTTCGAGCATAGTTTTATGGTAATACGTAGACTCGGAGTACTACGATCGACGCTAAGTTTTCATTGTCGCTCTTCCTCAAGCGAGTGGAAAGGTTGAATTCTAGGGAACGAGCTGCAATCGAAATAGTGGGATTTAGAGGTTTGTTACGCCTACCGGAGCAGATCATGGCAAAAACTTTAATTGCCTATTTGATAGAGAAATGGAATCCTAAGGATGAAAAATTTGAACTTCCTCATATGATTTCGCTTTTGCTGACTCTCTTAGATGTGGCATTAATTTTTAGCCTTTGTGTTATTGGAAAGCGGGTGAAATTTGACGAAATACAAGAATTTTCGGAATTACACGAGAAAAATTCCATTGCATAAGATTGAAAAGAAGCTTGATGAGCCAAACAATGATTCGGATTTTATAATATATATTCTACTCTTCACATTTGCCACTCCTCTTTCTAAATCCGACTCGAACAGCTGATAGTCGATTTGTGTCCCTCCTTGAAAATGTGGATGGATATCGAGCACAAGCAAACCTCAAGCATATTCATTAATACCATCCACATTTTCAAGGAAAGACGTAAATCGACTATCAACTGTTCGAGTCGGATTTGGAAAGAGGAGTGGCAAATGTGAAGAGTAGAATATACATTATAAAATCCGAATAATTGTTTGGTCCATCAAGCTTCTTTTCAATTTTATGCAATGGAATTTTTCTCCTGTGAGTAAATATAAGAGCTGATTTCGAAGATTCTTGTATTTCGTCGAGTTTCACCCGCTTTCCAGTAACATGGAGGCTAAAAATTAATGCCACATCTAAGGGAGTCAACAAAAGCGAAATCGTATGAGGAAGTTCAAATTTTTCATTCTCAGGATTCCATTTGTTTATCAAATAGGCAATTAAAGTTCTTGCCATAATCTGCCTAGGTAGGCGTAACAAACCTCCAAATCGCACCCTTTCGATTGCAGCTCGTTCCCTAGAATTCAACCTCTCCATTCGCTTGAGCAAGAGCGACAATGAAAAGTACTCTGAGCTTGCGTATTACCATAAAACTATGCTCGGAACACATCCTTGAACCCATAACTTTCTAAAATTTTATTTAAAAAATGAACGGATCAAGCAATGACAAGAATTTGGCCAACCTACTCTTGTGTGGCTTTCTGAGGTTATATCCTCTATCTCCTTTTCCTGCTGATGATTTGTTTGCCCTAGTTTCTTGCACTGATGCGAGGTGGGAATCACCAGAAGGAGCTAGAGAGGCAGACGGTGCCTTTGGCATCCGGTTCTCGACAACTCGCCGTGGCTTATGATGGGAAGGGGAGGAGGCATACGGTGCCTTTGGTGTCCAGTTCTCAGCAGCTTGTCGAGGCTTACGATGGGAAGAAAAGGAGGAGGCAACATCCATTTTAGGCTATAGATTTACAAAATATGTGGCTTGAGTGTGCTTTTAGAATGAAATAATAGAAATATCAGCCGAAACAGACATAGCGGAAAAGAAGCATAAAAAATAGTCAAAGGGCCAATTCATTTTCCAAAATACAAAAGGCTTGCACCATCCTTCTGAGTACCATACATCACATAACTATATTTTGAAACAGTTCAAATAAAAATTATATTGATACATAGGCACATAGTGGCAACCAGAGTGTGACGTCATAGAAAATGTTGCATTAGCCAAAAAGGTAGCCAATGCAAAGAGGGTCTGTCTGTTAAAGAAGACTCAGAGAAGTGGACTCATATTGAGAGTGGTTCTCTAGTTTAATTTCTTTAAAATGGAACACAAGCCTTAAAAGCTCCAAGATATGAATGATTTTTCTCACACTCTCCAAAGGATAAAGAAAGTCAGTATTCTCGACTCTGGCAATGCCCATGCAATGAACTTGAGTTGCTAAGCTTTAACTAGGTAAAAATAAGCTCTGCCATATAGGTTTCACTTCTTGGCCCCAATTAATCTATAGTGCAAAGTGAATCGAAAGAACAGTCTTTGATTGGCCTAAAATGTTGGGGAGATCTCGGGTACAACAATTCACCACGGCCAAGCGCAACCCAGGATCAATTTCTCCCTCGAAGCAAAATCAACTAAGATTTCTTAACCCCCAAAGAATAGCCAGCAATGTATAGCCTCACAGAATGCAAATATAACGCCGAAATAATAAGTAGACAAAGCAAATAACGACATCAAGGATTTAACGTGGAAAACCCGAAGCGGGAAAAACCACGGACCACCCAAAAACATCCACTAATCACCAAGAATAGTAGGATACACAAAGTATTCTTCTCTAGTCACACACTAAAGGCTCAACATCAACATTACAATCATCTTTTTCCACCACATGGTAGACAAACAAATTTGAAGCAAGAAAACCCCGAACCGCAACGGAGAATTTGGAGACGGTTCTCGACGAACAAAAACCATCAACTCGTAGCCCTCGGTCTCACGAACAACATACTGAAATTTGAGCCGATTCCGACAATATTTGGCCTTCGAATCAAAGCCGCAAAGTTGCTGCGTGCTTTCTCTCTTCTCTTTCTCTTTTGTGCAGTTTTTTGTTTTCTCTCTCTCTTTTTTTCACTTTTCGACGGACACCCACGTACGACAACTTCCACTTCTTTTTGTTCTTTTCTTTTCTTTTTCCTTTTTTTTTAATGCTGGCTGGGCCCCACATGAAGGTGGACCCAGCCAACAAATCTCCCCCTCCACCTCATGTGGGAAGATTCGTCATGCCCGCTTTTCTTCTACAAGCATCAAGCTTCATCACGGGCAAGGCTTTGGTCATCATGTCGGACTTATTGTTATTGGTATGAACTTTCTCAAGTAGGAAGAGCTTCTCTTCTAGCTTTTCTCGGATCTAATGATACTTCACATCAACATGCTTCGATCTTGAATGAAACACCGGATTCTTGCTAAGATGGATGGCACTCATGCTATCGCAATATAGAACAAACTTCTCTTGCTTCAAGCCCAACTCTTGTAGGAATTTTTGCATCCACAAAAGTTCTTTACCTCCTTCATAATAGCAATATACTCCGCTTCGCTTGTAGACAAAGCGGTACATTTTTGCAATCTCGATTGCCATGAAACAGCTCCCCCTGCAAAGATTATTATAAAACCCGATGTGGATTTTCTGGAATCAACATCACCGGCATAGTCCGCATCCGAGAAGCCACTCAACTCAAGCTTTGCATTTCCATAGCATAAGCAAAGTGTAAAAGTGCCTCTAAGATATCTCAAAATCCATTTAACAGCGGTCCAATGCTCCTTACCTGGATTAGAGAGAAATCTACTCACAACACCAACTGCATGAGCAATATCCGGTCTTGTACAAACCATGGCATACATTAAACTACCCACGGCCGATACATAAGGAATTTTCATCATCTCAACCTTCTCTTTCTCACTTGAAGGACACTCATTACTACTCAACTTGAAATGGCCTGCAAGTGGAGTACTCACCGGTTTACATGTGCTTATGTTGAATCTTTCAAGCACCTTCTCAATATACTTCTCTTGAGATAACCACAGTTTCTTATTCTTCCTATCACGAGTAATTCTCATGCCTAAGATTTGCTTAGCCGAGCCTAGGTCTTTCATTGCAAAAGCTTTACTCAACTCATTTTTCAAGCTCTTGATTTTCTTGACATCATGCCCAACAATCAACATATTATCCACATAAAGTAGGAGAATAAGAAAATCATTATCTGAGAATCTTTTCATAAAGACACAAGAATCGGAGTTTGTCTTACCGTATCCTTGTTCTTCCATGAATGACTCAAACTTCATATACCATTGCCTAGGCGCTTGCTTGAGACCATATAAGCTTTTCCTCAATCTACATACAAGGTGCTCCTTGCCTTCAACTTCAAAACCCTCTGGTTGCTCCATATATATCTCCTCTTCTAGGTTTCTATGAAGAAAAGCCGTCTTTACATCAAGTTGTTCAATTTCTAAATTTAAACTGACGGCCAACCCAAGAACAACTCGGATAGAAGACATCTTTACAACCGGTGAAAAAATCTCTTCAAAGTCTATGCCCTTCTTTTGACGAAAGCCCTTCACAACAAGTCTAGCCTTGTATCGTGGTTGTAAACTATTTTCTTCCGTCTTCAACTTGTACACCCACTTATTTGTGAGTGTTCTCTTACCTTGAGGCAACCTCACCAATTCAAATGTGTGGTTCTCATGCAAGGATTTAAGCTCCTCTTGCATGGCTTCATGCCACTCATTCTTTCGTTCACATGATATAGCCTCTTCATAAGTTTCTGGCTCCCCTGCATCAGTGAGTAACACATACTCATGCGGTAAATATTTTTGAGAAGGTCTACGCTCTCTTTCAGATCTTCTAACTTGAGGTAGGATATATTGCTCTTGCTCAGTTATTTCACCTGTATCAGCTGAAGAATTAACATTATGTGAGGACTCACCATCTTCATGACTTCCATGCACTTCTTCCCCATAATTTCTATCAACATTAGAAGAATTTGGGCTGAAATTGACTGAACGTTGAGCTGTATTCTTTGGTCTCTCCACCTTGTCAATGTCTTCAATAGTTTGATACTCACAAAACACCACATTTCGGCTTCTAATGACTTTCTTTGCAACTGGATCCCACAACCTGTAACCAAACTCTTCATGTCCATAACCTAAGAAGATACACTGTTTAGACTTATCATCAAGCTTGGATCTTTCATCTCTTGGAACATGCACAAAAGCCCGACAACCGAACACTTTTAGATGGCTGTAGGAAACATCTTTGCCACTCCAAACTCTTTGTGGAACATCCCCCTTAAGAGGAACTGATGGAGATAGATTTATCAAGTCCACTGCTGTTCTCATCGCTTCACCCCAAAATGACTTAGGCAACTTTGCATGAGAAAGCATACACGGAATCCGATCATTAATTGTCCGGTTCATTCTCTCTGCCACTCCATTATGTTGTGGTGTTTTTGGAACAGTCTTCTCAAGCTTGATACCATAATCCCTGCAATAGTGTTCAAATGGGCCTCTATATTCACCACCGTTGTCAGCCCGAACACATTTCAGCTTCTTCCCGGTTTCTCTTTCCACATTGACATGAAATTGCTTGAAAGACGCAAGTACCTGATCTTTAGATTTCAAAGCAATAGCCCACACTTTTCTAGAACAGTCATCAATAAATGTCACAAAGTATAATGCACCTCCAAGAGTTCTAGCATCCATGCAACAAACATCAGTGTGAACTAAATCAAGTACATTTGATTTCGTGTGTGGAGAGGAACTATGAAATGAGAACCTATGTTGCTTACCAGTCAGACAATGAGTGCATTCCTTTAGATTTTTCTCCTTCAAAGGTAAAATGTTCTTTCTAGCAAGAGTTTCAAGTCCTTTCTTGCTAAGATGACCCAGCGTCATATGCCATAAATCAACCAAGGAATCCTCCACTGCATTTACCTCTTCTTTAATCAAGTCAGCTTGCATGGTGTAGAGAGAACCTGTCTTCTTACCTTTTGCCACTACCATGGAACCTTTAGTCAACTTCCATTTGCCATCAAAGAATGAATTACAATAACCATCATCATCCAAGGCACCCGTAGAGATCAAGTGAAGTCGAATATCCGGAACATGTCTCACATTTTTCAAAATCAAATTACATCCGATGTCGGTTCCAAATAAACATCTCCCATGCCAATAACCTTGTAAACATCACTATTTCCCATCCTTATGCAACCAAAGTCGCCGCTACGATAAGAAGCAAAGTAATCACGCCGTGAGGTGACATGAAAAGAAGCCGCGGAATCAACAATCCACATAGAGTCTTGGCATGTAAAATTCACATATCCGTCATCACATACAAACACAATATCGCCATCGGATGCAACCGCCGTTGTAGCTTGTTTCTTTTCTTTCTTTTGATCTCCATTTCTATCATGGAATCTATCTCTCTTTGGCAACCAACACTCTTTTGCATAATGTCCCATTTTGCCGCAATTATAACACTTGACACTCCTCCTCGGTCTCGATTTCGACCTTCCTCTTGACTTGCCTCGGGTATCATTTCTTTGAAACCTTCTTGATTGACTTCTCCCCCGTTTTCTATAACAAGAGCATCCGATGTAGAAGCATAATTCAAGCCTTTTCTTCTTGTTTCTTCATTGAACAAGCTTTCTTTAACCATGCTCATAGAAAGCACACCAAAAGGAGTCGAGTTATTTAATGTCACAACCAAGGTGTCCCAACTATCAGGAAGAGTACCAAGTAATAAGCATGACCGCAATTCATCACCAAGATCAATCTCAAGATTTGTCAATTGATTTACAACATCTTGAAATTCCCTCAAGTGTTCCGCCATGTTACTCCCCTCCTTGTATCTCAAATTCACAAGTCGCTTAACTAGAAGAGTTTTATTTTGTGGAGTTTTTCTCTCATAAAGATCTTGTAATTTCTTCCACAAAGTGTCCGCCCTCGTTTCTTGAGCAACATGATGAAACACACTATCATCAATCAATTGTCGGATAAACCCAACTGTTTTCCGATTCATTCTCTCCCATTCTTTATCTTCCTTATCTCATTTGGCTTCATCACCCTCAATAGGATCAAATAAGTCTTTGCAATATAACACATCTTCCATCCGAGGCTTCAAAATAGAATAATTCGAGGCATTTAACTTAAACATGGTGCTGCTGGTTTCTTCCATTTAACACTAAAATTCAACCGTGCTCTGATACCACTTGTTGGGGAGATCTCGGGTACAACAATTCACCACGGCCAAGCGCAACCCAAGATCAATTTCTCCCCCGAAGCAAAATCAACTAAGATTTCTTAACCCCCAGCAACAACCAGCAATGTATAGCCTCACAGAATGCAAATATAACGCCGAAATAATAAGTAGACAAAGCAAATAACGACACTAGCGGATTTAACGTGGAAAACCCGATGCGGGAAAACCACGGACCGCCCAAAAACATCCACTAATCACCAAGAATAGCAGGATACACAAAGTATTCTTCTCTAGTCACACACTAGAGGCTCAACATCAACATTACAATCATCTTTTTCCACCACATGTAGACAAACAAATTTGAAGCAAGAAAACCCGAACCGCAACCGGAGAATTTGGAGACGGTTCTCGACGAACAAAAACCATCAACTCGTAGCCCTCGGTCTCACGAACAACATACTGAAATTTGAGCCGATTCCGACAATATTTGGCTTTCGAATCAAAGCCGCAAAGTTGCTGCGTGCTTTCTCTCTTCTCTTTCTCCTTTGTGCAGTTTTTTGTTTTCTCTCTCTCTCTCTCTTTTTCACTTTTCGACGGACACCCACGTACGACAACTTCCACTTCTTTTTGTTCTTTTCTTTTCTTTTTCCTTTTTTTTTTAATGCTGGCTGGGCCCCACATGAAGGTGGACCCAGCCAACATAAAACACATATGATGCAGACACAGAGGATAGAGCCTGCATCACACTCGATGTGCTTTCACAAGAAAGAAAAATGTTAAGAAGCTCAGAGGATAGAGCCTGCATCACACTCGATGTGCTTTCACAAGCAAGAAAAACGTTAAGAAGCTCTGATCTCATGACCCACAAAATAGCAAATATATCGGAAGTTATCCCCAACACATTAGCAAATATACCATAAGATGTCCAATGGAGATGGTCGAGGTGGCTAGATCGAGTCTGTCTAAGGAGAAGAATCGGCGCTTCCGGAAAAAGAAAAGCCCCCGCTCTCTTGCTTTCCATTCGCCTCTCCCCTTCTCCCTCTGAAATCTCTCTCTCTCTCTAAGCGTTCCTCTTGCGATAGGGTTTTCTTTCAGCCGAGAAAGAAAAGATGCAGCCTTCCGTCTCTGTGTGAGGAGAGCTTCCAAAGAACCCCCAAAAAAACTTTTTGATCCAGCCTTCCGCGATTCCCCGGAAACCAGTGAGCCCCCTTTTCCCTTTTCTTCAGTGAACGCGAACGCGAACGCTCCCTGTATTTCCTTCAAGCTTTCGCTCTTCTATGAAAGCTCCCTAGAACGGTCGAGTGGAATGCGGCGTCTTCGTTGGTCACTTTAGCTGGTTTGAGTCGAGTGGAATGGATTCCTTCTCACGCGAATTACTCAACATGCTCTCTTCTGGGCCAAACCAGGCCGGTCCCCCCAACGGCTGAGCTTTAGACGTTGCGCCCCACGCGCATGTGGGTTTGGAGCGGAGGAATTTTTCTGATTTGCGATCAACTTCATCAAACGATACCATGGACCCCACGTGAAATCCGCCTTCTGTATTCTAAAGCTCATGGACGAAGACCTTGCACCATCCCTCCCAACACTCCCACTCGTAGGTTGGCCTTTGACCTAAGACTAAATTATGAAAATATATAATTAAGAAGACAAATGGAATGTACACTAATTTTAACTAGGGACCTCCTGCTCTAATACTATAAAAAGTTTTGTAGAACCACCGCCAACCATTCGAAAAATTTAAGTTTTTAATAGAGGTGGTGTTTAACATATAAATATTCGAACATCAACATCTTCGACGTCATGAAAGATTTTGTTTGAGTCTGTCTTGATCGCCTTATAAAGATGTCTTTCTTTTTTAAGGCTTCTTTTCCTCTAAAATCAGCATTAGACTCATCTAGCTGCCACTTTTAGGTTCTCTTGGCAATGTTAAAAAATGAAATACAGGAAAAATAGCAATAAGCATCTCTGTGAACAAGACTATCAGACCATAAATGACATTTCACTGCTCCTCCTATAGAAGTCTTAATCATATTCTTTCTATTTTATGACAAAAAATCACTAGTCACCTAACGTTCTGGTGAAAAGTCTTCAAGAGGTTAATTAGGCAATTCTATAGGTTGCAAGAGCCAATCCAATTATCGCATCTTTCACTGGTATGGTGAACATACAGAGATAAAACCTTAATTAGCAATTTACTTCTTTACTTCCAATTAGATGTCGAAGAAGGAGGCCAGTATATACAAATAATCAGTCAGCAAGGAATTAATGAAAACTAAACAAGCAAGTCCGACTTTATTTGAAGATATTCAAAACCAAGAGTCCCTGGATTTTACGTATAGGAGGCTTTTTCGGACAATAGCATGACTTGTTTGTATCAGGTGTTTTAGAAAAAAATCCTGGCACATGGACATTCTAACAGACCTGATGTCATCAATGGCTCTGATATTTTCCTGTCATCAGAAGAGCAAATGTCCAGAAACAGCTTCCCAGCCTAATTTTAGTTATAAATGAAGAAATCATTTCATACACGTATGGACACACGCATATTCACATCATGATCCATGGGTGATCGACAACCGATCAGCAGAAAGCAACGACTAGCTAGAACAAGATGACAAATCAAGAAAAATAACCTTGTGAGGTTGCCTGCGATGAATCATCAGACTTCCATAGACAATTGCAAGCAACACATAGTTTAGAGCAGACTGCGAAGTCGGCACATTGATTCCTGATGCTCGCAAGCACAGAAGAACGGCGGTGAGAATCAGAAAGAGAGTGAAGGCAGCAGAACAATAATTTCCAACTCGGTAGAGATGATGAACTAAAACATCCCGACAATATGTACACCCATGTCCATTTAATCATTAACATACCAAACCAATACAAACATTATCGCAATTATAAATTATCCATTGATGAATGAATTGGACATATTGGATTACTTTCGGAAGGGGACGTGAACTTCCAACCTCTCTCTCTCTCTCTCTCTCTCTCAGCTCCTTCCTCCCAAATTGGATTAGTTTGTTCCCCATTCTCATGGCTGCATCCAATTCCATCACTCTCGTCTCTTGCCTTCCCAATGTTCCTAACTGCTATCATTTGGGGCGCATGGTGACTTCTCCTTCTATGGCTTATCGAATATGATGGAACGATGCAATCCGCCAATGAAACAATTACCATAGGATAGATGACACGGCCCACGGACAAAGCATGACCCAAGATCGTCCGTGACGGGCCGTGTCACGTACAAGGGGCTACCCGAGAGCAGCCCACGGTCGACCCTTGAGCAGAACGAGCGAGATGGACCATGCGCAGTCCATGAGCGGCCCATGAACGACGTTCGCGCAGCCCGTGACGGTTCGGCTGATCGCGTGTCGAGCGCACTCCGCAAACCCGATCTTGCTTCGACACACGCCCATGGTCCGCCCAAGGCCCGACGAGCGCGACCCATGGGCTTCCCAAGGATCCGCCGCGCACGTACCATCGAGTAGCCTTCGAGTAGCCTCGCCGTATAGCTTGTAATGATGATACGGATTCAAAATGGACCGTTGGATCGGAGGGACGATCCAACGGATGAGATGCGACCCGCTCTTGTATAAATAGGGATCCCTCTCCCACCTTGTAACCGCCTCGTTCACAAGCAATATACACTCTCATTGCCCATTCGGTTCTTGTGTTCGAGCGAGTGTGTGTGTGTAAGGCTGACTTGGGATCACCGATCCTAAGGCCGCGCGGTGTTTGATCGACCGAAATTGATCGACCCGTGACAAGTGGTATCAGAGCGAAACATTCCAAACGCAATGGCTGATCCTCGCGCTGATGTTCCGGTCGTTCAAGATGATGAACGTGAAGATCGTGGACGTCAAGCCGAGAGAAATACCCGGTCGAAGAAAGGCCGTGCTGCCTCGTGTGCGAGGGATTCGAAGGGAGACCTTGACAACCGTTTGACGGCTCTAGAGGAGACCGTGACGGATGTCCAGGCGTTGATGGACGACCTGCACCAGGCCGTCGAAGGAGCGGAAGCTGGTAGAGAGGAGTTCTTGGCCGAAGTGCAAGAGCTCCAAACCGGCATGGGAGAGCTCCGTGCCGAGGTGCAAGGATCCTTCACGCACGAGCTGCAGCAGCGGGATGAGACTTGGGAGGCTGCAATGGCGGCCATGCGAGTGGAAATGACAGAGATGAAGGGCAAGCTCGTGGAGCTTGAAGCGGCACGCGTGAACGGGGTGATCACCGTGCAGTCCCGTGCCGATGCACCCAAACCAAAGGAGTTCAAGGGCTCCTGGTGGCAAAGGACGTGGACAACTTCCTGTGGTACATGGAACGATACTTCCAGACCATGGGAACAACCGACGACGTGATCCGGGTGAACACCGCAGCCATGTATTTAGCTGATGATGCGCTGCTATGGTGGAGACGTCGGTCGGACAATAGGAATGGCGATCCTATTGTGACATGGGCTCGGTTCGTCGAAGAATTCCGGCGGACCTACTACCCCGCTTATGCGGAGGAAGAAGCCCGAGGGGAACTCAAACGCCTAGAACAAAAGGGCGGAGTTCGTGACTATGTGAAGCGGTTCTCGGAGCCGCCGCTCCAAATCCCGTCCATGACCGAGACGGAGGCGTTCCACCAGTTCATGGGCGGACTCAAACCTTGGGTCAAACAGGAGCTCAAACGGTGTAACGCAACGGACCTCACCACAGCCACTTCCGTGGCCGAGTCCCTTGTTGAATATAGGCCGGCGGCGACCACCAAGCCCGACTTTCGGCCGAGAGAAAGGGCCACTGGTGGGGGAGATCGAGGCCGATTCCCTCGGCCGAACGCTGGCCGACCGCCTCCAACCCCTCATAGGAATCAACCCGAGTCCAGCCACGGAGGATACCAACGCAAGGTACGCACATACAAGTGCTTCTTTTGTGACGGTCCCCATATGGCTCGGGATTGCCCGAAGAGAGGAAAGCTGGCGGCCCTATGCAAGGAGGACAAACCGCGGGAGGAAGCGCGGTTGGGATCGTTGCGGATCCTTGGAACGATCAAGGCCAAAAAGGCCAAAGAATCGAAAGGGATGATGTTCGTAGATGTGAAGATCGGAGGTACCACGATGAGCGCACTCGTGGATACCGGGGCGTCCGATCTGTTCATATCCAAAGAGGCCGCGAAGAAGCTACGTCTTCCGGTCGAGTCCAACGAGTCCGGTTGGCTCAAAACGGTGAATTCCGCAGAAGTCCCGACCAGCGGCATGGCCAAGGGCGTGGAATTCCACCTAGGTCCATGGACCAAAGAAAGAAGATATCGAGGTAATTCCCCTTGACGACTATGATTTCGTACTCGGTTTGGGATTCCTCGACCGGATCAATGCGGGTGTCATGCCCTTCGCGGACTCGCATATGTATCTTGGACAAGCGGTGCCAATGCATGGTCCCGATCTACCGCGAGTCGGGACGCGATCGGAAGATGCTATCGGCCATGCAACTATCCAAAGGGCTGAAGAAAGGCGAGGTGACCTTCTTGGCGGCATTGAAGGAGGAAGGCGCGGAGGAAAACTCGGTACCGAAAGAAGCATCCCGAGTCCTCGATGCCTTCCAAGATGTGATGCCGCCCGAACTGCCCAAGAAGCTGCCTCCACGGAGAGAGGTCGACCATCGGATTGAGCTGGTGCCCGATGCTCGACCACCGGCCATGGCTCCCTATCGCATGGCCCCGCCCGAGTTGGAGGAGTTGAGGAAACAGCTCAAAGAGCTGCTGGATGCTGGATATGTTCGACCATCCAAGGCCCCGTTCGGTGCCCCGGTCTTGTTCCAAAAGAAGCACGACGGATCCCTCCGTATGTGTATCGACTACCGGGCGTTGAACAAGCTGATCGTCAAAAATAAGTACCCGATTCCCCTTATTGCTGACCTATTTGATCAGCTCGGAGAAGCCCGATGGTTCTCCAAACTCGACCTTCGATCGGGATACTATCAAGTGCGGATTGCCGAGGGGGATGAGCCGAAGACAGCATGTGTGACCCGCTACGGATCATACGAGTTCCTCGTCATGCCATTTGGCTTGACCAACGCGCCGGCTACGTTTTGCACACTCATGAACAAGGTACTGCATCCGTTCCTTGATCGGTTCGTTGTAGTTTATCTTGATGATATAGTGATATATAGCCGGACGCCGAGGAGCATGTTGAACATTTGAGTCGAGTTTTTCGGACCCTCCGAGAAAACGACTTGTATGTGAAACGAGAGAAATGTGCCTTCGCACAAAAAGAGATCCCGTTCCTTGGGCACATCGTCGGGGGCGGACGTGTGCGGATGGACGCGGCCAAGATCCGCGCCATCGTTGATTGGGAGCCACCAACCAAGGTGACTGAGCTGAGATCCTTCCTCGGTCTCACGAACTACTATCGGCGCTTCATCCGAGAATATTCGCGCCTCACCGTGCCACTCACGGACATGTTGAAGAAAGAAAGGCCGTGGGGGTGGACGGATCGGTGTCAAGAGACGTTCGAACGGTTGAAGCGGGCCATGACCGAGGAGCCGGTTCTTATGCTGCCCGACTTCGCCAAGCCATATGAGGTAGAGACCGATGCTTCTGATTTTGCCATCGGTGGTGTTTTAATGCAAGAAGGTCATCCGGTGGCCTTCGAGTCCCGAAAGTTGAATGATGCGGAGCGACGATACACGGTCCAAGAGAAGGAGATGACCGCGGTGGTGCATTGCCTCCGCACATGGAGGCATTATCTCTTGGGGTCCCGGTTCGTCGTAAGGACCGACAATGTGGCCACGAGCTACTTCCAAACTCAGAAGAAGCTCAGCCCGAAACAAGCTCGGTGGCAAGACTTCCTGGCCGAGTTTGATTATGCGCTGGAATACAAGCCCGGAAAGTCAAATTCCGTGGCCGATGCCTTAAGCAGGAAGTCCGAATTGGCCAATGCGGTGAGCCGACCCGAGTGCCCGTGGGTTGATCGTATCAAGGAGGGGCTGAAGCATGATCAAACAGCTCAAGCCCTCCTTCGATACGCCCAAGAGGGCTTGACGAGAAGGTTTTGGCTTGAGGATGACCTCCTCTACACCAAAGGGCGGCGACTCTATGTGCCGCTCCACGAGAAACTTCGGAAGGAAGTCCTAAAAGAGTGCCACGACTCCAAATGGGCGGGACATCCGGGAATCCACCGCACCATGGCGCTTGTTGGAGATCAATACTACTGGCCGCACATGCGGGACGATGTGGAAGCATACGTGCGGACATGTCTTGTCTGCCAACAAGACAAGATAGAGCAACGGTCCCCCGCGGGGCTCCTTGAACCGTTGCCTATCCCGGAACGTCCATGGGAGAGCGTCTCCCTGGACTTCATTGTGAATTTGCCCAAGTCCGAAGGGTGTCGGACCCTCATGGTCGTGGTAGATCGCCTCTCCAAATATGCGACGTTCGTGCCAACAACTAAGGAATGCCCGCCGAGGAAGCCGCCAAGCTGTTCCTCAAGCACGTCGTCAAATATTGGGGTGTTCCGCGCACGATCGTGAGCGATCGCGACCCTCGGTTCACCGGACGGTTTTGGACCGAACTCTTCAAATTGCTGGGGACAAGTCTCAACCTTTCCACCAGCATGCATCCACAAACCGACGGGCAAACCGAGCGGGTGAATGGGTTGCTGGAAATTTATCTTCGGCACTACGTGAGCAACACGCAAGTAAATTGGGCACGGCTGATCGACGTGGCCCAATTCTCTTACAACTTGCAGCGGAGCGAGTCCACGAACCAAAGTCCGTTCGAGATCGTGACCGGGCAGCAACCGCTCACACCAAGTGCAATCGCCTCGGGCTATCGAGGGAGCAGCCCGTCCGCATATAAGCTCGCCAAGGAGTGGGGTGAACAGGCCGACTTGGCCCGGGCGTGTCTGAATAGAGCCGCGAGACGGACGAAGAAATGGGCCGACAAAAAGCGACGGCATGTCGAGTTTCAGGTCGGGGACTTGGTGCTAGCCAAATTGCACCTTGTCCTTCGGTACAGAAATGTGAACAAAGGGCTGATCCGACGTTATGAAGGCCCTTTCCAAGTGATACAACGGATCGGGAAAGTGGCGTACAAACTGGACTTACCGCCCAAGTTCAGGCTACACCCCGTGTTCCACGTGAGCATGCTAAAGCCGTTTCATGTGGACGAGGATGATCCGGATCGGGGCACATCACAACGAGCGCCCCTTGGGGCTAAGACCTCCTATGATCGGGATGTGGAGTACATCATGGCCGATCGGATCATACGGAAGAAATATCGGGCACCAAGGAAGGAGTACCTCGTCCGGTGGAGAGGCCTTCCCGAGAGTGAAGCAAGTTGGGAACCCTCCGAGGCTCTGTGGCAATTCAAGAAGCATATCGAAGCCTTTCACGCCACGTACACGACGAGGGCGTCGCCCGATTAGGTGGGGGGGAGAATGACACGGCCCACGGACAAAGCATGACCCAAGATCGTCCGTGACGGGCCGTGTCACGTACAAGGGGCTACCCGAGAGCAGCCCACGGTCGACCCTTGAGCGAAACGAGCGAGATGGACCATGCGCAGTCCATGAGCGGCCCATGAACGACGTTCGCGCAGCCGTGATGGTTCGGGCCGATCGCGTGTCGATGCACCCGCAAACCCGATCTTGCTTCGACACACGCCCATGGTCCGCCCAAGGCCCGACGAGCGCGACCCATGGGCTTCCCAAGGATCCGCCGCGCACGACCATCGAGTAGCCTTCGAGTAGCCTCCGCCGTATAGCTTGTAATGATGATACGGATTCAAAATGGACCGTTGGATCGGAGGGACGATCCAACGGATGAGATGCGACCCGCTCTTGTATAAATAGGGATCCCTCTCCCACCTTGTAACCGCCGTTCACAAGCAATATACACTCTCATTGCCCATTCGGTTCTTGTGTTCGAGCGAGTGTGTGTGTGTAAGGCTGACTTGGGATCACCGATCCTAAGGCCGCGCGGTGTTTGATCGACCGAAATTGATCGACCCGTGACAATAGACCTAATCGTTGGATGGGCCTAACATGGGCTAAGGGGTGACATGCATCAACTTTGTCCAGGCCTACCCAGGTCTAGGGTTCGTGAGACCCTTTTTGGAGCTAGGCCCGGCCAATCATATGGGCTAAAATTCTCTCAACGTGATTTGGAACACATTGTTTATCCATGAAATGACGGGGAGTGTTGAGATGGGGAAAAAGAGTGACGGTCTTGGGTTACCGAGCAAAGTCGAGTTGTCGATTGGGTAAATAGAGACTAGAGAGGCATGAAATGGCGAGGAGTGTTGTTGATCATGACTAGGACAGAAGCCACAGCTTCGACAGCTCGCAACGGCGGGGGAAGGCCCAGCTCGGCCAGGCTCAACCAAATGGGCCTATTTCCCCTGCCAAGCCCACGAATTTGGTGGGCAGGCCCATTAGCAGCTAGGCCCTTGATGAGGTCTACTTTGTTGGAGAAGGAGAGATAAAACCAGCGTTCCAAGTCCCCAATCAATCCAAATTCCAGAGCATGAAATATTGGTGATTCCAGGCCCAAAACTCATTACGATGTATACAATCCCAATCCAAATCGTGTGGATGGATGTGCAACTAAATTCGGCCACGCAAAAATGGGCCGGACCAACCAATGTCCAAACGGTCCAGGCCCAAAGCATCCCCCCCTAGCTTTGCTTTCCTTCTGGTTTTTCTGCACACCTTCATTTCTCTCTCTCTCTCTCTCTCTCTCTCTCTTTCTCTCTCATCGCCACAATGAGGAGGTGCGCGGCTCTGCTCCGGCGATCGTGGACCTCGAGCGGCCGCACGGGAGCCGGCGGCCTCCCTCGACGGCCCCAGTTCCCCCTCCCTCTCCCGGGTCATGCCGACGCCGCATGCAGAGCCTTCGCTCCCAAGTCCGCCGCCGCCGCCGCCTTCGCCGCGCTCTCTCTTCCCCGGACCTTCTCCTCCGCTTCGTCTCCTTCGCCGGGTGCGCTTTCTCTCTCTCCTCCGCCCCGATTCATCAATACCCGCTTCGCTGCATTCCCGTCTTTTCCCTCGTTTTTTGATTGCTTCCTCAGTCTGCTTGTCGACGTGGGTCCCATTCTAGCATCGGCTATGCCCCGTTCGCGTGTCGGTACCGTTTGAAGAAATAACGCGACTTGCGACTTGAAAGATTGCATTTTGATTGCGAGTCGCCCAGTTGGAATTCAGATATTTTCCTGCTTTCCACAAACCAAGCTTCCTATCCACTACACAACGGGCATTTGACTAACTGTGGACTCTTGTCTATATTTCTCCCAATTTTGGGGAAGGGGGTTATGAAATGAGGAAGGGTGTGATAGTTGGAATTGGATTCAATGCGCAAAATTCATGGTCCCCAGTTATGGACAGGGTTGCTCATGCTTTCTTGAAAGGCTGATAATTTGTGGCATTGCTGTTGGTTGCTTATTTTCCCTATTTAAGAATGTAAAAGTTAATGGCCGTATAGTGGATAGTTCCTGCCTCTTGGATGAATTGTGTATTCCGAATGGCTTAAATTTGATAAATTCATTCGGGCCAATCTTGCAATCTCAGGTTCGTCGAAGATGCACCTTATCAAGTCAGAAGAGCAGTTCGATGGCGTACTTGCCAAGATCCGAGGTTTGTTCTTCTTCTGCTGTCGACTCCTTATTGCTTTATGGCTATTGAACATGTGTGACACGGAAGAGATGGGATCACAATGCTTACCACTTCGACGGCCCCCAAAATATGAAATTAACTTATGCTTTTGTCTGATTGATTTTGATAGATGAGTCTTCGCCAGCAATTTTGTACTTCACTGCGGCATGGTGTGGTCCTTGTAAGTAATCTCAACCATCTAGGCATTTGTCAATGTCCTCCAGGCACTTGGTTATCCTCTGTTACTTGAATGGAAAAGGTTATTTTAGCCTTCACATTAATCTGTGTCTTGCAGGCAGACTCATGTCCCCTGCCATTGAAGCATTGAATGAGAAGTACCCTCACGTGACTACGTATAAAATTGACATTGATCAGGTAATATCTTTTGCTTCTTCTCAGGTTTCCCCGTAGTCCCTCTAGACCATTTCATTAATCTTAGTGGAAGTTTTCCATGGTGATGCTCATGGCTGTCTCTTCTATGATAGGAATGCTTTCTGCTCTTGGAAGCTAAAATTGTTGTTTTGTCTGCAGGAGGGCATTCAAGACAAATTGATGGAGCTGAGGATAGACTCTGTGGTAAGCCAATGTTTATGCATGTTATTGGTTGCTATTTTCAAGCAATGTATACGGGATGTTTAATTTCACTAACAAAGATGATCTGAAGATTGCTTTTCTAATTGATGCTGCAAATGGAGGAATGCTCTCAAAACTCAAGCTCTTCTTGGGAAGAAATTTGTGTCTTGATGCCTCCCTCTTATCTACAGAAGAAAATTCTTGATTGTGATCTAAAATGTCTTGCAAACTGATGGTGGTTCCTTCTTATAGAGTTTATATCTTGGTACAGAGATAACTGCTCTTTTTCTGTTATCAATCTGCTACGAAAACACCAAATCTTTTGCTCCAGTATAATTTCATGAGCCCTCAGCAGTTGTCGTTTCATTCTATACTGTCCACATCTAGTGCTTTTCAAGTGCACAGCATTTGAACACATTTATCTGACCCAATTGACCTTTATAATTTCCTGAAATGGATCTTTACTGGAGCAATATGGAGTTGGTCATTCTTTCCTTAGCCATTAGGTAGATATGTTTTAGTTATTTCTTTAATTGGAGCTATTACAGCTTCAATACAGCTGCCATCTTTGAGTTTTTCATTTCATTTTATTTTATTTTATTTTTTTGGTGCTGGGGGTAAGAAATGGGGCTAGGTACAAAATCCTTGATATGGAAAAAACAGACATGAGCAGTGTTCCTGGAAGTGCATGACACCCTGAAGTTGAACAAAAAAACCCGAAGGGAATTGAAGACTGAGTTTAATCAACTGGAGTTGATCAGGAAATGTTCAGGTTTAGTCTAGTTCAGATGGACGGTTTTTTTTTTTTTTTTTTCTATAGGTTTGGTTATGTCATAAGAAGCAGAAATAGTCGGATTTGGAGTTGAACTGAATTGTTGCTGCAGTTCTCAGTTGTACGTAGATTCTTCAAGTTTGTTTCAACTCTGCGATGTGTTGTCTTTGGGCTGATGTGGTGCAGTTAGGGTCGCAAAAGAGAATTTCAAAACTTACAAAGAAAAAAAAGAAGAAAAAAGGTCAGTTTGGGTTTGCACAGAAATTGATCTGGCCTCATTGACACCCATTAAGTGAAGTGAGAAGTGCTATGAGCTTGCCATGATGAAAAAGTTGGAGTCATCTTCATCGTTTTCTAACATTTTATGTCCTAAACTATGCATCCCTTGAGAATATCAGCAAGAACCGTGTGGGAGTTAATTTTCTGTCTTTGGCTACATTAAACTCTCATCTGCTTGGTACCTTTCTGTATGAGAAACTCATTTTGTATTTTGCTGCAGCCGAGGCTTCATTTCTTCAGCAAGGGACAAAAGGTAGATGAAATCGTGGGGGCAGACATCGAAAGCTTGGAGCATACAATGGATAGGCTATATAAGTGATTCTCTGATGGCCTTTTGTGCCATACGGATTTGTTTGTGCATATGAGCTGATATAACTGCTCCTACCTATGAGCCTTAGTGGCTGCCGACCCTGCATAGGAGGGCATTACCTTGTGCAGAGTTTGTCAGGTGATGGCCATATATTTCTGTCTTTGTTGGTCCTGAGACTTTTCGGACTTCTTGTTTGTCATGTTTTCTGTTGGTCAGGGGTAGGAAGTGTGATTTAACACATGTTTTCTCGTTGAAAGCCTCCAATCAAATATTTGGAACTATCTCTTCGCTGCCTCTTACATGCATAACTAGTGATAATTTTGCCTCAGCTGACCATCATGCTAGAGACGCCTCATATAAGGACATGGAAATGCTAGTTTGTAGGGGTTTATATAGTACCGATTGGACCCAAACTAAAACTTGTTGGTTTAGAATAGTTTTTACCCATATCGAAACCATACTTATCTTGCATGTTCCGTGTGGACGATTCAGGCCTCATTGCATTACTGGACTTTGAGAGAGTGCCGCAGCCTAATGTCATCTCTTGTGCTATTCTCGATTTTGCCCAGGCTTCTTTAGATCAAAAGTTGGATTCCAAATGACGGGGCTTGTAAGTCCTTGGATTTCCTTTGTCCTCTTTGAAAAGTATGGTAATCCCAACTTAGGGTGCAAATTGATATAAGACGGAGATTACATCGAAATACGCTTAGCGGGAGATCCTATGCAACAATTATCTATGGTCATGTAACTCTTGGTTCTGGAAAAATTATCTAGAAAGTTTTAAACCTATTATATTTTTGCTAATTTAGCCTGAAACTTTTAAATTTTGTCAATTGAGTCATGAGTCATAAACCATTCTGAACAGGAATAAAAACAATGGTTATTTTGTCATTATCTAAATTGAAAATGCACTAAAATTCGGCTCCTTTCCGATTAGTTATGGTTTCAGTTCGGTTTTAACATCCCTATTTGTGTGTACCTCTCCGTCTCCCCGAACATCAGAGCAGCCACCAACGATTGACTGTCACCGTTGCCGTTGTTTTTGGCTGACATAGTGTTGTCTGCCAGTGCTGGGGGAGGACGTTGAGGGTTGCGAAGAAGAGAGAGAAGCACTCATGGCTTCTTGCATTAGGAGTTGGAAGGCGTAGTTGATGTCAAATTTTAGGTTCTGGGACACGATGAGCTCCCGACGTTGCTTGGCAATAACGCCTTCGAGTCCGTCGACTTCCATTTCTTGAGTCGGCCAAAACTTTCCTTGGTTTTCTTGCAGGGTAGACTGGGGGAAAGTGAGGAGTAGTAGTAGCAAGAGAGCTGCCCTGGCCTGGGGCAAGCCTGACCATTGCTGGGCCTCACTTGGGCTAGGGCGAGCGTTGGTGAGGGTTCCACTAGCTAGATCTGGCGAGGCCAATCCTCGCCCATGCAAGGGTGGCCTTACTAGGCGTCACCTTTCTTCAAGCTTTGGCCTTTCTTTATTTCTTCAGGCAAAGCCCGGCAATTCCAGACTGCTTTTGCAATTCACCGCGTGATCCTTTTGGATAATTGTCGAATCTTGTGTTGAGCACGCGCTCGACCACCTTCCGATTCATGGTAATGACAATACCGGGGACATGGATGTGACTGGCTGGGGATGGAGATTTTTTGAGTAGGCGAGTCTACCCGGCAGAAAGGTCGTTGAACTCATTCACCCAACGAGACGTACGATAACCATTGCAAAATACGGCCTTGGCAAAAAGGTTTGTCTAAAAAATGAGAGAAATACATGGAAGATCAGAGATGAAGAGATGGTGGACAACAAAACTACGAGGAAGAAGAACCAAGAAGTTCGAAGCTTATGATACAATGAGAACTCCATGGACCCCACAGATGATATTTTTTAAGAATAAGACAGAAAGATTCACATCGGGAAGGCAAAGTTAAGTGGGGTAGCTGCAAATTGGAGTGCAAGATCTCTTACTTAAAGACAACCCTAAAGGATAAATATTCTGCAATTCATCTATCGAAAAGTATGAGAAACATAAGCCTGAAGAAGCATCCTCAATGAATTCTTGATTACGAGTCAGGTGATGGGTCTTGTTTGCTGTGTTTAACCCACAAACATGCCTGTGACGAGATGGAAGAGTCTTTTCTTTTTTGCCAAAAGTAGGAGTTAAGGTGTTGAATTGAAGTTCAATCACGTCCCTAAAGACCCAAGGAAAATGAGACATTAAGAGGTTGCAAGGAAGTTTCCTAAGTCACTTTAAAGTTGGCGAGACACATTTTGTGTTGGCTTTTCTATTGACGGGGTCTTAGTGACAATCTCCTCCAAATGTTCCTAGAGTGATCAGAGCTTACAGCGCCAATTTACTGAGAAGTTACTCAAGCAAATCTCAGACACCATTAATTCGCATATTTCTGAGCCTTGTTTTCGGGTCAACGATGAAACAGATCCTGGGCATTGTTAAATGTTCAACAGGTGAAAGGAAAGCTTTTACTTTCCTCTCGACGTCTGTGTTTGCAAGCACTTTCATTTTCAATGACTGATCACAAATCTAATCAATGAACTTTGTAATTCTTGTTTGAATAATATGAAATTGATTGCTGAATTTAAGCATATGGGGTTGTTAGTGTTCATGGTAGGTGCCTGAAGAAGTATAATAAAAATATGCAAGAATTTAAGGAAGAAGAGCCTTTGAAGCATGAAGATAAAAAGAAATCGGGATAAGAATAGTAGGAGCGTCAAAATTTTTAATACGTCGCTCACTTGAGTATCAAAACTTTTTTTTTTTTTGGCTTACTTGAGTACAATATAGGAGTAAAATCGATCACTTGAGTGCCAATTCCAATAAATCATCTTACGTAGAATTTTTATTATTATTATTATTATTATTATTATTATTATTATTATTATTATTATTATTATTATTATTATTATATTTTTTTATTTTATTTTGAATTTTTACCTAAAGAAATAATAATAAAATTCAAAATAAAAATAAAAATACATATAATTGTCCACATCAGCGTTGGTGAAGCCATGTTAGATGACCGTCATCTACGTTGGATTTTTTGGCGGGGCAAATCGGAATTAACACTCAAGTAATTGATTTTTCAAATTTGTGGCACTAGAGTGAGCGAAAAAAAAAATTGGCATTTAAATGAGCGCTGTATGAAAGTTTTGACACTCTTACTATTTTTATCTCTAGAAGGAAAGTGTGACATAGAATTTCACATGCATAGAATTTCACATGCTTTGATAATAATATTTAGGATTAATTTCTATGATTAGATCGCCAAAAGTTGGAGGTGTTAAGGTTAAGTTGATAGATTCTGACGTGTACATTAGTAGTGTAAGATGATGATACTTAACTTGCCGCCATATTATTTATAGAATAGAGTCAATATGTTCTAAAATTCATATTTTATGGTATTCATGATTCAAATTTGATTGAATTGGGATTTTCCTAATTTTCGATATCTTTCATTTGTGATTTTAGTGAACTTAAAATTTTTTCACAATCACCAATGTAGATTTTAATATCAAGCATAGATAAATTGCTTCAATAAATTTTTATAAATCAATACAAGTCCATGGGATTAATCAGGATAATAAACAACGACGTTGGATTAATACTACACGAGTCGCATGGGCCACATTTGTCGCATGGCTGAACGAACGGCATGGGCCAAGTCTATACAGAGGACGCTGCTATTCTGTAGGTGCATGCACAAGTAGAAAAGTTGGATATAAGCTCTCAGCAAGTTGGGTATGCAAATTTTGTGGTTGTCTTTGATCTGCCGATGCCATTCAGCCTTGGGGATATGAACAGGTCATTTCTTGTTCCTAATTCAAAATCTAGCCACAACATAGTGCCGACTTTGGGATACACTTTTGCAATATCATAATCCCACAAAAATACAAAAGAATTAGATAAACGATAAACAGCCATGGAACTAACAAATTCAAAAGCCACAAACCCCTCTCACTAAAAAGACATTGGAGGGGCTACGCGTGAGAGAGAGAGAGAGAGAGAGAGAGAGAGAGAGAGAGAGAGAGAGACCCCTGGTACCAAGCCTCGTAAGCTAATGTCTAACTAGAAAGCTCATAAATTCGTTCTATCTACTGTACAACAGGACAAGGTGGGGCTTGGTTAAAAGGCATCACGGCATTGGGTAACCTGCAAAGATAATGAATTAGGCAACAGATGATCCCAATTCTAAAACAAGAGGAAATGCAGGCAGACAAGCATGCATCACATGCATTTTGACTGACATAAGTAGAGAAGTCAACTCAAAAACTGCAAAACCAAAAATTAACACTTTGTTCAGCAACAAATTCATTGCTCCTAGTCATTGCACAAGAGCCCAACAAGGTGGTTAACTATTATTGAGAAAAGTTCTATAAGAAAGCAGTCAAAGATATTCCAAGAATGTTCAGAGATCCATTAATGAGGAAATGACAACGGGAGTAAAGGTGTCTTCAAACATATCCTTTCGATAAATATCATCAGTTTGCATCCTAATTAACACTTATATAGCACACATCAAAGAAATAAAGGAAACAAAATTCAAAAAGTAACCACCTTATACGATGACAAGCACTCAGTTAAAATAGTTTTAAAAAGAACTTAAGGAGTAAAGAATCGAACTTACTGAGGATCAACATGCAGTTTCTTATTGGCCTTTTTCTTGTTCTTGTATCGCTTTTTACCAGAACTCGTAGTAGCGATGGGCTGCTGTTCTGCACTCGAAGGAACAAAGGAGATCAACGGTTTCCCCACTGCAAAGGATGCTACAGCCACTGCTCTTGGTATCTGGAACAAATGATGCAGTGTGGGTACCCTTTGAGCATGCCTAAAAAATAGTTGAACCGAGAATATAATTAGCCGACCAAGAAGCTAAACCTTCTCTATGCTAGGTATTTGAGATTTCATAATTGCCTCCCACATTCGCTCCAACAGGACATGAATACTTAGTCTCATGATATGCATTATAAAGTTTACAATTAGACTTAATCATCTTCAAAAGAACTATTTTTCACTTGCTATCATATGCATTACATCCTTTATTAGTTGAATGGATAGATACGTGCATACTTTCAAAATAAAGTATAAAAAATGGGATACATATAGGAGTTGAATGGCAACACAGGCTACCAATTTTTCAGCCTCCTATTTGCTTTTACCAAGATCGCCGGTGTAGGTCACACTATTGAATACCAAAGAAGATACAAAAACTGAAACCGCCCCTTGTGGCTGAATGGTGCTGTAATTTGGCATTTCCAAGTTCATCTTGGCTGCAAATAGACTTGCAAAAAATTGCATCATGTGCAGTAATGAAATAACTAGTGAATTAGTTGAAAAAACAGAAGGATGAATTAAGAATCAATATATAGCATCGAGAGTGTGAAGCAAACATCTTGTTTCCTAGTTACTGTTGGTTGAAACAAAATGTAAAATATTAAAGATTACTCCCTAGTGTCTTATTATCTAAGTTAGAGGTAAAAGCAGTTGGGGTGTCAAAAATTTTGTATGGCACTCACTTGAGTGCCAAAACATTTTTTGTTTTTTTTTTTCCTCACTTGAGTGTCAAATCTGAGTAAACTCAATCACTTGAGTGCCAATTCTGGCAAATCATCTTACGTGGAATTTTTTTTTTTTAATTTTTTGATTTTTTTGCTTTTTCTTTAAAAAAATAAAAATAATAATAACAAAAAATATTTTAAAACTCAAAATATTTTTTCAATTTTTCTTTAAAAATAAAAATAATAATAACAAAAATATGAAAAATATTTAATAATATTAAAAAGCTATCCATGTTAGTGAAGGCGAAGCCAACTTGGACGACTTGCATCCACGTCAAATTTTTCGATGAGGCAAATCGAAATTGACACTAAAGTGATTGATTTTTCAAATTTGTGGCATTTGAGTAAGTGAATAAAAAAATTTGGCCCTCAAGTGAGCTCTATACAAAAGTTTTGGTACTCATACTGTTGTTACCCCCCAAAATATGTCTTCGCAAGCACTTAAGTGAATGATTATTAATCGATGAGTCACTCAAGTGATCATTTTGAAAATTATGATACTTAAGAGCTGCATTAGAAAGAACGGGATTTAGAAGTTTGATACGCCTACCAGAACATACAATTGCGTAGACTTTAATAGCTTATTTGATAAGTAGATGGAGCTCTGAGAGGCATGCATTTCCATTTGCTGGTGGCAAGATTTCGGCGACTCCCTTAGATGTTGAATTGATTATGGGACTTTGTATTACTGGAAAACTAGTGATGCTTCAAGAAAAATTGTATGGGATTTGGAATTAGGTTTTATATCTACTCTTAGAAACTGAAAAATTCAATTTAAAATGCTTGAGAGGACTCTTGATCGGCTGGGTAAGACAAGCAATGTATCAAATTTTATAATGTTTTTTTTGCTCCTCACATTTGCTACCTTTGTCTTTCCAAATCCAAGTTGAACAATCAATAGTTGATATGTGCCCCTCTTTAGAAATGAGGATGGTATTAATGAAAATGCTTGGGGTTTGGCTTTGCCAGAGGATCTACAAAGGTAGATAACTGTGAGAAAGTGTGAAAGTAAGCAATATGTTGGAGGTTGTAGGTAATTTTCTATTTAAGTTTTCTACTAGTGAGAACGGTAAGAGTGCTAAAAATTTGTATGGTGATCACTCGAGTACTAAAACTTTTTTTTTTTCTCTTCACTTGAATGCTAATTTCGGTTTACCTCGTTGGGAAATTCCACATGAATGCAAGTCATTCGATGTGGCTTTGACAACGCCGATACGTGACAATTTTTAAAAATATTTTTTTGTCATTGCTTTCCATCTTTTATTTTTAAACAAAGATGAAAAATATTTTTAAATATTTTTTAAATATTTTGTTATTATTATTTTGAATTTTTAAATATTTTTAATAGGTTGACAATTTTTAAATATTTTTGTTATTAATATTTTATTTAAAAATAAAATTTAAAAATATTTTAAATATTTTCTTATTATTATTTACAAAAATTTTAAATATTTTTAAAATATTTAATTTGAATTTTTTTTTAAATAAAATGCAAAATATAGTTTTTTTTTTTTTTTTTTTTTTTTAACGTAGGATGATTTGTTGTAAATGGCATTTAAATGATCGATTTTATTCCTATGTAACATTTAAGTGAGTGAGAAAGAGTTTTGGCACTTAAGTGAGCACTACACAAAAGTTTTAACACTCCAACTAGTATTACCTTAAGCTTTCTAGTTTATCATAAACATTAACATCATCATTATTAGGTGTCTGTTGTTTTTTTTTTCTTTGTTCTTCATTGAATTCTAATATAGCTTTTGAGTTGTGTGCAATTTTTTTCTACTTTACACAATTGACTTCTTAATTTCTACTAATTTGTGCAGATTTGGTCTTATGAGCATTTCAACGTGGTTCGGCCAAATTTTCGAAGTAACTCTTTGATTCATCCTCAGGCATGCGATGGGATAGTAGCAATGTCATGTAAGATAAAAAATCACTAACGACTTTGACGAACTAGGAAATGATTAGGTGGATAATGTTTATTGTATTGATTACATATATTTTAAGCTTGTCATCTAAACAAGCAATAACATTTGCAAGTGAAAACTAGCGGGATGGAATTGCATGTTATAATAATTACCTACTTTAAATGACATTTCTTAACTTTTTCACTCCGTGTGCATCTGATAATTTGGGAGTTTTGGCTCACCACTAATGAATTGGGAGTTGATATCATCAAAGAGTTTTTGGAGATACAAATGGATGAATTCCAAGATATAGGTTCAGAATAAGGAATGGTGAATCTTCCAATGGACAATGTGAGTTGTATTTCCATCCAATTCTCTGGCTCCTTCCGGCAAATCACATAAAGTTGAGACGGACAAATCATTACCGGAAAAAGAAGGGGAGAGATATTTCCCGATAAAGAATCACAAAAGTAAGAAGGTAAGGGAATTCTTGTCATTGCTTGATCCGTTCATTTCTTAAATAAAATTTTAAAAGTTATCGGTTCAAAAATGTGTTCTAAGCATAGGTTTTGGTAGTACGCAGACTATGAGTACTACGGCCAATACTAAGTAGAATGAGCTTTGAGAGGCGTGCATTTTTATTTGCTCTCAACGAGATTTCAGTAACTCCCTAGATGTTGGATTGATTATGAGACTTCGCATTACTGGAAAGCCAGTGGTACATTGGGACAAACCTATATTGGATTTGGAATTAGGTTTTATATCTACTTTTATATTACAATGATGTATTAATAACACACGAGCCGCATGGATGTCGCACAATTACCACATATGCCAAGTCTGTATGTAGGATGCTACTATTTTGTAGGTGCTTGCACAAGTAGAAAATTCTCATCTCTCTCTTGGTTGTTCTTTTCCTTTCTAAAATGGTTAGGGTTAATTTAGAATAATAAACCTTTCAAGGACACTTGCACCATCAGTTAGTAACTTGAATGCGTCAAAAATGGCGAATGAATTGTTTGATTATATGAAGAAGAGAATGAGAGGCCTTGTTTTGTGGGTTCTTCTGTGAAATGACAGGTAAGACACAGTTGAGTATGGCAAAGAGTTCAAGAAATGAATAATTTTCTTCGTACCACTCTACTTTTTCAAAGGGAGATGGCTATGACAGTGATGGCTTCGATTTTGCACCCTTATAAGCTGCACGCATTTATGTTAACATCTCTCATGCTGGACAAGTGACCTTCTAGGAGATAAAATGAATCGCACTCATTCTCCTATGTTTTCGTGCGCTTGTGGCACCTCACGTATTCTATCGAGGGCTCTTCCACCCAAGCTTGCTGGCACAATACCCTTGCTTGATAAATTTCATGTGTTTAATGGATTCTTATTTATTTTCCTTATTAGTTCTGTATTTTGATAGTCAAGTCAAATAATTGCCATTTTCTATAGGTGTCTGGGGGAGGGAGGTTTAAATTTGGTGCAATAACAGATCCAATCTGCTGAAAAATTTACATTTGAAAACATGTTGTACTTTGAAAAGGTGAGGATTATGTGTTCTGATAATGGTATATATATACTTTCAGGTGATATAAATCCATAGAAAGCTAAGTATTGAAAGTTTGTAGGATACTACACCGACTTCATTACTTAAAATCAATAGTGATCTAGTGAGCCCAGAGATGAAGCTCTATAGGATAATCCTAAAATACACGAGTATTCATTCAGCCGATAGACTCTCTCTACTAAGCTTAGATGAGTGGGTTGAGCTAGTGAGGAAATTGTATAAGAAAACTTTGGCGAGATCCAAGCTCCTGCAGCATACCGATTACTTTATTGAAGGTTCTTCCACCCGAGTTTGCTGGTGCTATACCCTTCCTTGATAGATTTCAAGTGCTTAATTGATTCTTATTTCTTCTTCTTTGGCTCCCCTTTTCATCCTCTTCCTCCTCTATCTCCTCCCCTTCCTTGATATCTTTCATTTGTAATTTTAGTGGACTCAACATATTTCTCACTCACCAATTGTAGATTTTAACATCAAGCATAGACAAGTCGCTTTAGTAATTTTCTATAAATCAAGACAAGTCTGTAGGATTATTCAAGACAATAAATAATGATGTATTAATACCACACGAGCCGCATGGGTGTCGCACGGATGCCGCACGTGCCATGTCTATATGTAGGATGCTACTATTTTGTAAGTGCATGCACAAGTAGAAAAGTCCCATCTCTCTGTCTTGGTCGTTCTTTTCATTTCTAAAATGGTTAAGGGTAATTTAGAATAAAAAACCTTTCAAAGACACTTGCGCGATCAATTAGTAACTTGAATGCGTCAAAAAGGGAGAATGAATTGTTTGATTATGTGAAGAAGAGAATAAGAGGCTTTGTTGTGGGGGTTCTCCTGTGAAATGATAGGTAAGACGCAGCCAAGTATGATAGAGAATTCAAGAAATGAAGGACCTTCTTCATACCACTTTGCTTTCTCAAAGGAAGATGGCTATGACAGTGATGGCTTCGATTTTGCACCCTCGTGAGCTATGCACATTTATGTTAATATCTCTCATCCTGAACATATGACCTTATAAAATGAATCACGCTTATTCTCCTTAGTAATTATATGTTCTCGTGCACTTGTAGCACACCGCCTACTCTATTGAGGGCTCTTCCACCCAGCTTGCTGGTGTTATAACTTTGCTTGATAAATTTCAGGTGCTTAACTGATTCTTATTTATTTTCCTCATTAGTCGTGCCTTTTGATAGTCAAGTCAAATAATTGCCATTTTCTATAGGGTGGGGGTGGGGTTGGGGGGGGTGGGTGAGGGATTGAATGTGATGCAAGAACTCTAATCTACTAAAAAAATTTACTTTTGAAGATATGTTGTACTTCCAAAAGGTGAGAACTATGTGTTTCGATAATAGTATGTGTATATATATACTTTTAGGTGATATTAATCCATAAAAAGCTAAGATTAAAGTTTGTAAGATATTATACCAACTTCATTACTTAAAATCAATAGTGATCTTTAGAGTCTAGCGATGGAGCTCTTCAAGATAATCCTAAAATACATGGGTGTTGATTCAATCGATAGACTCTCTCCACCAAGCTTAGATGAGCAAATTGAGTTAGCAAGGGAATTGTACAAGAAAACATTGGCGAGATCCAAGCTCCTGCAGTAAACCGACTACTTTATTGATGGCTTTCCCACCCGAGTTTGTTGGTGCTATACCCATAGATTTTAAGTGCTTAATTGATTTTTACTTCTTTTTCTCCTCCTCCTCCTCTTCCTCCTCTTCTTCTTCTACTTCTTCTCCTCCTCATTTTCCTCCTCCTTCACTTCTTCTTCTTCTAATTTTTGATATCTTTCTTTTGTAATTTTAGTGGACTCAAAATATTTTCACACTCACAATGTGAATTTTAACATAAGCATAGGCAAATTGTTTCAATAATTTTTTATAAATCAAGACAAGTTTGCAGAATTATTCAAGACAATAAATAATGATGTATTAATACCACATGAGTCACACGGTGTCGCACGGATGTCGCATGGTTGCCGCACGTGCTAGGTCTATATGGAGGATGCTGTTATTTTGTAGGTGCATGCACAATTAGAAAAGTCTCATATATCTGACTTGGTTGTTCTTTTCCTTTCTAAAATGGTTAAGGTTAATTTAAATTAACAAACCTTTCAAGACAATTTCCCGATCAAGTGATTGCGGAAGGTTACTTGCAGTGGAGAACTCGGAATTTACAAGTGATTGCAGAATTCGAAGAGAAGGGAGATGTCCTTTTTTCGAACCCTGCCTTTGAAGGATTTATCTGATCAACATTTTGCAGTAGCAATCAAGTAGATGTATAAGTTTATGTACTGTGATCTCCATAGCCGTAGTTTAGGATTGGCTGCTGATATGTTTGTATTTTGTATACAGGCATATTTTTGGCCAGTTTCACAACCCCCTCCTCCCCCTTGCGGGTGGAAAAAAAAAGGAAAAAAGAAAAAGCCAATGTTAAATGAGGAAGTTCCTAGGATTCTCATTCACTTTTGTTCAATTGGAGAAAAACCTTCTTCTTACTTGTTCAATGTTTGCCAGAATTGTTTATTCATGTGCTGCTCTGGCTAGAGTTTTTTCTAATGTAATATTCACATTGGTAGATTCTGATTTTCTTTAGTAATAGGCTGATTTATTGCAATGCATTTATGCGGTATTCTTTATACTGGATCAGATTAATGGCCAAGTTCATCCAAGATCCTTGAAGTTTAAGGAGAACATCCATGGAAAACCAAGTATGTCCATACTTACGATGGCTGGAGATTTTGACCTCTATTTCAGTAATCTGTTTAATGTTTATACCTTGTGGTAGTTGGAGCGGGACAATGATCAATGCCAGTGTGCATCATAGCTCCAATTTAATATGTCATACACTTCTCTGTTGATTTACTGGTTTGTCCTCCTGTATACTTGCAAAGTAATTATTTCTTCATGCGCCGACTTAATTGTCTTTGATAGTCCACTAATGATACTGATTCCCTTTAGTTTGCTCTCCTTATTTGTAGATAGGTGTTGATCTTGAAAAGAAGCAAAGGAAATGGAAGAATAATATCTTAGCCTTTGCTAGGAGACACTTCACTCCACATGTAGCGCAAATTTTGAGTTCAATTTCGGACCCCGGAGCTCAGCATCAGCATTTTGTAAATTGTGGACTCTCAAGGTGCACGGATTGTCTCTATTATTTGGAGATCTTACTGTTCTTATGATATTTTGGAATGATCACCTGCTTTGGTTTTTCTCTTTTTATCACCTTCAATAATAGTTTTGTGCCATGTGGCCTTTCAAACGGAGAAAATAGTTGTATCCATGATGCATTTTCTCTTTCTTCTGTCCTGAAGGCGATGAGCAATTTTCTGCGCTATGTATTATCGAATTTGGATGGAAAATTAGTGATTGCTGGATGGGCAATTTTTTGTGAACGTATACTCTGTGTGATGTTTCTTGTTAATCTGGTGTATGGTGCGGAATTTTGGAGAAACTGCATGAAAACGGCTGCGAATGTGTGTTTCAAAAGACGGGGCAAAAAAATGGAATCATTGCAAGTTCTGCCGATCAGATCATCTTGCTGCTGAAGACATAAGCAAAATGCATTTATGAAGGAACATTAGTTTCACAAGGCTTAAGTAGCCTTTTCTCTGTACTCTTCCATATATATGAAGTTCTGCTTCTGGAGCCTTATGTGAAGGCGCTGGAAGTGGCTTGTCTGCACTACCCTTTAAAAGATTTGCCATATGATTCAGGAAAGCTGAGAAGAAGGCTCTTGTCCTTCTGGTGAATCACATAATGAGGTACGAACATAGCCGTTTAACAGACCTGCAACCTGCTTCGGCTTTCTCCTTTATGCTTCCTTACAAATCTTAGCAAGCAATGATTTATGTCTGGCCAAATCTAAAGGTTCTGCAGCCAGTCCAGATCTGGAATCCTTTTCTTCATTTTCTTACAGTATAGCCTGCTGAAATTGCCTGTTCTCCTCATGTTCATCCCGAGTCCTAAAATTTAGGTCTGGATTATGGCAAATGCAATTGCAATATAGCAAATATTTTGATGGGCTTGTCATGCACTACATTTCATGCCTTGAGACTCATCTTCTATTTGTTCAATTGCAATTAGAATCTTCTAATTTACTCGAAAGGGTGTACTATAACATGAAACTGTTGGAACATATATATGTTCTTCCTTCTTTACTTGAACGGGGTAGTCTCTCTCAACATAATATGATGCAGTAGAATACTAGCAGTTGATATTTTATCCTTCTATGGTTGCATCTCTGAGAGAGCCTCCATTTATTGCCTTTTTAAAATCTTAGATACCCAACCCATGCGTAGCAATGTGCGTCCCCTAAACCCTTATAAATTTCAAAGGCTGATAATGTTGATGGCTCATGCTATTCTTTTTGTTGGAGTAAGTGGAGCTGAAACACGTACGATTATTGGGGCACTCTTTTCTTGGTAAGAGCTCATCATTTTGAGTTTTAAGACAATTCGTGGAAAGACTGGCTAACAAAATGGATTCTGTTATATTGTAAAAATCAATTTGCCATTGGCTCTGTTTTGATATTTGTTTAGAAGTAATGTTCGTTTAGTCTGTTTTAGCAGACGATTCTATGTGATGAAGTCGAAAATGAACTGCTGCTAAAGCTATGTTGATGAGCATTAAAATGCATGTAGATTTACTTTGCCGAGTCTTTTGTATCTCTACCTGATTCAATATTGTTCCTCATCTAATGGAAGATTTCACGTTTAGTTTAAGCGACGCTTCTTTCACGTGACTTGAAATTTAAGAATTCTTTTGTTATTTTACTGATTTTATTACACTATAAGACAATTTCTTTTCTGGCTAGCTTAAGGGTTACAGAAGGGGGACTTTTATCCTTGAATATCTTGACGTCAGAACAAGCAATTTTCAAGACCAGAGAGACTTCAAAGATATTCCTGCGCAAGAAACAGGCTAAGCATGTCAAGGACTGAGTTGAGTGGCACCCACGTCTGGCCTTTAGAGCCTCCTTGATGCGCAATAGTATCTGACGTTCCATAACTGTCATGATTATACGGAGCTTGGTTTTATAGTCACGGAAGAATGTCACAAATTATACACCAAACGATGCCATATAAATCAGCTATGAAGAGCACTGTAATAGGGACAATTGGAAGTGTCAGATGAACCAAGCATCAAGCCTCCTCAAGCATGGAACCACACTCTGATGCCAAAGCTGCACGGCCCCTAAGTACCGAATTAAGAGCTGATTAGCCCAATGCTGGCTTCATATGCACAGTCCCTCATGGCAAGTATGGTGCTCTGCAACTCGTCCGCCAAGGGAGAAAACATATGATGTAATACCCAAACAAAAGGATGTGACTAATTTCAACACAAGGAAACACACAAAACCTGAAGCTGACTTTGCTTTGAGAGAGGCAATGCAAAGCTCGTTAGTGGCAGAAAATAAACCGTTGGAAGCAGCTTCCATGCAGCTTTGTACAAGCTTCCATTCTTGTTTGATACCTGAGCAAGAAAGACGGAAAACATCATCCTTCACAATGCAATTATAGTTCAAAATGCAGGGCATTTACAGAAAAGTGAGAGTCATTTAAATGTGAAAGAATGGTAAGTGACATCCAATCTTGTCAAGTCGCTTAAGTTTGCTTGTTGCCATGCTCTGCAATCATTGCTTGTTGTCAATGGATGTTCTCCTCTTGGGACCCAGAAGATGCCATCTCTCGACGCTTTCAATTCCAGTATAGACATGCAAATTTTGATTATTTCCGATGCTCTCTCCCTTGCATCCCACCAGAATTGCCTTCTCCTACTTAAATGCTCATGGAACTCGAAGGAATTCTTGAAATTTTCCTGGAACTATTTCCAGCAAGACCAGACAAAGTTCTTTCAACAGCTTGCTTGCCCTCAATTGGCCGAGCTATTCTGGATGCAGCAGATTGCTTTACTTCCGCACTTTTTGCCTGTTGAGATTTAGAATAATTTGTTGCAGGTTGTCACCACTGAATAGCAATTTATGCAATGGGATCCGCCTATTATGTCGGGGTGTCAATAAAACATCATGCATCCATTCCATCTGAATAATCTCTAAGCACTCCTTCTTTACATTCTCCTTGAGTTCATGTGCCTGCATTTTCATTAGGGATGCTGCTGACCTTGCAGCAACGAGCAGTTTCTTCAAGCATAAGCTGGAAAATTTTAATGGCCTCAAAGTCTTTGTGCAACTGCTCAAAGACTAATTCTTTCCTTGAACCATTCAATTGCTTTGAACGGTCCTTCTTTTTCTCTAACTATGCCATAAATATAGGCAGCATACGATCTTTCAGGTAATGACCAATATGTTTCTCGAGATGGAGCACAAGCCTTTTCCTCACAGCACTGACAAGCTGGTCAAAACTATGCATACATCATGAAATGAATCGAGAACACATATTTTCCAAAAAAACAGAAGGCATTTTTCTTCTAATAACCACCAAACTTTCAGACCTTCTTGCCCAGAACTTGTACAATCTGCTAGGAGCCATGATGCCTGCATGCAAAGCAGAAGCACAAACTGAAGACAGAAGTTTGTCCAGTGATTCTAATTCAATGGAAGGGGTTGACTAATGTGGACAAGAGTGCTTTGCCTCTTAAAGCATGCCAGTCTATTTACTCTTCAGCATTCATTAAAGACTGAAAATGATGTTGGCACGAACTCAAGACACTTTCAACATCCGTTTCTCTCTTAATGAGAGAAGAAGTACGTCTGTTCCTCTGGTTCCACGATTGGTGGAGTTGGTCAAGTTGTGCCCTTCAAGATTTTCCAGAGATGATAATTCTTCAGCCTCTTCCCAGGAGAGATGATCCCTACACTCAAGAGATGCTTCTTCAACAGTCAACTGCCACTCAGTGATGATGGCTACCTTAACAAAGTAATTCCATTCGAGTTCAATGATAGTTCCCCGCTCCATTTCAACTTCCAATAGCTGCTTGAGTGCAGTGTCAATAGTGCCACGAACATTTCGGACCGATCCAAGTAAATCTGCCTACTCTGAATTGAATGTTCCTGATCACATTGGCTAAAACGACGTCAGACAATTGATCAACCAAGCTCTTAGAAGAAACAACATCGCTTTTGAAAATGGATGCCCAGTTTTCTTCAGAAAAAAGTTCCCGACTTTCCATTATCGTGTCACTGCAAGGAACATCCCAGTCAGCAAATTGCCATATATCATTCAAAAATTCACCAACAATCAAGCATTTCTCTACTAGCTCTTCAAGTTCACCAAACAAAGATGAGGAATCATCCAAGACCTATTGCCATTCCCTTTCCCATTGACATCAGCCATGTCAAGAATCCTCTTTTTCACATCATTATAAATAGATACAACAGTTAAGTTTTACAGAAAAAAGGCCTACTCTTTTTTCTGTGTTAGACGTCTCGCCTTGTTTGTGTCTTCATATTTAGATTGACCAGGATAAACCTGTGATTTTAAATAATCTTTCTTTTCTGTAATGAAAGATTGCATATCTTTCATGAAACTAGAGAGAAGACGGTCCCTAGCTTTAGATTCAGCCTCAGAGCCAACGCAGTTCACTAGCTCAGCACACTCATCTTCAACTTTCCCTATCTCAGAGGCATGATTACCGACTTTTAGACACAGGTCATCATGAGCATGTTTGAACGAATCACGAGAATCATTTAACAGCTTAGATATCAATTAAGCTGCCTGACTTTGGGCATTGGAAATGATATCGGATGTAAGAACACCTAAACATAACTGCAAAATTTGAGCCAAGTTATGCAGCATGCTGGCCATGAGGTAATTTAGAGGAAAAATTCTCTGCAAAGCTAGAGAGTAAACTTGAATTGCAGTGAGAGATGATGACACACCATGACCTAATCAGCTACGAGCTTAGAGAGTTCCCTATCCAAAACAGTGCATTGCACTTACGTCGGGTCTGGAAAAACAGTGAGTGGAACCTCAGCCACCAGGACTGCTGATGAAAGGGACAAAGCTTCTCCCAGAATACTTAGATTACTCCAGGCACTTATTTCTGGTATGAGATGGCCCTGAAGAGCATCAATGATCCTTCCATGTTGCTCAATCCAGTTGGTTGCCCCTTGAGCTTTTTCAAAAGTCACGAGCCTGAATTTCAAAAGATGCACGTACTTTTTCCTTACTACAAGTTGCTTCAGCAATGATTGATACCATGTAGAATAAGGTCAGACAGCTCTTGATCAGCTCGACAGAATAAAACGAAAACGAGTTCATATTTGTTGAGCACATAAGAAAACATCTGGTACATAATTAACGAGCTCATAGTGGTGCAATAAATTGTTTACAGATATTATTGATAACCAGTGATTGCTAACTGCCCATAATACTATGAGGAGCACCACGCATTGCGGTGCACATGGTGGGAACACCACTCAATTCGGTCATGCCACCTGAAAGATAGATTCAGTAATGACACTAAGAAAATAATGACTCATGAAGTAGTAAATAAGTAGCAGTCTAGCATTAAAATTATTTTATCTAATATTAAAAGAGAAAATACAAAGGTGGGTAGAAATGTCACAATAAGTCGCAGTCATTTAATTTTTGTTATAACGATAAACAATTTCTTGTCAATACTAGAACATGAATGACCCTCTTTAATCCGTTTAAGACTAGACACGTTGCTAATAATAGTCTTCATAAATATTTTCATTGTAACATATCCAAATTAAACAAAACTAACAGTTATAGTTTATTGTGTGTTGATTTTTGTTCTTATAATGTACTTCAGATTTCTTCTACAAATTTACCATACATCTCTCGGGCATAACACTCTTTTTGGAAGATATATTGAAGCAATCTAACGTACAATCTAACGTACTTTCAGAATCAAGTGCATCAAGCAAGTGTGAAGGCGAGTTTCTCAAATTTCAATTGTCTAAACTTCAATTCTGGAACAGATACAAATACTGAGTCCAAATTGATAAGTACCTGCAGGGGAACATGAATTTCTCGAACTCAAGATGTGAATAAGCTTAAGCTCAAACCAACTCCATGCCTTTCTCTCTTCACTTCCAATTGCTGCATCATCGTGAAAGTCTCCTCTAGTCCATTCTACAAGTGGATCCCAGACAAAATCCTCTAGTAGCATCAGGATTAGCATCAGGATTATGTCTTTATTTTTCTTGATGGAACCAAGAACTGCTTCACAGCTCGCTTTAAAAGTCCCTTCTGCTCCAGTCTTCCCTAAAGCTGCTTCAAACATCTGTGTTAGTCGGAAAGGAACAATTTCCAGGATCTTAAGTCTAAGCCCTTTATCAAAGCATATATTGTAATCAATATAAAGTATATATCCACTAATGGAAATTCACCAGAATATTATCTAGATGTCTATCTCTGAGGCGTAGAATGTGGCCGACCATGCTCCTGGCTGCAACACTTCCAGAGTACGCAAGAGGGGAGGATAGCATTGCTGAAGTTACAACTTCAAATTAAATAACAATAATAGTTTCAAGTAACATTGAGAAATGTCGGTGTCTGCAACTACATTACTAGCATCGTCAGAAGATCACTTCAACTATAGGATACACACTTTATCCCTGAGAGCAAAATACTACCAGCAAATAGAATCACATGATTTCAATTTTTAATTGAATGCCTTGTATCCTTCACTAGCACACCACAGCTCCTGATACAAAAGTTGCCGAGGCACTTCTTGCATGAGATCCATAAGAACTTCATGCTTGACATCATGAGGCCAATCTTTTCGAGATATTACTCTCCGTATGTTTTTTTTTTTCGTTTATTTTTAGTGTTGGTATGATCTTACCGTAAAACATATCACTTGGACGTGAAATAGGTGGAGGAATTGTCTTGGGTTTCCGGTGCCAGTGGATGGCAGTATAGTTGTTTGATCTCGGGCTTGCCAACACTGTACACACTTATCACATTGTCAACCCACTAGATAAGACTGGCCCGACCACTGATTGGACTCACTGAATAATGGCTAATACCAACCAAATGGCTACGAGTTGTACGAGATGAATGTAATAAGCTATCAATAGCATGCAAAAGCTGCATTATTCTGGCAGCATGGCGTAAATTTTCACTTCCTTTCAACGGATAAGGGTAGTTTTGACCATCTGAACCAATGATGTTGATCTTTTAAAGGTTCGGTCTTTGTTGATATTATGGTTACTTGTTCGGAAAGGAAGGAATAGTGACGCCTCCATCTGCTTGAGATAGCGCAACCAGTGTCTCATGAACAGGCATAGGAACGTCAAATGAAAATAAGAGAGCAAGTTGTGGAGCTAATTCTCCCAAGGAAACTGAAGATTTCCTCTGACAAGATGTTAAAGATGCAGAAATGGTATCAAATGGCTGCCGCATATCTGCAAGTGAAGCAGCAGATTTTGGAGGATTCTCAAACGTCAAATATTGCACTTTTCTGCTGTGGAAGCATCTTGTTAAGTGGACGCTTATTTGCCCAAGAAGATTTGCTTCAACCCAGAAGCAGTGGACTGCAGGATGGTAGAAAAACAAAAAAGCGGGGCTAGCAGTCTTCGAAGAATCAAAGAATCACCTCGTTAGTGCTGCCCTACACTGTGAAAGAGAGCAAAGGGGAAGACGAGAAGGAACTGTAGTGGGATAGGGTGAAGGTGAGAAGAGAGGGAGAGAAAAGGATGGTTGCGCATAGAGGAGATTGGGATTAGGGTTTCAATTCAACCGTTGCTTTGATAATATGTCATAAAGTCTAATCCAAAAACTTAAACTAATAAGTAAAGAGAGATAGTATGAATATAAAGAGCATTTATGACTTGTTGTCAAATGATATATGATAATATTTCGATACCCCTCTCACATACAAAATGGGTTATGAGTGACACGTGAAAGTTTAGTTATGCACATTTACGATATTGACTTTAATACCATGTTGAGAGATCAAAAACTAAACTAAATGTTTAGTTGGATTGATGTGACCCCAAATTATCTTTTTATAATAAATCCAAAAGGCTAGAATTATAATATCATCCTTATTACAGCCACACATAAAATAGTAAGAAATAGACAAATATGCCCCTATTGGCCAAATGCTCTCAACGGAAAGGTTAAAGATAATTGAACTCAAGTAGTTAAACGCGATTAATAAAAAGAGTCCAATTCTTGCAAACCTCAAGACTAGAAACAGAGAACATATGCACTCACGACGAGGCATAATTAAAGTAAATAATACTTGCGAATTATTTCCGATCCTTTGTTCCTAGGAAGATGCGGACGCCTCTCCCTGTGGCATCGATTCGTTTTAGAACTCGGACGTGCATTCCCCACACGACCACGGGGAGAAACAGTGCAGCGGCCAGCAAGGAGCCGTAAAATCCCTCAAGCATTCGCTTTGCGACCTCGTCGGAATTCGGGAATTCGATCAGATGGGAAATGAAGTAGGCAAGGCCGAGAATGGACATGGATAAGTACACCATGAAAGTCTTGGGAAATTCAGCAATAGCGATGGCCCAGATTGTGCCAATGGAGAAGAAAAAAGCCGTGCCGTTGAAGACCGTGAACACGTACAGGCTCGTGCCGTCCAGGATCATGTTCCCGGCTGTATGTGGTTTTTCCATGGCAGTGCTGTTGGAATCGGTGGCAACGACAGTCGAATTGGTGGAATCCTGCCAGTATCCTCCTGGAGGACTGAGAGCGGCTTGGTAAGTGGCGGTCGCGATTAAGGTAGACACTAAGAGGATTATGTCGCGAGCGGATTCATCTTGGACACCGAAAAAGTACGCGCACTTCTCGCCGGCAGTTAGACCTTTGCTAAAAAACTCCGATAGAGAGAGGGTAGGAGTGAAAGGTCTTGCGAAACATCCTCGACGACGTAACCTCTTCGCAACATTAGGATCGTAAGGAGAATTCGCTTCGAAGATTTCCAAAGCCGTCTTATTGTCGAAGTTCCTCGCATTTACATTTGTACGCCCAATTAACAGCCTGATGATCTGGAATAAATGCAAAGGGAACAATGTGAAATATGGGTTGTTGAATTTGTATTATATAAAGATGGATCAATACGGTTTAATTGGCTGAATTTGGGCCAGAACCATTTTCAACCCACCTAAATCTGACTAGACCCACAAGTTCGACAGGTTTATTCTTGGATTAGATTATCTCGAATTCAAGGATAGAACAATAAAAGCCCGAGCAATCATGAAATTTATGAAATATACCTCGAGCTGATTTTTAGAAGCAGCAATATGTAAGACGTTGTTACCATCTTCGTCTTTCCAATTCAATATCTTTGTTAGACGATGTCGCCTAAGCCATCCAAACAAAACCTTGAATGCTTTGGGGTTGCAGTTTTGGACAGCAGTGTGAACCGCGGTCTCACAGCGGCTCGTCAAGTCTTCGATGGATGATCCGCAAGCAGATAAGAACTCGGCCAAGAGCTCCCTCTCACTATCTCCTTCTTCGCTGGCAACATAATGCAAAGGGGTGTATCCGTCTCGTCCTCGGACTCGGATCAACCTGGGATCAAGGGTCATCAATGCCCTCGCGGTGTGATAATGCTTGCATTTCAAAGCCAAGTGCATGGGGCTGTAACCATCTGGATTGAGCCTCCGAGCGAACCACGGCTTCAAGATGGCCATCTCCATGGCCACATGGGTTTTCCCCTCGGCCGCGGCAAAGTGTAGCGGGGTGTCCGGGAAGGGTTCCTTAGATAGGCGATCTAAGAGTTTTCGCTCCACCGCAATTAATCTATGTAGCTCAGCAACATCATCATTTTCTATTGCTAGTTGAAGCCGAGGGTCCATTATTTGAGCAGGGAAGTGTAGGATCTGAGGGGCTTTGCTTTTTGATTGATCACAATAGCTTCGCAGTCGACTGACATTTTAACTAGGGGAATGTATGCGTTGGGCAAGCGGAAGCTGATTCTGATATTCGTGGACCGTTCGAGCTTCACTTTCCTCATTCTATTCTGGAACTGAGCTTTGAACTTTTCTTTATGTTGGGTGGGGTTGCTTTTTCCGGCACGTCTCAACCGCTAAAAGAAATGGCGTACAGAAGAAGGTGTTTCCTATATATATAGTGTGCTTGAGTCTGTGAATGTAAGTTTTGACATACATACAAACCAAAATGGAAATAAAAAGGAGAAAAAGAGATGCCTGCAACAACAAAAAGATGGGAATAGAGAATCGGATTTATCTAGACTTGCATGACAGCGCTAGAGATATATTTTTTTAATAGAATTGGGCGGTTGTGTTTTCATCTAAGATTCGCCAACAACTCCTTGAATGCCAATGAATAAGTTCAATACAAGGAAACTTGGGAGATGAATAGTGATGCTGAATTAAACCGAAAAAATACAACAATAGGCGAAATCTGTTTTCACCAATGTGCTCATGACAATGAACTATGGAAAAGATCATTTTAACGTGCCCATTTCCTCATTTAGAATAAGATAATTAATGCTTGTGTGAGAAAGGAGAAAAGAATTAGCACAAAGAAAGGGGTAAAGTAAGAGTTATCCTGTATATCAGGGAACTAGTAGCTGCGATGATATTTAACTTAGTATACTTTTCGAAAAAACTTTCTGATAATTGTCTACTTCTAAATACGTTGAGTATTTCTTGTTCGGACGCCTCCCAAATAAACCAAACACATCAGAATTTGTGAAATGCATTGAATGAACGATCTCTTATGTACTTGTTTGCGACAACAATGGTATCAGTCACCCTCGAAGCTCGAAACTAAGATCGAGAAAGGGAAGTCAGCCTTGATGAAACACAGTCAATTTAGGACTGAAAGAACCAAAGAAAGAGTGACTTTCTTTAGTCTATGCCCTAATAAAGTACTGTAAAAGTAACCCTAATCATGCTCCCCCAAATTTCTCAGGAAAAGTAGGGTCGTGGGTCATGAGTTAGACGAATCCATCAGTTGTTTAGCCAAAAGGAGAAAGGAACCAATGGATTCCTCGGATAATAGCTGTGAATTGCTAACCTGGGGGAGGGAGGGAATAAATGGAAAGGAAGCTCGTGGAACGCATGGCGAATCGACTAAGAATGGAATCTTGGGAAGACTAATTTTGAGAGGTGGAGCATAGGAAAAGTGAAAGCAAAAGGGGAAAGAAAAAAAAAGGGAAGATAAAAATGAGAGTGAGAGAGGGAGATTCAGAAAAAAAGATTGCATGAGTGCTCAACGAAATGCGATTAAATCCTCAGGAAATGCAATGAAACATATTTCTATGTGTGGACGGGAATGTAATGAATGCGGAATTATCTAAATTAGCTATTTTCAGCCGAAGATCAAGCTCCGCCGCGATCAAGGAACTAGAAACTCGAAGTAATTTTCTTTAGAAATGCATGTTTGACTTGCTGGCGAATTCAGGTGTCAATTTCAATAGCAAGATATCATGCGTTAGTGTTTTCCAGTTATGACTCAGTGCCTTTTGTTTTCACCATGTCAATTTCAGAAACTGACTTAGGAAAAAAGCTATTTGAAGTCCCGACTTCAAGCTAGATTAAAGGTCTTTAGGGATAAAGAAATTAAAAGATGAGTCCATTACATGCAATTGATAAAAAGAGTCTATTTCTTGTGAACCTCAAGACCAGAAACACGGATTGCGTGCACACTTGACGAGATTTTAAGGTAAATAATACTTGCAAACTATTTCCGATCCTTCCGTCGCAGGAAATTATCGGCAGGTCTCCTTGTGGCATCGATTTGGCTAAAAACTCGGACATGTTTTCCCCACGTGCAAAGGGAGATGCAACGCGGCCGTAAACAAGTTCAACCGAAATGCCAACTTAGTGAAGGTTTCGAGGATTCCGTTTGCAAGTGATTCAAAGTAGGCAAGGGCGAGAATGGCTATGGAATTGGTCAGGTCCTCCACGTATACTCACGGCGGATCGAGAGCAGCTTGGTAAGCGAGAGCCACAATTGAGATAGACAGTAGAAGGACTATGTTGCGAAGGGAATCATCTTGGATGTCGAAACAACGTGCGAACTTCTCAACCACGGTTAGTTCCATACTAAAGAACTGTGATAGAGATAGGGCAGGAGTAAAACGTCTTTCTCAACGTGCGTAACGTGTTTGCTACATCCGGATTGCCACTAGGATTCGCTTGGGAGACTTCTAGAGCTGTCTTATCCTGGAAGTTCTTCCTATTTATATTTGTTTAACCAATCAACAGCTTAATGATCCGGAGGAAATGTAAATGGCACAAAATGAAGAATGTTTACCTTTCAATTTGAATCACTTTGTCGCAAGCATTACTATAGTGCACAAAGTGAGCTCGTGCTATATAAGTCTGAATGATGTTAGTGATGCAATGACCAATGTACAAAGGGAAAAAATTTACTAAACCTTACTTATTAGATTCAATCATTTTAATTAGTGTAAGGAAGTCCTAAGTCTTCTAACAAGAAAATGCAATTTAGTCCTTCCACTTGAAATTATATATGTGATAGCTAGTAGTTGCTTATGTGAGTTTTGACATAGGCAAATTCATGGAAATGGTGACTTGAATGACTGATTTTACATAAAAGTTTTGGAGTGTAAGTCACACCTGTCGACAGGTTTAGGATTAATTTACACATATGATTTTCTTTCTTTTTTTCCTTTCAAGTCAATAGGATTAGTTACGACCATATTAAGTTTTGGAGTCAGTCTATAATTTTTCTAGAGAAAGCACGTCACAGAGGAAAAAACATCGATTGATTTATCAGATTGGAAAGTGTTTTCGAAATATGTATTGACCTGTGTATATTGGTGCAAATGAAACTGCAAAACAATTAAATTGCTTTAAGATGATGCCGCGTTGTGCAATAAAAAAAAAAAACTGAAATTGACATTTAAAATAGAATACTTTATATAACATACAACATCCATGTCAAAAGAGATTTTCATGAATGGCCTTATCCTTGATTTGATTGTTACTAAGAGTGTAAGTACTTAAAATCTTCAAATCAAGAGTGCATAAGACCGCCTGTTTGAAATTATCCGTGCATCGACAACATACACTCTAATATTTCTTTAAAATATTGTTGGTCTATCAATCTTGCCAGAAAAAAAGAAAGAAATATATGGGATCAAAGAAAAAAATTTGAAAAATTATTTTGTGACAATTATTGATGGTTTTTAATTTAGGAGAATGGACGAAGGCTAAGTGGAAGGCCGAACCACCAGATATTTTCTTACAATATCTTCAATCTTTTCAACTCTTCTATTATGTTTGATAGGCCATCTACATCTGCATAACTATTTTCCTTCTGCAAAAGCTCATACGCTAGATATTTACAAAATAGTTCCAATTTTCTTAAAACAACCGATTTACCTCCCTCTTGGTCGTTTTTAGCCTTATCCCACTTCGGACGTTCATGTTTTCAAGTTGCGCCTGATGCTTTTCATTTCCAGAGCATCGTTTTATGAAATTAAATTAGGAAAAATGCTATTCGATGTCCTAACTTCAAGCAAGATTTAAGGTCTTTAAGGATTAAGGAATTTATAGATGAGTCCATTACATGTTACTAATAAAAAGAGTCTATTTCTTGCAAACCTTAAGATTAGAAGCATGGTTCATATGCACTCATGACAGGAATAGATAAGAGCGACCAAATACTTGCAGATTTTCTGAACCTACCATTGCAGGAAGTGGCCGACAGGTCTCCTCATGTTATCTATTCTATTCAGAACTCGAAAGTGCTTGAACCATATGAGAAGGGGGAGAAACAACGCGAGGTACAATGATTCTATACAGTGTATTGTATTTACGTTACGTTGTGAAAATTCATACGGTTCCAGGACTCCGGTTTGAAGGGCATTAAAGGAGGCAGCGGCGAGAATGACTAAAGTCCAGGATATCATCCTCGCATTGGGCACTAGTGTCATAGCGGTGGCCCAGATTATGCCGACGGAGGCGCAAAAAGCGATGGTGTTGCAGGTCGCGAAATTATACAGCCGCCGGCCGTTAAGGATCAGGTTTCCGGCTTGATGTGGTTTTCCGACAGCTGTCGCTGGAATTGGCAGTAATGACAGTGGAATTGGCCAGGGAATTTGAAATGGAATCCTGCCAGTATCCTCTTGGAGGAGTGAGAGTGGATTGATAAGTTATTTTGGGTCAAGGATCGACCTTTGCCATGATCAGGGAACTTGAACCTGAAAACGATTTTCTTGATAAATGCATGTTTGACTTGCCGGCGATGTTCAAGTGTCAACAGCAGAATGTCGCGCTCAGAATGTCGTGCTCTTACTGATACGTCATCGGCATTACTATGATTATGATGGTTGTCAGAGGATGTGGGCGTCCGTTGTAACGGTGGAACAATCATTTATTTCGACAATCAGAGTGTTATTTTAATATATCCTATGAATGCACCAAGCATATGAGAATAGACTCCCGTTTTATTCGCTATCACATGCGTCATAGCATCGTTCATCTCTTCTCAATCTCATTGATTGACCAGACTGTTAAAATTGTCACAAAGGCACATACACTCGGGCATTTGCAAGATCTCCAGTTAACTTCTTCTGCTGACGTTATCGCTCCTACTACCTATTAGGCCTTAAAGGCTGCCGACCCTGCATCAGAGGGCATCCCCTTGTGTAGAATTTGCTAAACGATGACACCATATATACCTACTCTTTTGCGTTGGTCGTAAGACCCTTTGGACTTCTTGTTGTCACGTCTTTCGTCCTTAAGGATTGCCAAGGGTGATATAACACATGTTTTCTCGATCGAAAGCCTCCAATTAAACATGGGCAAGTCTCTCTAGGCTGCATCTCTGCATGCATAACTAACGGTACCTTCCGCCTCACCTGACCATCATGCTAATCTATGGATGTGGAAATGCTAGTTTGCAAGTTCCGTTGCATTACGGGACTTCAGGAGATTGCCCCAACTTAATGTCATCTCTTGTGCTATTGTCGATTTGGGCAGTGTTTCTTGGGTCAAAATTTGGATTTCAAATAATTTGACAGCGCTTTGTAAGTCTTTGGATTTCCTTTTCTTCTCTGAGAAGTATATTAATCTCCATCTTCTGGTGCAAATTGATATGAAATGGAGATTACATTGAAGTATGCTAAATGAGGAAAAATGCGACCATGTTATATGGTCGTGTAGATCTTGGGTTCCTGCAGTCATGACGCTTCGACCTATTCTCTGGAGAGACTGAGGGGTTGATACTTGATATCAAGTTGTGCTCTTCATCTATTGATCTTTTTGGACGAGGTATCATCCATTTAGAGATCAATAAGACATATTTTTTTCAGGAGAGATTAATAAGACTTCGGGCCCGGCGGATCCTCGGTATCAAAAAAAAGAAAAAAGGGACTTAGGGCCCGCCTATTTGATTAAAAACTATTTTTGGTAAATTATTTCTATTTTTGCCGACATTTGGATGACCGGAAACTAATAGATGGACAGAAAGTGTAAGAATTATGGGGCATGGGAATTACATGGCTAAACCACAAAGCTATATTATTTACCTTTCTTGTCTTTCGTTATTTCTCATGAAATTGTCACATTCATCAGCGTTGGCGTTTTTTGCGAAATTAATGGATTGCTGTCGAGTACTGATTGTAACATTCAATTAGTGAAATTTACCCAATTAGTTCGAACATATCAAAAACTAATTGCTTATATTAAACATGAGGGAAGGTAAAAAGGATCGCTCTAATTTTAGATTTTATTTAAAAAGGGTGATAGACAATGGAACAGATTAAGGAATTAAAAGATGAGTCCATTGCATGCATCTAATAAAAAGAGTCTAGTTTTTGCAAGCCTAAGACTAGAAATATAGAATACATGCACTCAATTGTACTTGCAAATTATTTTTATTCCTCAAATCCTAAGAAGTTGCCGACGCATCTTCTTGTGGGATCGGTTCGGCTTAGAACTTGGATGTGCCTTGGATAAGTCTTGCGACCACAGTGGATCTCTGGAATTCGATTGTAAGGCAAATAAGGTAGGCAAGGCTGAGATCATAAAGAGAATTGAACCTGGACAGTGTCAGGCGCTAATGGCATAGCGCGCTGACCCAGATTGTGCCAATTGTGGCCGAAAATGTAAGCCGCGATAAATGGTGTCCCAAGATCTCTATAACTAGAATATATAACATAGTATTGGATAAAAAGAGAGATTTGCACACTTGATTTGGAATCTATCATTTTTTATGCAAAATAATGACAATCCAAAGTTCAAGCGCTTCTCTTCTATTGCCTTTTGTATTATTAGCTCAATGAGTCTACTTGTCACGATTAGCACTCCATAACCATTCCTTATGTGAGTTTATTTGTGCATCACAATTAGATGAAAATTTGAACACTATTTATAAAGTTTTCAGCCATAGACTCTCTCATCATAGGTCAAGCTCCACTTAGCCCACACAAACTAGTCCCATATTAAATTAATTAAGAATCTTTATATGTCATCTTATTAGACTAATCTTGTAAACCGGTAAATTATAATTTTAATCAATGTACCCAAATCAGAAAAACTCCTACGTCTGGCCGAAAAAACCATACCGTCGAGGATCCAGATATAAGCTATATTCTACATCATTGTCCTCAACATGGTTTTCCCTGCCTCCATCACCACAATCAGGGTCACTGCTATGATACTGGCGCCCGACTCGTTCATAATTCAATTTTCTATATGCATTTTCAGCCTTGCCTTCTGTACTTGCCTTATAATCGAATTCCTAATATCCACTGAGGTCGTACGACCTATCCTAGCGGGATTCTATGGCTCCTTGTTGTGCGCCGTGGAGTTGCTCCCCTTCTATGCGAGGGTAAAGCACATCCAAGTAATGGAGCTTAGCGATATCATCATTTGCTACTGCTGGTTGAAGCCAAGAGTCCTCGCCTTTATTTCTTCTTTTTTGGCCGGACTCTTGTCCATTGTTTGACCAGGGAAAAGTAGTTGCAGATGGCAAAACCTTGAGGAAGGGCGTCCATCAATCGGAGATCAAACCATTTCATCAGCCGACAGCAACACCACCCCACCAAATTTTCAGTGAACTTTCTGATTTTTTACTTGTAGGAAGTTGACAACGAGTTTCCTTGTGGCATCAATTAGGTTTAGAACTTGCATATGCCTTACCCACAAAATAGGTTGTCAACGGTTCGGTGGGTTTTCAAGAAATCCAAACCAATCCAAACCAAACTGATAGAAAGAGCAGCTGAACCGAATTGCAAACTGAATACAAACCAAACCGAAAGCCCAGTTCTGTTCGGTTTTCCTTTTCTTGCCTTGCTTACTGGAACCGAACTGAGTAAGGGGTGAGAAAGAAAAGAGAATTTAAGTTGGGCATTTAACTTTTGTTGAGAATTTTAGTCCGGCTCATAACCAGATCAAACCAGAAAAAAGAACAATTATTTTGCCATTATCCGAACCGAAAACTGAATTGAGCTGAAAATGCACAAAATTACAATTTGGTTCGCTTTGACACCCCTAACCAATGGGGGTTATACCGCATGGTTCCACTAGTCCATTAGAAATCCCACTCCGAGACGTTCTATGGACCCAGTAGGCTTTCGGGAATTTGATTTGAAGGGTAATCAATGTAGTAGGCAACGATGAGAATAAATACAGACAAGTAGACGATACGAGCGTCGGGCAATAACATAACAACAGTGGCTTAATTGGCGCCGATGGAGGCGAAGAAAGCCACCATGTTGAAGACCGTGTAATGTATAACTGCCCACTGTTCAGGATCGGGTCTCCAGCTTAATGTGGTTTTTCTATAGCAGTGCTGCTGGAATTGGCCGTAACGACGGTGGAATTTGCCGGGCGATTGGAAGAAGAATCCTACTAATATTGTCTCGAAGGAGTGATAATAGCTTGGCAAGTGGTAATCGCAATTAAGATAGACAGTAGGACTAGCCCGCAAACGTATTCATCGCAGATGACGGAAAAAACTTGCGTATTTCTCAAAGACAGTTAGTTCCATGCTGAAAATTTGTGATAGAGAGAGGTTGGAGCACAATGTCTTGTTTGACATCATTTGCACCTCTACACAACATCTCGATTGCCATTAGGAAAGATTTCTATATAATATCTTGATCATCATTAGGATTCACTTGGAAGATTTTCAGAGCCGTCTTATCTTGGAAGTTCTTCGCATTTACATTCATATGGCCAATAGCTTGATGATATAGAGAAATGTAGGGGGCACAAAATGAAGTACGATACTTTCAATTTGAATCACCGCTTTGCCATGAGCATTACTATTGTACACAAAGTGAGCTCCTAACGTAGTGATTATTTCATGATTGTATCGGATTGTCCTTGTTAGCTTCCATTTCACTAGCTTCTATCTCGTACAATATGTTTGGATGGACTGAATTCAAAAGAAGGAAAGAGATTTTTCTAATTAATAGAAAATGTAAAAGAATAGAAAAGAATGATTAGGTGGGAGACATTATGATGAAAAGAGTTGGAAAGAAATTATTCATCCAGTATAGAGAGGTTTAGAGCTCACTAAAACAGGAGTTTTGTAGGGGTTTGAAGGGGAATAATTTTAATCATATCTTTTCTCTCCATTAAATAAACTGTAAACAAGATGATCTCCGTATCGCTCCTTTGTTTTCCTTCCCTTTCCTCTATATCGTCCAACCAAAACAATGGTAGACCAAATAAAATTAACTCAAATTCAGAGCATCGCGAGCTTAAGATATTTTTCCCACTAGCAGTTTTTGAAATGGAACTGTGAGCTTGTTTTGATAAAAAAAAAAAAAAAAAGAAACTAAGAATAAGTGCTAGCACTGATAATTTAAGCGTTGAATACAGAATGAAATTGTTCAGTAATTTTTTTTAAAAATACTATATTTACGTTTTAACAATATAATTGGGAAGATTGTAATTACTACTCATTACACTGATTACTAGATCGAGTCTTTTAAGTCAAATGCTAATTAGGTTATCAAAAATTTTTAATTTTATCTAGTGCTAAATTTTTCATTCCCAGCACTTAACTGGATTTTCAAACGGCCCCATATGTATATATTAAATTAATCGAGAACAATTAAAACTATCTTACTATGAGTATTTGACTTTATTTTTTTTTTTATAAGCAGCACTTTTTTTACCTGATTTATACATATGAAGTCTATTAATACTGCAGAGAAATAAAATGATTGGAGCAATCAACGAAGAAAAAAAAAATGGATCAACTAGTGAAACTGTATTAGGATAGAGCCCGCACGGGAAATTAGTCAAAAAAAGAGAATTGGAAGGAGCAGATTGGGAGGGAGAGAGCAATATTCATCCCTCCTAATTCCTTTACTTCTCTCCACGAAATGAAACCAAATACGGTGATACCGTTCAAATCTCCCCGCTCTGAATGTTTCTAAAACTCTACATTCAACCCATTATCGTAACGTTTCTTTCCTAGATTGGGCTAGGTCGAAAGACTTCCCGCTTTGCATTTTGTGGGTGTATGCGTCCGGCATTTGTATTTGCCAGCTGCAACTCAGTGCTTTTCATCTTTACTGAGTCAATTACGAAGTCGAATTAGGAGAAAAGCTATTCGAAGTCCCGACTTCAAGCAAGAATAAAAGGTACTTAGGAATTAAGAAATTAATAGAGGAGTCCATTACACGCGACTGAAAAAAGAGAGAGCCTATTTCTTGCAAATTTCAAGACTAGAAACATAGATTATCTGCATACGCAACAAGTATAGCCGAAGTAAATAATACCAGCGGGATTATTTTCGACCCTACATTCCTAGGATGTTGCCTGGGTGCCTCCTTGTGACATCGATTCGGTTTACAACTCTACGATAAATTATCCTCACGCATAAGGGGAGACCCAACACGGCCAAAATCAGAAAACAATAAAACATTATTACCAAATTTCCTCCAACCTTCTGGGATTCCGGGAATTCGGCTCCAAAGGTCACAAGGAAGGCCACGCCGAAGATGGATACAGAGAAGTAAACCATGTAAGTGTCGGGCAACAGTGTGCTAGCGGTGGCCCAGATTGTGCACATGGAGGCCCAAAAAACCGTGCCGTTGAGGATCGTGAATAGATATAGCGTCCGACCGTTCATGGTCATGTTTCCGACGTGATGGGGTTTGCCAGTAGAATTGCTGCTGGTATTGGCGGTAACGACAGTGGAATTGGCCGGGGGATCTGTAGAGTTATCCTGCCAGTATCCTCCTGGAGGAGTGAGCGCGGCTTGGTAACTAGCAGTCGCAACTAACGTAGATATTATAAGAATTATGTTGCGAGCGGATTCATTTCGGATGCCCAAAAGCATTTTGTACTTCTCATAAACAGTTAGTTGCGCGCTAAAAAACTGTGATAGAGAGCTGGGGAGTTGCACATCTTGCTCGACGTTCTAGACGGCGTAACCTCTTTGTAAGATCTTGATCGCCACCTTGATCTTGGAAAATTTCCAGAGCCGTCTGATTCTGGAAGTTCTTTGCATTCAAATTCGTATACCCAATCAACAACTTGAAGATCCGGAAGAAATGCAAAGGAAACAAAAAAGATGTATTCCTTCAATTTTGTGCACAAAGTGAGCTCATGCTCTATAAGTTCGAATAGTGCTAGTGACGCAACAACGGATGAAAAAAAAAAAAAAAAAAAAAACCCTTATTTATCGAATGCCATCATTTCAACCAATGTGATGAGGTCCTTAACCTTTTAAAAAGTTTGCATTGATCCTTTCACCTGAATTTATTTATGTGATAGCAAGGTATTGCCCATGAGTTGTAACATAGGCAAATTCACAAAAATTTGATCACCTGAATGAGTATGATTTTTCATAAAAGTTTACGATATAATTATGTCAGCTAAAATTTAGGATTCAATAATATTTTATATATGAGTTTTTTTTTTTCTGTTTTGGCTTTGAAGAGAGTACTACCTTATTTTATGCGTAAGATTCAATTGATCAAGAAGTAATTTTTCCGTCCACAAAGTGATTAATTTATGTTTGTGTTGGGTATGTTTGGATGGACTGATTTCAAAAGAAGGAAAGAGATTTTCCTAATCAATAAGGAAAAACAAAAGAATAGAATCAAATGAATTGAGTTATTGCTGTGATAGATAAGAGAGATTATGATGGAAATAGTTGGAAGGAAATTATTCATCCAAAACCATCCAACCCAGAGAGAATTAGAGCTTTAGAGCTCATTAAAACTGTGTTTTGTCAGGGTTTGAAGGGGAACACTTTTAATCATACTTTTTCTCTCTATTAAATAATCTATAAACAAAAGATCCCCATATCACCCCTTTGTTTTCCTTCCTTTTTCGCTATATGCTCCAACCAAAATATTGTTCGGTAAGTTGGAATATGTTAGGTTGTGGTTCATACTCTCCATTGACAGGATAGCACTAGTGTCCAAGGGACCGCCTGATGGGGTTTGTATGGTGCAATGCCCCCTCAACGTCAAAGGGTTTTTGCAGTTTGAGCCCATATTTTATTGGTAGTTTGAATTTGAGCTCATTAATAATTATTAGATATATATATTCACTTTTTCTTGTAAATTGAAGGATGTATCAAAGCAATGCAATGTAGTAATATAATGGAATTCTCAGCTGAACATAATCCTAATTTAAGGGTGGAGCAAGACAAAATTTTACGTTTCAAATCCTAACAAAATGAACTCAAATTAGAAGCATCACGAGCTTAAGATAGTTTGGATGATAAATTGCCGCGCTCTTTTTTTTCATGTCGCCTATTCATTTATTAGATTCTCTGCCATATGTACTTTGACTCAACCGAACCAAAAATAAATTGCTTTGACTCGGCTTCCTCTTCTCCTGATATTTTCCCTATAAAAACTGTTGATTGTGTTGGGTCTGGATTGGGTATAGATTACCAAAATAGTTTTATATAAAATGTGTCCATATGGGTTAAGTTGGTTAATTTAGGTTTGAACAACCCAAACCCAATATGATCCACCTATTTGACAAGTCTGTCTCCTGATAAAATTCTGTTGAATTCAATAACCGAACAATAAAAGCACAACAATAAAAAAATCAATCAATTAAACCACCATGAATGAATTATGCCTCGAGCTGTTCTCTGGACGCAGCAATATGTAAGACAGTGTCACCATCTTGGTCTTTCCATCGCAATATATCTGTTCGATAGACTCGCTTAAGCCATCTAAATAAAACCGCGAATGCTTGAAGGTTATGATTCTTGACGGCAACATGAACTGCAATCTCGCATCAACTTGTCAAGTCGTTGATGGACGAGTTGCAAGCAACTAGGAATTCAGCCAGTAGCTCCAGCTCCATGTCTCCTTCTTTCCCAGCCACATAATGCAAAGCGGTGATCCCAAATCGTCCTCGGACTCAAATCAATTTGGGGTCGAGGGTCAACAGTGCCGTCACGGTTTTATAGTGCTCATGTTGTAGAGCCATGTGCACGGGGCTATGACCTTCTAGATTTAGCTTCTGAGCAAATGACGGCTTTAAGATGGCGATTTCCATGGCCACTTGGGTTTTTCCAGCCACTGCAGCAACGTGGATAGGAGTATTAGGGAAAGGGTCTTTAAAGGCACGGTCTAAGAGTTTTGGCTCCTCCACAATGAACCTATGGAGCTCATCAACATCATCGTGTTCTATTGCTTGTTGAAGCCAAGGGTCCATTGTTTTGACAAGGGAAATGAAGGAGAAGAGGGGCTTTGCTCATTGTTGGTCAATGGAAGCAAGTGCGAGCACTGAATTTGCAAAATCATAAATAGTGCCCCAATCAACCAAAGATTAATTAGGCAAGTCTTTGTTTATGATTTATCCCGTAGGAACAACTCAATCGATTGGGGGATCTCTCTCCGTCAGAGAACTTACATTTGAAGCTTCGCAACGCGTTGGCCAAGTCATGAAGATAATTTAAATTAATGGAAGAGGTGCAATCAATCCTATGCCAATAATTTGCGTTCTGAAAATATATTTTATATTTAGATTCCATTTATTTCGCGAAGAATAAATAATTTAAAAATATTTTCTTTAAAATGATTGTTTATATTACTTGAAATAAATAGTCAACAAAAAAATATTATCATTACCGATAACAATTTATATCAAAATATTTTCGTAGATAAAGAATTTTTTTTTTTTTTTATTTATCTTGATAAGTTATACAAATAATCATTTTTTTAGAAAAATATTTTTCAAATTATTGATTTTCCGTGAAACAAACGGATTCTTAAAGTTGTTGGGTGTCGTTTCTTCTTAATTACATGAAAATGGAAGGAGTAACAGTTGAGGCTTGCTTGAATCACAACTACACCCGCCTTGGCACTCAATGATGGGAACTACTTAAACCGTGCCTGAATTCAACTGACAGCAAACTCGGCCTCTATTTAGAGTTTTTTTTTTTTTTTACCAAAAAAAAAAAAAATTATGTCTTCATGTATCCAAAACAAAATCTTAAGTCCTCAATTGGTCAACTGTCCCAATTTTAAGTCTTGTTTCCACACATATCCCAATTACCGTCTAGAAGGGGAAATCAATGTCCACAAAATGGTTTTTCAGTTGGTTGGTGGGTTCTTCATCACTTATTTCTCTTTAATGTAATTGGCAATTGTGTTTTTCATAATGATAAATCAGACGGCTGCTGTAATAGGTAACTTGCTTTTAATTCAAAGTTTCAGTAATACTCTCGTGAATTATAAGTAAATATTGCGAGCACATCAAAATTCATTTACTTATTAGAAAGTGGAACTCTCAATGACTTGTCATACAGCATTTAAAATTGTTAATTATTATGTCTTGCGTGTTGCTTTTTTTTTTTTTTTTTTTTTCTATTTGCTTAGCCTATAATTTTTCAAGAGAAAGGAGAAAACATTTTAATTATTAGATTATAAAGTATTTTTGGAACATGTATTTACCCATGTATATCGGTGCAACCGAAACTGCAAAACATTTTAATTGCTTTATGATGATGGCGTGTTATGCAAAAAAAAAAACTTAATTTAACATTTAAAATAAAATATTTATAGCATGCAACATAAGTGTAGAAAGAAATTCTCATGAACAGCCTTTTCTATCTTTGATTTGATTGTTAGTGAGAGTTTAAGCAGTTAAAACCTTTAAATCAAGGGAGCATAAGAACGCTTGCGTAACATTTTCGGTACATCAACAAAGTATACTCTAGTTTTCTGTTAAAATATTGTCGGATCCGTCAATGGACGGCAGACGATAGAACCTTGTATTGTGGTTTCACCGGAAAAGATAATTTCCATACCTTATATTGTTTATCTGGTTTCGAAAATCAAGACTTCTTTAAGGTTCTATTAAAGATCCGTAAATCGTTGCTCCATCAACTCAAGATTTGTCATAATTTATATTCTTAAGTTGCTGGACATATGCTATAATCACTCTAGTAATATATGTAGGTGATTGTCACGAAGACCGCATCAATCAAGAAAATATTAGTAGGTGCTATTTTTTAAGAAGTTTTCTTTCCTTGGTTTATTCTTAAGTAAACGCGAAAATATGCTTGGAACAAAACGCGTCTTTAAACACTAAAGAAAACACATGATAGTCAAGGCGAAAGTGAAATTGAATATACAGGACGTGACAGAAAACATTGGTAATGTTGACTTGAAGAGAAAAGGACATACGTTAATGAAATCATCAGTTGATTTTTTCTTCTTCCTTTTCTTTTATAAATTGTTTCCTGGTTTGTCTGCAATTGGAGCAGCCCTACGCCATCAAACCGCGGGGACCAGATAATCCTGAACCAAAGACCCCAGTCCAGAAATTACAAGGGCCCCTCAAAGCGAGTTTATCTCGTAAGTGCTAGTACAAGTTCTCTGAATTCAAAGACCCAACCTAGCTTACACGAAATACAAATTAATCAGTAACCATTTCTGAAACTCCTATGAGACTAAAAATATATCGAATCTTACCTTCAATCAATGGCTTAATTTTTGGGTCAAAATGACTAATTAAACTCATACATCGGTGGATCATCTGTTGGATCAAGTTGAAGATTTGTTGAGCATCCTATACAGTTTTGATGGCGTTGCATAGTTGAGCATTTTATAACATTTGACTGCATACCATCGAAGAATTTAGTCGTGCACTTGAACGATTGGCCCCAAAAGTCAGGAGAATACTTTGCATAATTTGTTTATATCCATCCCAGTTGAAACCACACGTAAAAATGATATTTCCATAAATTAATAAGGTAATTTTCCATTTATTCATTAGAAGAGGTGTATCTTTGGAAGTCAGAATTGATTTTCCTTGATATCTAACATGATGCATGAAAGGATCTTTGAAGAACCATAGGATGCCGTGAAAATCATTATTAAAGAAGACTTTGACAAAGTATTCCATTTTTACATAGAAAATATATTTGCTAAAAAGACTGCAGAAGATGTTGACCATAAATGAGAAGTTGGATTATGAAGAAAAATAAAGATGGATTCGTATTCACATAAATGAGAATTATATATTCCTCGGCTATAAAATAGAGGAATATTGTTTCAGATATCTAGATGGATAATAATGCATAAGGATTTATACTATTCATAAATACGTATGTTGATCCATGTCAATTACCTTCTCTTCCCCCTACTTTCCAAAAAAAGAAAAAATGGACCCGGACAAAATTGATGAAAGCGTCCATGGCCTCAAGCTCCCATGGCCACAATCTTGAGCTCCAGAAACCACAGTTGGTGCAAGCTCAAAGGTGGAGCGATTACGGTGGGCGAAGCTCAAAGCTTGAGCGTCCATGATCACGAGGCGAGGTGATTGCAAGCTTAGAGCTCGGGCTCAAGCGACCATGCCGGTTGCGATCCTAGAGGTCGACTGGTGGCTGATCTGGATCCGCAAACTCACTACCCCTGTGGTAGGCAACACCTTGAGCAAATTGATTGTGTTCTTTGGAGGGATTGCCATCGGAAAGAGAAAGAAGGAGAGAGACAGAGAAATAGAGAGGAATTACTGAAATTACTTGTACAATATGAGAGGATCGGCTCGATCGACATAAAAGAAGAGCCAAATTCTTCGCAAGTCGATCTTTTAAGTAGGATTACCTTATATTCTTCATGTATTCCTTTTGCTTTTCGAGTTGCAAGAAAAAGTCTATTCCCGAGATTGCGTATTGAGCCAAAAGAAAATTGAATACTGCTTCCATGAAAAGGAAAAGACTTCAATAAGGAACACACATCCAAAATCAAAGAAGCATATTTTCACATACAACAAGAAATTTACATTGGTGTCTGGAAGAATAGAAAAGCAAAAAATGCAAATTGGAGAGAAAGCGAAGAACAGTCAATGAAGAATGCGGTTTTTATCAAATTAATTTAATCAACCTTTCTATCGAGGGAAACTGAATATTCATCAATGATGTATCAATATTTTCTCATGTTGAGAAATGACATTGTTTCCTCTAGCACCAAAACGAAAACCCCCAAAAAATGAAAAAAAAAAAAAAAAAAAAAATCCACGTAAGAGAGAGACAACTGGACCTTTATTCGATATCAAACAGCAAATCAAAACTCTCATCCAACTTTCACCTTTTGTGGTACTTCTTTTTATTTTTTTTTATGAGAAACTGATTTCATGCCATGCTATAGTGGAGACTTCATTTTCTTCAGGATTTTCTAAAAAAATCTTAAATTTATTGTATATCGATCAATTTAATTTAAATTTTTCTATATAATCAATTTAATCATAAACATTTTGATAAGTTGTCAATGTAATCATTCCGACCAAAATTGGTTAGAAATCATTGATGTTGATGTCAATTGTCCTATATGGTATGGTTGGCATCGACTGGAATCAAAATTGGCCAAATTGACAAATCTTCAAAATGTTTTGGACTAAATTAACTAATTTAAAAATTTTAAAAATAAGTTAATTGTTGTACAATATAGACTTAAAATTTTTTAGATAATTATCTCTCTTTTCTCAAAAAAGGGGTAAGTAGGTGGATAAAATTGTGTGAGCTGATATTGAACACTTGAAGCATACAATGGATTTTTTTTTTTTGATCGGGAAATACGATATACTATTGATTACTTAGTCACTGTTTGAAACGATTACATCAAGAGCATCAGTGCATAATAAGTCTAGAAAAGTAGGCAGGGGTTGGGACAACCAATTGGGGGGAAGAAAATTACACTGGCAAGCCTTTGCAAGCCAATCAGCGGGCCGGTTTGTTGTGCGACCGCAGTGGACTAGAGATATGTCCCTGAATGTCTGCAGTTTCGCTCGGGCCCGGTCCAGGAGAGGTTGAGTTCGCCAGTTCACTTCCGTCGAAGTGGTAAGTCCTTGCACGAGTGAAGTGCAGTCAGTTTGTACTTCCAGAGAGAGTTCCACACGGGTTGCAAGTAGATCTAGGGTTTCAAGTAGAGCCAAAGCTTCGGCCTGTTCCGCCGATGTCGCCTCCACCACTTTCGCGAATCCATCCACCATACATCCTCGGTAATCCCTGCAGATGCACGCAACAGCAGCTCTGTTTTGTGATTTTCCTCCGGTCTCTGTGTCCGCGGCGTTGGGCTCAGCGAAAGAGGCGTTAATGTTAACTTTCAGCTTATGAGGGGGCGGTGGTAGCCATCGATCAGGCTTGGCGGTGAGCCTCCTTTCTTTCTCCTGTTGTTGGGTCTCGGAGTTGAGAGTGTCGTGGAGGGTTTGTGCCAGAAACATAATCTGCTGCAGGTGCAGGGGACGCCGCTCAAAAAGGAAAAGATTTCGCCCCTTCCAGATGCTCCAGAGAACAACCACTACCTATTAGAACTTCTGCGCATGGTGAGGGTTGGTTTTAAGTTTAGCGAGCCAAACATCAAAGCGAGTTAACCCATATCTTGATATCTTGATCTGCAGAGGTGCGGAACTCCAAATCAAGGTTGTCCATGGACAGAGTAGAAGAAGATGTTCAACGGTTTCAGCCTCTTTGCTGCAGATGGGGCAGATGGGATTTGGTACGATCTTTCTTCTATATAAGTTTTCCCGTGTAGGAAGAGCATTTTGAGAAGCTTGCCAAAGAAAAAATCTGATTTTTGGGAGAGTTTTTACTTGCCAAATTTGTTTCCATAGATCTGGATTAATGTGATGCGATGAGGTTGTTGTTTGGCCTATACTTGCTGTATGTTTTCTGATTGTGTGATAGCCACTTTTCACTGAGTAGATACCAGAGTTGCTATGCATCCAGACTAGTTTATCTGTTGAATCTGGCCCTCCAATAGGTGTAGCAAGTATTTCCTTAGCAATTCTGTCATCGAACATCGACTCCACCAACTGGGTATTCCATTTGCTATGACCAGGTTCAATTAGAGCCGCCACATGTTCTGGTTCGTTTTCTGTTGCCGGACCTCCAATTGGACCACTTGTTGTCCATTTATCTGCTCTGATTGATAGATTTTTGCCGTTCCCAACTAAGTTCATAATGTGTGGCCTGATAGAATCCCTACCCCGTGTTATACTTTGCCAACCCCATGAAGGTCGGGATCCGTGTCCAGCTTTCCAGAAGTCTCCATGAGGGTAATATAGGCCTTTCATCACTCTGCTCAATAAGGATTGAGGGTTTTGTGAGATGCGCCACGCTTGTTTGCCCAACATAGCTGTGTTGAAATCGATTAGGTCTTTAAAACCTAGGCCTCCCTCCTTCTTTCTGATTTTCAAAGCTTCCCAACTCTTCTAGTGAATTCCAGCATTTTTACTGTTTGTTTTCCACCAAAAGCTTGCAATCCTCCTCTCAATAGCTTTGCATATAGAAACAGGGATCTTGAATATGGCCATGGCGTATTGAGGGATGGCCTGTACAACTGACTTTATCAAAATTTCCTTCCCTGCTTTTGATAACAAATTTTCCTTCCAGCTTTCTAACTTTCTATTTACCCTTGCAAGTATCCACGCAAACATGTCTTTTTTTTAGTAGCCCCAATCCGTCGGAATCCCTAGATATTTCCCTATTTTTTCAATTTCTGGAACTCTTAGTTCTTTGGCCATATTATGCCTCAAGGTTGGTGGACAGCATTTACTGAAGTGTATACCAGATTTGTTTAGATTGATGGCCCGGCCAGAGGCATAACAATATTCATGTAGAATAGTAGCCAAGTTTTGACACTCTAGGATTGAACCATGGAGGAAAAAAATTGAGTCATCCGCAAAGAGTAAATGTGAGAGGGTGGGACATCTACTATTCAACTGGATTCCTCTAATAGTGCCATCTTCAACTGCTTTACCCATCATATAGGATAGAACATTGGCTACTAATATGAATAGATATGGGGAGAGAGGATCACTTTGTCGGATTCCATGTGTAGGCTTGAAAGATGGTAGAGACTCCCCATTAAAATTCACTCTGAAAGTGACAGTTGAGACACATTGCATCACCCATTGTACCCACTGTGCGCAAAAGCTCATTTTGGTTAGGCATGCACTAAGAAAATCCCATTCGATCTTGTCGTACGCCTTCTGCATATCTAGCTTTAAGAGTGCTTGAAATTTCTTTTTTCTCTCCTGGGTTCGTAATCTGTGAAGTACTTCCTGTACCAGCAATATATTATCTTGTATCAGCCTTCCTTCCACAAATGCACTTTGCTCTTCAGCAATTAGAGTTGGTAGCAGGGGTTTTAATCTATTTGTCAGCACTTTTGAGATAATTTTGTAAACGAAATTACACAGGCTAATGGGGCAAAAGTGTTCCGACTTTTCTGGATTTGGAACTTTGGGAATAAGGGTGATAAGCGTGCTGTTCATAGCTGGATTGAGATAGCCCGTGTTAAAAAAAACCTTGTATCTTTGTATAAATATCCTGAGAAATGTCTGGCCAGTGAGTTTTGAAGAAGAGACCGTGCATACCATCCGGTCCTGGGGCTTTATGGGCTCCTAATTGTTGCATAGCTTGCATGATCTCTTCCATAGAAACAGGTTCTACTAGTCGTTGGTTCATTCACGCGTTCACCGAAGCTGGTATTTGTTGTAGAAGGGGCTGAAAGTTGCGTGGCCCTGCTGATTCATACAACCTTTAGAAATATGTGTTTGTCAACTATTTCAGTTGCTGTTCATCTCGCACCCATTCGTCTTCTGAATTTTTCAACAGCGCAATCTGGTTTTTATTTCATCTTTGAATGGTTGTAGCATGGAAGAATTTGGTGTTTTTATCTCCCCAAGCTAACCACTTAATTCTGGAACGCATTCCCCAGTACATTTCTTCTAGTCGCCACAACTGTTCAATTTCTTTTGTGATTTCCTTGGCTGCCTTGCTTTCTTGAGGAACCCCTTTACCATTCATTAGTTTTTGTAGTTCACTATTCAGCCAAGTTAGCCTCTTCTTTGCATTAGTAAATTTTCCTTGGCTCCATTTTACTAACTTTTTGCCACGTTCTGCAGTTTCTCAACTACATTTAGCTGATGGGAATCAGGATCAGCCCAGGTGTTCCTAACAAGGCTCTTACATTCCTCCTCCTCTGCCCAAAAGGCTTCATACTTAAAAGTCTTCCTCTTCCTTTTTTTTTGTGTGATCAGAGCCAATTGCTGGTATGGCTATACATTCTGCTTTGGGATATTTAATTCGTCAATCTGAGTTGCATAATACTCTGTCAAGACGTTCCTTGATCAGATTTTCTCCTTGTCTCTTGTTTGTCCAGGTATATGCGCACCCCTTACATTCCATATCCAGCAAAGAACAGTGGTTGAGGAAGTCCCTGAAAGCTGCAATCCGGTAATTTTCAACTCTTTTCTTGCCCACTTTTTCCCATTGATATAGAATTTCGTTGAAGTCCCCCATACACAACCATGGCAGATGATAAAGATTACTCTCTCTATTAATATGCTCCCATAACAGTATTCGCTCCTTAAAATCATTCGGTGCATGTATAAAAGAGATATGCATGCGCTGGTTGCTAGTTGGTAGATGACATTGGGTGAAAATAATATGTTCTATGAAGGAATCTATGGTTAGGATAACCTCATCGTCCCAAAATATTGCTAAACCCCTTGCTGTTCCCTCTGGATTTACTGTAAAGCAATGCTGAAATCGAAGTCTCCGCCTCAAATTTAACACCTTCTGCTCCTGATTTTTAGTTTCCATAATAAAGATAATATTGGGCCTTTCTTGAGTCGTTAAGACCCTTAACGCTTGAACTGTCAAGGGGGTGCCCAGCCCTTGACAGTTCCAGCTCAGTATCTTCATGGATAAGTTGGTGGCTTATTAGGGCTAGCCACCAGAGCCCACTGAGTAGACTTTTTTGCCACACGAATAAGAGTTTCAACCAGCTAGGTAGTATCGACAATTGCTGATTTTGATGATTGAGCACCATAGGGACAGAATCTTTTTCCTTTTTTTGAGGAGGACAACTTAGTACTTCTTGCTTTCTCCCTTGTTGGGCTTTTTTCCTCAGCTATCTTCTCCCCCATTTATGCTTCAGCTTCTTTTAACTGTTCCTGATATATCACCATGATAGATTCATCATCGAGGCAGCTACTACCTCGCTTCTAGGGGCCCTTCTCTGCAAAGAATACTAATTCTTGTGAAGAGATAGTGTGCTGGTATTCCTGTAAGTTGAAGGTTTCAGTATTGCTCAAATTGCCAAGTGGTTGGGTTTGCTGCATTGCATTCTAATGCTATTCTGGTTCAGGGGTTGGCTGAATGGGAGTCTCAGGCACACTTTCCTCCTCCTCTGGCTGTATTTCTTGCTTGCCATAGAAAATTTTGCCATATGGACTCAGCTCGCGTGCCTCTGTGCGAAGCCAATGTCCAAACCTACCTGGTAAGTTCTTTGCTAACCCTGTCTCCTCATATGGAATTTATGGACAGTTGGTTGCATAGTGCCCGATCTTCCCACATGAATAACAATAATTCGGGAGTCTTTCATACTTAAATTCAACCCACAGTCTTTTGCTGTCAAAATTCACCAGTACACCTGTTTTGAGAGGGATTTCCAGATTCAACTTTACTCTAGCCCTGCCCACTCTGTAGTTACTATTCCCTTTAGCTACTAATTTGACATCTACTACATCTCCAATTTTTGATGCTATTTCTCTGACGATTGCTTCTATTACTCTCCCGATGGGTAGGCCAAATAAGTTTACCCAGAAATCACACTTGTTAAAGTCATAGCAGATGTCAGGGGTGTCGGGATCACATTGCTTTAAGACTAGTAGATTGTGCCCAAAAGACCACGGCCCTGAATCAAACACTCGCTGTTTTTCATCCTCTAATTGGAACGAGAATTGGAAATAACCCGGTTCAATAGCAACACAAGTGAACGTTTCAATTCGCCAAGCTTTTTGCATTGTGCCCATAAAAGCATTGAAGTTGCTGTTGGTCTTATTAAAAAACTCCCCAAACAGAGTTTTTCGGCAAGTCTGCAAGTTTTCCTCAGGAACATTACCTGTAATTTCTACTTCATCTTCATCTAACCAAAGATTGCCCAGACTCTTACAAAGAGCAGCCACTCGCCTTTCTTCGTCATACTGATTGGCCATCTCTTGATTACAGGAACAGGGTCACGGTAGGGTTTCAGAACTGACCTGATGGAGTAGTGAAACCACCAAGGACGAGACGATGAATCCTTTGCGATTGAAGGGAGTTTTGGTTCTATCGACGGGGAGAAACTAGAAAACAGCACCAGCTGAAAGAGATTTGCCTGAAGAGCGAGATGAAGCGCGTGGAAGAAGACTAAGATGAGATGAAGATGGGTTTTGGTGTAGACGAAAGAGGACTAAGATTAGGGTTTTTCTACCCATCCTCTTATGCACACGATTCTGTGGGACTGGGAAATATGAAGGTGGAATGCGGTAGTGATGGGTAGCAGGGAGTTGATTTAGAACTGGGAAAACCTACCCATAAGGTAGGAGAAGACTACTCAGGCGGTAGAGAGAAATCTCCATTGCAGAGAAGAGCGTCAATGGAGAGGGATGTTTCGTGCTATTCTTAATGGGCTGAACTTTGCATACAGTGGATTAGTTATCCAAGTAATTCTCTTATGGCCTCTTGATAGGATTCATGCACAATAAGAAAATAGAGAATAAAAGTGAGAAAAAAAAATCGAGAGATAAGATTTTTGTCCTAGTTCACCCTTAAATTAGGGTTACATATAGTTAGCATCTCACATCTTTGTTACATCACTCAATTACAAGAGAAATGGATTATATATTTACCAGTGGCTATTTATGGGCCCAAATCCAAACCACTAATTAAATATGGACTCAAATTATAAAAGTTTTGATGGAGAATATGAATCTCGCCTCAACACTCTTGTGCTAGATGGTTCGTGCATAGGAGCAGGCATAAACGCTCCTACATATTAGGCCTTAACGGCTGCCAGCCCAGCATCGGAGGGCATCACATTGTGTGTACATTTTGTTGGGCGATGGCCAAATATTTCTCTGTTATGTTGGTCTTGAGACTTTTTCGGAATTCTTTTTGTCGTGTTCTGCGTTGATTACGATTACCTAGTGTGATATAACACATGTTTTCTTGTTAAAAGACTCCGATTAAAGATTGGGGACTATTTCTTGGCTTCCTCTTACATGCATAACTAGCGAGACCTTTGCCTCCGCAGACCGTCATAATAGAGACGCCTCACATGTGGATGTGGAAATGCTAGTTTGTAGGGTATTCATAGTTCAGATTTGGACCCAAACCCAACTTATTAGTTTAGAATAGTCCCATCTCATATCCAAACCACATTTCTCTTGCATGCTCCGTGCGTATGGTTCAGTTCTCATTGAGAAGTATAATAATCTCCATCTTAGGGTGCAAATTGGTATATAATGGAGATTACTTTGAAGTACGCTAGATGAGGGACCATATGCGACCATGTTATATGAACATGTAACTCTTGCTTATTGCGGTCAGACACTTCCACCTATTCTTTGTCAAGGCCTTTGAAAATAAAGAGACTGAGGGGCTGATACTTGATATCATGTTTTGCTCTTTTTCTGTGGATCTCTCTGGACGAGAGATTATACATTTAGAGATTTATAAGACTTAGGGTCTGTTTGTACGATGAACAATCATTTTCGAGAAAATATTTTCAGATTTGCCGATGTTTGGATGACAAAAACTTATTGGGGGGCAAGATTGTAGAAATTGTGGGGATATGGGGATGGCATCGCTCAACCACAAAGTTCTGTTATCCACTTTTGTGAAATTGGATGGACTCCGGCCTAAATGAAATTTTACTTTGGTGTCCTGATTGTAACATTCAATTAGCGAAATTTACTCACATAGTTCGAACACATCACAGGAATGCACTTAGCCGGTTATATTAAATAGAGGAAAGGTTCGATTAAGATTAGTTTGTCCAGTGTACGTACTATCATTCTAAATGTAGTTTATATCTACAAAGGGTTAAAGATCATTGAACAGATTTTAAGAAACTAAAGGATGAATCCGTTACATGCAACTAATGAAAAGAGTCTAGTCGTTGCAAAATTGAAGACGAGAAACGCAGATCATATGCAGTCGCGACAAGAATAGTTCAAGTAAATAATTCGTTTGCTCCTTAGATCCTATGAAGTTGGCGACTCGTCTCCTTGGCATCGATTCAGTTTAGAACTTGGGTGTGATTTACCCACACACGCATGGAAGAGGAGCAACAACAAGGTGCGCAGCCAGAGCCAGGAGCCATAAAATAACGCTGTGGCAAGTCCTTCGACCTCAGTGGATATCAGAATTCGACTAAAAGGCAAGTAAGGTAGGCAAGGCTGAGAATGCATAGAGGGAGGCTGCAAAAACCACGCTATTGAGGAGCATGAAGAAATGTTGCTTCGAGCTGATGAGACTGAGATCGGTCTGGTAAGAGGCAGTCACAATTAAGGTAGACAATCAAAGATATGTCGAGAGCATGTTCATCTCAGATGCTGAAAAAACATGAGTGCTTCATCGCTTTAAGTTATATAAACAACACCTTGAATGCTTTGAGTGTGTGGGCCGATGTCCTGCTATCATTATTTGGTTTTAGGATGTATTTAATTGAAGGCAGTTGCATGCTTAATTTTAAGAAAAGTACAAAACATTGGGATTTACATTTAGCTGTAAATTGCATGATTAGGGCTAGTTCAATCCGTGTTTAATCACAGCTCATCACAATGGAACGTAGCGTGATGATCACTTTAGATTTTTTCAAGGGAGCGTGCTTCATTTAATGTAAAGACTAACCATTCTTGAACAGAAGAATGGATAGATAACCACATTATACAGACTGATATAGCTAGTACGATTACCTAGAGGGGGGTGAATAGGTATAATAGATTTTTCTTTTGATAATTACACACTACTTAGATAGATAAACGATTTGCAGCAATTAAAAAATCAATCGTAAGACTGAGTAAGGGAAAGAGAGAATTTGACACGCGGTTTATAGTGGTTCGGTTTGTTTCAAACCTACGTCCACTCTTTCGCACCGACCCAATTGGCTGGATTCCACTATGAACAAAGAGATGTTACGGTGATGATCTTCCTTGACTTCTTGGTGTAGACGATCTTCCACACTCTCAAGGTATCACTAAGAATGAACACTCTCTGTGTATACAATTTCGCTCAAATAGTATCGACTAATAATCAATGATCTTCGTACTGGAATTTTTCTATCGATCACGTTCTTCAAAACAACTTGAATGTCTTCCTTTTATACTCCTTTATGCCATCATAGCCGTTGGCACTTACCAAAGGAATTCCTCCAATCTACCCGTTGGACGGAATCAATCACGAAGATCATTCGAGCTATTTAAGGAACTTGGCGATAGCCCATCAATCTGTTCGCCCATACAATCGGGATCTTGGTTTCCAAGAATAGAACATTCCAAGAATACTTCGACGACCATCGGATCTTCAATCGATCTAGATAAGAACAAACAAAGAATCCGAGATGTTTATCCAACCAAGGGATCTTTTCCGGAGGATAGGATCGAATCCTCAACCATAAGCTTCGGCTCGGATTTCCTTTACTACTTGGATTAGAAAGACATCGGTGAGAATAGTCTTGAGTCTTGAGTCTTGAGATCATAAAGTCTTGAGACTTTAATCTTCGGTCTCCGAATATCCGGACTTAGATCGATAGAAACGTTTTGTCAGCTTCAAAATACTCTGGAAAGATTTCTCCAACAATCTCCCCCTTTTTGATGGTGACAAAACTTCCTTGTAGATTTGAACAACTTTGACCTGCAAAAACATTTCTCAAGCAATATGGCTAACTCATAGAGAATAATAAAACAACCGGATTCTCGCATCCACAAAGAACTTGGTTAGTCTTTCATGAGTAATACCATAAAACAACACTTGATATGAACGCAACCAGTCAAGCATTTAAATCTACAAATAGTGTACTCAAGTCAAACTCAAAAACATAGCCACAAATTCAAGGATTAAAAGATAAGATGATGAAAGTTGATGAAGTTGATTGTTCAAATTGATTCTCCCCTTTTTGTCATCATGAAAAAGTGAGAAAGGGATCGTGTCCGCTTGGGAATGCGAACGATTTGGAAATCTCCCATAGACTCGTACTAAGCCTTCTAGCCTCTTCAAGTCTTCCCGTAGATTAGCTACCTCCTCTCCTTTTGCATTGGCTTGAAGTTGTTGAGCGAGGTCTTTCATTTTGTCCTCCGGGTAACCGAAGACGCTTGGCCAGCATTCTTGATGGATTGAATTTCACGATCTAGAGCATATATCTCGTCCCCGCATTTCCATAAGTATATCAACAATACGACGAAAATCTGCTGAGCTATCCGTCTCTCGTACTTGCATCGCTTTTTCGGATGGAGTGAATGCGACGTTGGTGCTTCCGTGTAATCTTGCATTTGGGGTCGACGTATCGTGTCCTTCTTCGGGCAATTTAGAAACCCGAACTTCTTCCTCGGGTCCGCTTTGGAGATGGTCTTGGACCTTCACTATTGGCAGCATGTGGTGAAGACCTTTCTCGCTCGCCAACTCCCCGTCTCTAGGACATCACAAGGGGAAGAGTGATGATCATGTTCTTGATCTCCCTTGTCTCCGTCGTCCGATGCACTGTTCTTTCTCTCCTTCTCTCTCCTTTTCTCATTCTTTCTCCTTCTCTCTTTGCTGTTCTTCTTCTCTGATCTTGGCTTGCTCCTCTTCCTCTCTCTATTTCTGCTGAAGTTCTGTTGACTGATGCACAGAACGTCTGGTTCTTGTTAAAGCAACGATTGTGGGATCTTCATTCTCTTCATCTTCATCCTCTAAGATGAGAGTCCTTTTCTTCTTCCTCGATGGGGCTCCAATGACTTCTTTTCCTTTTCTTTTTGAAGCGAGATGGGACTGGAGTCTTCACTCGAATTTCTCCATTGCCTTGGAAAGCTCTTGTAGACGCATCTTCGTCAGCATCTTCAAACCTACCACCATCTTATCGCACGGTCGAACACAAAGTGAATGGGGTGGTTCAATATTCATGTGTCTAAAGATCTTGGTCACCGCACTGGATAAGGCAATTGTCCCTTGTCTTTTGACACCGCTCTGTACATATGGAAAAGAATCGTGTGCGGGAGAGAGAACTTCCGTCCAGAGTTGATTGCATACATCAACTTTGCTTCAGAATAAGACACGGAAGTCTTTGACGTAGACTTTGGTCTAAGACAGTTGATTACGATCTTATGAAGCACAATGTTGATGGCATTCATCCTGGAATAGGTAACTCTCTTATCTGCGTCCCTATCCTTGACAAGATCCGTAGTAGTACGTGCGGGTGAGACTTTGATTGGTAGATAACGCCCTCGTTCAACTCCAACAATGTCTGCCAACATATTCACATCTACTACGTAGACTTTGTCTCGAACACTGAATGAAATTCTATTCACATCCAAAAAGCTGAGATTTGAATAGAAATAAGCGGTTAAATGTGCATACCCGTCCGTAGAGTCAGAGCAGAATTTCTCAAGTTGAAGCAAGTTCAACTTTTCTCTCAAGTTCATGTTGATGGCGTCCAGAAATTCAAAATCAACACTTCGAGGGTTTATCACCCCTCTTTTCAACAATTTGCCATACACATTCTCCTGTTCCTTGGATTTGAACAAATCCATTCGATTTCCTTTGATCTTCGCTGCCACACCCATTCTCGGTTGAAACTCAAGGAACATTCGATCATCATCATTCCCTTCAATTAAGTTTTGCCCGTGTACACGAGGATCACTTGGAATATTTGCAAGTGCATCCTCTCGCTTTTCCTCTCGAGCAATTCCTAACTCCTCCATTCTCCGTCCGAGAAAAAGATATTCATTTCCATAGTTCTTATCCTTAAGGAAATCGTCTATGTAATTCAATGGTGTACCGGTGCTTTTCAACGCACGATAAAGCTTATAGATATAGGAGGGTTTTTGGACTCTTACAGGGTCGGCTTCCTTGATTATCTCTTCTTCAAGAAGATGACTTTCACCATGTGGGGTAGGAGGCGATGAATGACGTGGATGAGAACGAATCGGACTTTGTTGCTGACTTGAAAAGTCTTCCTCCTCGCAAGATCGAAGTGTATTGGTCCCTTCTCCATTCTTTGTGGTCCCCGCTTGCTATTCTCGATGATTTCCTCGAAGAAGACATTCTTCTTGTCGATTTGAGAGATTCCTTCGCTTGCTTCCCAAGGAAAAATGACCACTTTCTCGACGATGAACAAGAGATTGATACAGTTCGGGAGAAGAATACTTTTTAGGGTTTTGACGATTGAGGAAAAAAGCGTATATATATATTTAACTCACTTTTTTTTAAAAAGGAAGTTCAATCGACACGGGAAAGTGTACGAACATTTCTTTTCAAAATCAATAACTGCCGAAATTAATCTTTTTGAAAAGACAAGTTTTTGATTTTCACACGATAATAACCGAACAACAAAATCGTACCTTTTCGAGTTCGAATAAAATAGCCACTTACGCCTATAGCCATGAATGTCTCGAGTCTCAAGATCTCGAGACTGAGAGATTAGAGTCTAAGGATTGTTGAGTCTTTAGACTTTAACTTCTTCAAGCTTCAAAATGTTGAGTCTTAAACGGATAGCGTCGAATTGATTTTTCTCCAAAGGCTTTGTGAAAATATCCGCTAGTTGACTTTTTGAATCAACAAATTGAATCGAGATTTCTCCATTTTGAATATGATCTCTAATGAAGTGGTGTCGAATCTCAATATGCTTTGCTCTTGAATGAAGAATTGGATTTTTGGTAAGATTGATCGCGCCGGTGTTGTCACATCGATTTCGTGCATGAGTCTTCAATGCCAAAGTCTTGTAGCTGTTGTTTGATCCATAGAATTTGCGAACAGCAACTTCCAAGAGCTACATACTCGCTTCATTGTTGAAAGAGCCACGGTACTTTGTTTCCTTGAAAACCAAGATACTTTGTTCTATTTCCAAGCAACGACAAGTTCCGAAGTGCTCTTTCTATCGACTCGCAATCGGCGGATCTCGCATCCGAGTACCCTAGAAGATTAAAGTCTCCTTTCTTTGGATACCAAAGACCGATGCTTGAAGATGAGGCAATGTATTTGATAATTCGTTTCACGGCACTTTGAGATGTGATTCTCTAGGATCCGATTGAAACCTAGCACGAGACACAAACACTTAACAAAATATCGTCTAGAAGCGGTAAGATAAAGAAGTGAACCAATCATGCTCCCGTATAGCTTTTGATCTACTTTCTTCCCTTCTTCATCCTTGTCTATCTTCTCGAGAACATGACATTGGTATGTCAGTCTTTTTGCATTTTTCTAATCCAAATCTTTTGACAAGATCATTTGCATATTTTTCTTGATGAATAAAAGTTCCTTCCTTCATTTGCTTCACTTGGAGTCCAAGAAAGAATGTTAATTCTCCCATCATACTCATTTCAAACTCATCCCGCATAGACTTAGAAAATTTCTTGCATAGGCTTTCATTAGGAGATCCAAATATAATATCGTCTACATATATTTGAACAAGTAAAAAGCTTTTGATTTCCTTTTTGATAAATAAGGTAGTATCTACTTTACCTTTGACAAAACCGTTCTGTATTAGGAACTTACTTAGCCTATCATACCAAGCTCGAGGTGCTTGCTTTAAACCATACAAGGCCTTTTCGGTCTAAAGACGAATCCGGCTTCTTTGGGTCTTCAAATCCAGTGGTTGTTCCACATAAACTTCCTCATGGATGAATCCATTTAGAAACGCACTCTTGACGTCCATTTGGAATAACCTGAAATTTTTATAGCAAGCAAACGCAAGTAATAGACGAATAGCTTCTAACCTTGCTACTGGTGTGTAGGTCTCATCATAGTCTATTCCTTCCTCTTGCGTGTATCCTTTGGCCACGAGTCCGCTTTGTTCCGTACGACTTTTCCATCCTCGTTCATCTTGTTCCCGAATACCCATTTGGTTCCAATAATGCTTTTACCTTTTGGTTTAGATGTCAAATCCCGGACATCATTGATGTTAAACTGCGAGTTCTTCTTGCATAGCTTCAATCCAGCTTTCATCGATAAAGCTTCTTCTATGCTTTTTGGTTGAATTTCGTAGATTAGAGCCACAAAGACTAGATTCTTCACGTCTTTTTGATCTCGTGCGGATTCCTTCATTGATTTCACCGATAATGAGATCTTTGGGATGATTGGATTTGTGCTTCCGATTCTTGGTTGATTTTCCCGGTTGATGATCTCTTTCTTTATTTGAATCTTCAAGAACATCTTGATGTTGGACTTCCGAGAGACTCGAGATGATTCTTGAGTTGTAAGCCTTGAAAGGTCCGGAGTAGGTTCAAACTCTTCATATTGAGTCGATTTGGATTCAGCTTGCATTGAGTCTTGGAATTTGACATTCATTGATTCCTCCACCGATTGGCTTTTCTTGTTAAAGACTCGTAAGCCTTGCTTGTAGTAGAATATCCAAGGAAGATGCCTTCATCCGATCTTTCTTCAAACTTACCAACTCGATCATTTGAATTTTTTAAAATAAAGCATTTGCAACCAAACACATGAAAATATGAAACAATAGGCTTCTTACCTTTGAACAATTCATAGGGGGTTTTCTCTAAAATGGGTCTTAGAAAGACTCTATTTATAATGTAACATGCTGTTGAAATAGCTTCAGCCCAAAATCGAGAAGAAGTTTTACTTTCAATTAAAAGTGTTCTAGTCATTTCTTGAAGAGATCTATTCTTTCTTTCCACAACTCCATTTTGTTCTAGAGTATATGGAGAGGAAAATACATGATTAAAACCATATTTATCACAAAACTTTGTAAAGTTTTGATTTTCAAATTCACTACCATGATCTGTTCTTATACTTGAAATAGCACATCCTTTTTCATTTTGAACCTTTTTAGCAAACTTTTCAAAGTACGAAAAGGTTTCTAACTTACTTGCAAGAAAATATACCCAAGTAAAACGAGAGTAATCATCCACAATCACTAGACAATATTTCTTACCTCCAATGCTCTGGGTTCTTGTTGGTCCGAAGAGATCCATATGCAGCAATTGTAGAACATGCTTAGTAGAGATATGTTTTATAGACTTAAATGAATTTCTTACCTGTTTTCCCGAAATACATGGTGTGCATGAGTCGACTTTTGATAAGGTAATTTTGGTAGACCTTGAACAAGCTTCTTTGATGAGATTTTGGCTAATTGCTTCATGTTGACATGGCCAAGCTTTCTATGCCATAAGACCGCTTCATCTTGAATTGAGATGAGACATTGCGTTTCATTTGGTCTTACATCAAGAAGGTAGATATTTCCATGCCTTCGACCCATGAAAGACGAGTTGAGTCTTTACTTATTCCGTAACATATGCCTTCTTGAAAAGAGATCTTGAACCCGAGTATCACACTTGGCTAATCTTTGAGAAGATTATAGTTGAGTCCTTCCACTAGAGAAACATTGCTTATTGTGAGATTTCCAATTTTCACAGTTCCAAATCCCACAATACTTCCTTTGCTTTGTTTCCACCAAATGAAACTTTTCCACCATTTACTTGAACAAACTTTATAAAGCAATTTGAGTCTCCTATCATGTGTCTTGAGCAACCGCCAAGATACCACTTTACCTTCTTTTGACAGAGACCCGTAATCAAAGGAGAGTCTCAAGCTTTCTTTGGTACCCAAATTTTCTTGGGTCCTTTGGTGTTAGTAGGATAAGCATTATTAGGCCATACCCTTTTAACAAAGCTTCCGACCATAGGACACTCTTTTTCAAAGTGATCTTGACTGTTACACTTTGAACACCTTAGAGCATTTCGACCTACAGACTTTACAAAAACCTTTTTGAAATGATTTTTGTACGCTTCTCTCGATGGTCTTTTCTTAATTCTTTCTTTTACTTTCGGAAAATCAATCAAAGGGATTGTTTCTGCTGTCATACCTAGACCAGACTTATTGAAGTAAGGTCTTTGAACCGAAAGAACTTTCTCGAGTTTTTCGAGCCTATTGAAAATTTCTTTGAAATATTTGATAAGTCGGTTTTCAAGAAAGCATTTTCTTTTGAAAGTTTATCTTCATTTTCTTTAAGAGTAGAAACATTCAAGTCTAGACTTTTCACTCTTTCTTCTAAAATATTTTCCTTTTGTTTTAGAGCTGAGTTTTCCTTTTCAGTTCGGAAATCCTTTTGAGAGAAGTCTTAAGACTAAAACATAATTCATCAATATATTTAGAGACTTTGACAGAATTTTAAAATCACTTACCTCAAATTCACTGTCCGAATCTAATCCAGAGTCTGAGTCTGATTGTGCCATTAGACACAGATTGGTATATTCCTCATCACTTTCTTCACACTCTGTATCGCTCCGGGTTTCGGCTTTGAGAGCTTTTCGAGATTTTTCGGTTTTTCCTCTCTTTCTTCTTCAAAGAGGACGGTTAGGTCCGATGTGTCCCTTTTTCTTACATTCGAAGCAGACTACATCTTTGTTTGGTTCTTCATCAACAAACTTGGTTTGCTGTTTCAAAACTTTGTTTTCTTGAGTTGAACCTTCTTCCTTTTCTATTCAGCTTTCTGAATCTTCTTATCATAAGAGCAAGCTCCTCATCATCCAGATCTTCTTCAGAATCATCATTAGATCTTAATGCAATGGATTTCTTACCTCTTGGATCTTCGTCTTCATTGATTCGCTCCACTTCGTAAGATTGAAGAGTTCCAATCAGCTCATCTACAGATAATGGCATAATTCTTTGCGTCTCTCGTATTGAAGTCTTTATATGATTCCAATCCTTAGAGAGTCCTCGCAAAGAACTTGTTCACCTTCATAGGATCAGTTTTCTGTCCTTGATTCTCAAGTCCATTGACAATATCTGTAAAACGGCTAAACATGTCAGTTATAGATTCTCCTGGTTTCATTTTGAAGGCTTCGTATTGACCAAGGAGAATATTAATTCTGGTCTACTTCACTCGGTCTATCCCTTCATAGGTGATATGTAGTCTATCCCGACTTCTTTTCTTGCCGTGACACAAGAAGATATTCTTATATTCGAGTTGGTGACAAAGCACAATATAAAGAATAAATTGCTTTTGCATCAAGTGCTTGTCTCTTGTTTATCTCATCTTGAGACATTCCGCTGGTCTCAACAGTTTCTTTCCCTCTTTCAGATACTGATGCAACAGTGGGAGTGATTCCTCTTTCCACAACGTCCCATTCCAGAGGATCCTTTGATCGTAGGAAAGCTTTCATCTTGTTCTTCCAAATGTTGTAATCCTTTCCATCGAAGTAGGGTGGTCTGGTATTGCTTTGACCTTCCACCGACCCCCGATGCTAGCATACTAGCCATGGATCTTTTACTCAAGTAAAACACTTCAAATAAAGTAAGAACACGAGGCTCGATACCAATTGATATAGCTAGTACGATTACCTAGAGGGGGTGAATAGGTATAATAGATTTTTCTTTTGATAATTACACACTACTTAGATAGATAAACGATTTGCAGCAATTAAAAAATCAATCGTAAGACTCGAGTAAGGGAAAGAGAGAATTTGACACGCGGTTTATAGTGGTTCGGCTTGTTTCAAGCCTACGTCCACTCTTCCGCACCGACGATCAATTGGCTGGATTCCACTATGAACAAAGAGATGTTACAGGTGATGATCTTCCTTGACTTCTTGGTGTAGACGATCTTCCACACTCTCAAGGTATCACTAAGAATGAACACTCTCTGTGTATACAATTTCGCTCAAATAGTATCGACTAATAATCAATGATCTTCAGACTCTGGAATTTTTCTATCGATCACGTTCTTCAAAACAACTTGAATGTCTTCCTTTTATACTCCTTTATGCCATCATAGCCGTTGGCACTTACCAAAGGAATTCCTCCAATCTACCCGTTGGACGGAATCAATCACGAAGATCATTCGAGCTATTTAAGGAACTTGGCGATAGCCCATCAATCTGTTCGCCCATACAATCGGGATCTTGGTTTCCAAGAATAGAACATTCCAAGAATACTTCGACGACCATCGGATCTTCAATCGATCTAGATAAGAACAAACAAAGAATCCGAGATGTTTATCCAACCAAGGGATCTTTTCCGGAGGATAGGATCGAATCCTCAACCATAAGCTTCGGCTCTGGATTTCCTTTACTACTGGATTAGAAAGACTGTCAGTGAGAATAGTCTTGAGTCTTGAGTCTTGAGATCATAAAGTCTTGAGACTTTAATCTTCGGTCTCCGAATATCCAGACTTAGACTGATAGAAACGTTTTGTCAGCTTCAAAATACTCTGGAAAGATTTCTCCAACACAGACGCAAGTCCCATTGCATTATTTACAAAACTGGTGGATCCGTATCCACCTAGCTCAGGCGAGCAACAGAAATTGCACCTTCTTGTTAATAGACAAAAAAAGAAAAAGAAATAACTAAGGACAATAATACTCGATGTGAGGGCTGTCAGTACCATGATATGGCCGTGGGATTATATTTGTAATAAATTATAATGTAACGTAGCAAGGGTAGTACTTGGAGGAGCTTATTATATATGGGGTAATAGTACTAAGCTGGAAGGGAATGAATTTACTCAGGAGGAGGGGATTCCTAGAAAAGAGGAGCCCTACTAGGAGCTCCTTCGGTTAGAGAGAGAACACTCCCAGGGATGACTACTCTTGTATTTCTGTTCGACCATTGCTGTCGTCGTCTGATGAGCATTACGTGAAACTCCTGATGTTATATGTATTGCTCATGGCCTCACTGCGAGTGTAGGATGTTGAGTTATGATCTAGGCGTGACTTGGCCATGATCGATCTACACTTTCGATATACTTTTCATTCCTAAATTCTCAAAGTTTTGCACATTTGTGAAATCTGCCCCCATTGAAACTATATAAGATGCTCGATGGATCTTCACCTCAATCAACAAATGATCCATATATACATAGCTTTTAAACAGCCATTTCGATCTAAAAAATTAAACTGTTAATTAAATGCGTGATTCTATATATTCGAATCTTGTAATAGCTTCGAAAATGTGATCGATTGTATGTATGTCATTTACCTAGCTTACTTCAATGAAGTCGAAGAACAAGTACGAGGCACTTACAAAGAGTTCAAAAATGTCTTCAAACACATCAGATTAAGACCCTTTGCAATTACCTTAGTTAATTAGTCAAAGCAAGACCATATACGGATAGAGTCAAAGGACATGCTGAGGTCAGTTCACAGATGCGTGGGGTAATGAAGAGAAGAAACAAGCTGACCAAAGGACTCTTTCAAATGACAGGGCATATAACTTGAGTTGGTCTACACTCTCACCAGAAACTTATAATATAGGTCAGTGGAAATGTACAGGGCCGACGAAAGTCGAGAGGAAGAAGAGCAGAAGAACCTTGCATTGGAGAGAGCGGAAGTGGGAGGGTTCTCAAAGGGTCCTGTCACAGTCGAAACAAATGCTCCAATGGCCCTTGTAGTGTCTAGGATGGGGGTCTTTGGGTCTACCAATATCGTTTTCTCATTGGAAGAAGTACACTTCAAGTACTAAAATTTGGCACGAAGAGATACTTAAATGTCGAAAATTAGGAAAGTGACATTTAAGTGCCACGTGTTTTAAAAAGTGGGGACACTTAAGTGTCATATCCGATGAACTCCGCCAGAAATCTTACGTGACAATTTTTTATTATTTTTCTCACCTACGTGACTTGCTGAAGAGCTGACTCAGTAAAGAAATGCAAAAATGACATCATTTTGGCGCGGATTTGAATTTTAATATAAAAATTAATTAAATTATAAAAAATTAATTAAAAATTAAATAGATAAATAAATTTGAAAAAAAAAATAGAGGGAGAGAGGAAGAAGGCGGCTGAGGGCTGAGCCCTCACTGCCACCACCTCCTCGTCGTCGCTAGGAAGGGCGATCAAATAAGAGTGATCGGGTCCGGGGTGGATAAGGTATAGACCTGAATCATATACTCGATCCTATTATAACCGATTCCCCTTTTTTTGGACCCTATATCTGACTTTATTTGTATTGGACCCTATACCTGACCCATCATATTTTTCCAATCCGGTTCTAGGGTCAACCCTATTTTCACTAAAACCTGTTTTGCAATCTCCCGATATCATATATGACTTCGAATTTTATATTAATATGTGAGAAAATAACGTAATCATCTTAATTTGTATTGAAACATCAAACACTTGTAATAAATAAATACATGAACTTTTTGACTAAATGAAAAATTAAAGATCCACATGGCTAATTATAATAAATAAAATCATAAGGTAAAGAATTAACAACAAACATAGGTCTAATATTAGTCTTATTCCCATAACTACTACATGAAGCTAATCATTTATGCAAACATGATTCCTTCTACAAAAAAGAAATTAGCCGAGTCAATCCATGTGATACACAAGAATTTGGTGACGACAAACGTCGTCCGTCTATCAGACAGTGCGAGAGGGAGCCAGTGAGGGAGGGAAGCAAGTGAGGAAGAGGAATGACAAAAAAGGAGTGTCGTGCGTGTTTGAGAGAGTCAAGAGGAAAAACACCGTGTGATTGTGGAAGTAAGAATAGAAATCGGGAGGAAAAAAAAAGGGTTTTGGACTTTTGCTTACAAAATCGGTCCAGGAATTGGTTTCAAAACCGGTCCAGAAACTAGTTTCTAGGTGGATAATCACTCGGAACCTGTTCCCGAACCGGTTTAAACCAATTTCAAATTTTGGAAACTGATTCTTGGACCGGTTTCAACGGGAACTGATTCCTGACCCTATTTTCTAGGTAGGTCGGTCTGAGAACCGGGTACTCGGTCCGATTGTACACCCCTACCAGCAAAGGTAGGTGGAGAGTTGACTGGGGTCGTCGGTCCCTAGTTAGGGCCTAGTGACAGTGGCGAGGGTTGCAGCCCTCCACAGATCCGGTGAGGGTCGACAACCCTTACCCGGCCAAGCCAAGGGCCTCCGCCCGCTATGGGCAAGTCCTCACCATTAGTTGGCCAAGGTTGCCGGCCCTTGGCTAAGGCCCCGTGACTTCGGCCGACCCTCACCCCCACCATCATCGACCCTTCCCAGCAACGACAAAGAGGCGCGCGGCGGCGGGGCTCTTCCTCCCTCTCTCTCTCTCTCTCTTTTTCTTTTCTTTTTAAATGTTTTTAAATAAATTTAGTTTTAAATTAAATTTAATTAATTTTTATATAAATTATTTACAACGGCAGCGTGCAAAAAGACGTTATTTTGCATTTGTCATGTCAGAAAATCATCACGTCAATATTTTGATCAAATTATCTCGTTTTTGATGCTTAAGTGATCTATTTTATTTCGATTTTGATATTTAAATATTATTTTCTTAATTTTTTATACTTAAATATATCTCTATGTCAAATTTTAATGCTTCGTATATCCGGCACTCCTTTTCCACCGTTGGAGGAGCAGGGCTACTTCAATTGCAGACAAACCAGAAAAAGAGCAGATGCAGATTTGGGAAAACGAAAAGGAGGAGATGTCAGCGTCAAATGACTTCATTAGTGTATGTCCTTTTCACGGTCATCCATAAAAGTGTCCTCGTCACCATTTTTCGGAAGTTACCTGAATAAAAGATTAGTCAATGAGCTTTCCGAGATCGTCCGGTCGAACCACATCATGGTACACATGTCTTCTCACCTGTCACATGACCACCGACCCTCAACCTTGATTGGCTCAACTCCCGTAGCAACATGACTTGGGCTCAATGGCTAGTCATGCAAAGAGATCTCCACGACAATAGCTAACCAGACAGCAATGTACATGGACTGACGTGCTATCCACAGTGGTTATAAAGGTCGTCCGTCACAAGTCTGCAGAAAAAAGTTGTCTCTTTACAATTAATCACTGCACAATTTGATGGTAAGTTTTCCGGTTTTGCAGGCTCGAGCAGCAGGAGGTGAGAAAAGAGACAAATGTTACAGATATTTGGAATATTTCTCAGAAAAATTTATGATATTTTTCTCGATTTTTCATATTTAGTGAGGTTTTCTATGTCTTCTTCTAATTGTGTATTTAGTTGATTGATACGTTTCTAAATAGTCATATAATAAAACGTATAAATAGACTTATTGACTCTTTATCAGAATATATCAGAATGTACGGAAGATTCGCATTTATCCTTGGCATTATATCTCTCAAAACTGGCATTCCTAGGAAGCCGAGTAGTACATGAGTTAATGATATATTAATGAACCCCTTGTGTTTTCTTTCTATTGCTGTAGAAGTATTGAACCCTCATGTAATTAATTAATGAGAACAAATTTTTAACAGATAAATGAAGAGAGATGAATTTGGAATTTGAGTATATAAGTTGGGGGAAATCAAATGCGCGGTCATGAGTTGCTTTTTTTAGCAACAGCTCACGGGGAGCTTCTTCTTAACATCCTGGACGTTGAAATCTCTTCGCAACATCTTTGATCACCACTAAAATTTACTTGAAGATTTCCAGAGTTGTATCATCTTGAAAGCCCATTTACATACATGTAGCCAATCAACAACTTAATGATCTAAAAGAAATGCAATGACAACAAAATGAGGTATGAATTACAAAAATTGCATTACATGAAAATAGATCAATATAGATTAATGAGTGTATTTGAGTCGAACTCATTCTTCGTATTTTGTTGAGATATGGTTTACACTCCTCATTGACAAGATGACACAATGATCGGGGTCTGAGGGCTGCCTTGACAAGGGTTGTAGAGGGTAGCACCCCCGCAATGCCAAAGGACTTTCTAGTTCAAGCTTATATTTTATTGATAATTTGGATTTAAACTCATAAATGTCTATTTATATATATATATTCTTTTTTCTCTTGTAAATTGAGGAATGTAACGGAAATGTGCGATATGCTTATTATAGTGGAATCCTCAACTAGATGTAACTTTAAGTTAAAGTAAATTAAGATAAAATATTGCGTCTCAAATTTTTTTTTCCCACTTTCACCTCTCTCTCTCTCTCTCTCTCGGTGATTGTGTGGCGAATCCTAACATATTCCTATATTAGATTATGTCCAATTCAAGGATTGAGTGATTAAAGAACGAACAACCATGAAATCGATGAAATATACATAGACTGCTTTTCATATGGAACAATATATAAAAATTGATACCATCTTGGTCTTTTCAGACTATAATTTTTATGAAATGAATTTGCTTAAATCGTCCAAACAAAATCTTGAATGTTTTGAGGTTGTGGTTCCTAATAGCATGTGGTTCCACTTGTGTCGGCTTGTCAAATCTTCCATGGGCCATCTGCAAGTGGATAGGTTTTCGGCCAAGATCTCCAGCTCATGTTCTCTTTCTTTACTTCTTGTAACTTCCCACTTATATCCACTTCCATATGTAACCACTCATTTTCTCCTACTTTTACAATAAATGGCACAAAAAGCAAAATCCCACTAATATCGTGCGTAGAGCGTGCATTGAACGTGCATAGAATATTAACATCGTTCTCTTATTACTTTTTACGAATATAATTGAATAGATAGCTATATTTGTTCAATTACAAATAAAACCTATGTTAAGTTGCAAACTTCAAATTAAAATAAGCATAATTATAATTAAGAACATGCATTGTCAAGTATTAAAAGACAAGTAGCTGATAATGTACATCGACATATGACTATGCACACTCATTTACTAAACATGCTAATCGGATTATTTCATATTTTGGAGTTCATTTGACAATTGGGTAAATTCCACAAATTACTCCTTAAGGTTAACATAGTTGGTTGGGTTATTGGAGCATTGTAACTCAAAAACTAAAGGTCACTTGTTTAAATCTTACAATGCTTTGTACAAATTGCTTTGGGTCAAGGCGTTTGTGCAATATTAATAAAAAATATCTGATTTTAATCGATTCATGAGATTTATAGAATGTTTGATGAATATTTAGATAGTTGGTATTCATGCTCGTACATTTAAATTATGGAATAGAAACATGATAATTGAATCCTAACATGTTATATTCATGAAAAGTCTCTACATTGAATAAGTAATTCATAATCAATTACCTACCCTAAATCTACTAATGCTTTGATGAAATTCTAATCGAGTGGGGTAGTCTTGAAGTGAGAGTTTGGGGCACGTGGTATTTCCGGAAAGACCAAATATACCCTCCTCATGCATGACGTGGAGGAGAATGTACGTCCAGCCTGCAACTTCTCGTGCATTATTGCAGCTATGCAAAAGAATAATAATAGAATACAAGAAGAAGTGTTGAGAATCTGACAGCACCATGTGATGCCGTCTGACTCTTTCAATGGCTCGTATAGTCATTATCACATGGCGGGAAGGGCAACACCCAGCTCGCCAAGTGGCACCACGGGAGGTAACTGTGGAACCTGCATCAAGCTCATCTACCACCCCATATTCATCCACAGCAGAGAGAAAATTGTGGGATGAGGATCCACTTATTTGAGCACCGTTAGAACCGTGGCCTTCTTATTTTTCCTCTTGTCGGAACTCTGATTGAGTTTCATCATTGTTTTTTTAATTTATCGCAAGCACCATTCACAACGCCAACATTGATCTGCGCCTCGGATATTTGGCCAGACATAGATGGCGTAGGAGAAATTATTGAGTGAGTCTTGACTGGAGATTTATGCAGCGATGAATTTGTTGACATGCATTTCAAACGTGCATGAAATTAAAAAAGGAAGACGATGGATACAATGACCGCGTTATACATATGCGAATTCCATGACATCGGATACAAAAATGGTGGCTCTGCATCCACCTGAGCTATGGCGAGCAACGGAAATTGCACCTTGTTGTTACAAATAGATAGACAAAAAAAGGAGAATAATACTCGACACGAGTGCTGTCCGTACCATGATTTGGTCGTGGGATTATGAAGGCAGTAACTTATAATGGAACGTGGTGGGGAAGTACTTGGACGACTATATTATATGTGGGGTAATTAGTGCTAAGCTGGAAGTGAACAAATTGATTCAGGACGGGGGCATTTCTAGGAAAGAGGAGCCCTATGAGGAGCTCCTTTTCTCCTGTTGCTCAAAGACAAAACAATCCCAGAGATGAGTTTATTACCACTTCTTTTGTTTTTCGTTTTTACCGTTGTCGTTGTTCTCGTCGTTGTCATTTGATGGGCATCATGTGAAGCTCCTACTGTATTGCACTTGGCTTCACTACTTGTGCATGACGTTGAGTTATGGTCCTTGTACTGATAATCAAGATGATGCATTAAGTGGTGATCTTCGTCCAGCAGCGATGAACTTGGCGTGGCTTGGCCATGATCGATCAACACCTCGGTTGAGCTATCCATTCTTAAATCCTCAAAGTTCTGAGTGACTGTAAAATCCGCCCCATCAAAACTGTAGAGGATGCTAGACAGATCTACGCCTTGATCCAACAGATGATCCACCTATAGAGAGAGTTTAATCAGTCGTTTTGACCTAAAAGACTAAGTTATAATTGAATGTATGATTCGATATATTCAGATCCCGTAGCAGCTTCAAACATGGCCGTCAGTCAGTTTTTATGTGTCTACCTAGTCACTTCTATGAACTCAAAGAACATGCACTAGCACTTATAGAGTCTCAAAATGTCTCCAGCACGCGAGGTGAAGATCCTTCGCGGTTATCTTAGTTAGTTAGTCAAAATAAATGTTACATGGATATAGTTAAAAGACATGCTGAATTCAGTTCACAGATGCGTGGGGTAATGAAGAGAAGAAAGAAGCTGAGAAGGGATTCTTTGAAATGACTAGGCATAGGACTCTAGTAGGTCCACACTCTTACCATAAACTTGCAATGTAGATCAGTAGAATGAACATGGCCAATGAAAGTCGAGAGGGAGAGAGCAAAAGAACCTTGCATTGAAGAGAGCAGAAGTGGAAAGGTTCTTGAAGGGTCCTGTCACAGTGGAAGCAAATATTCGAAGGGCCCTTGTAGTTCCTGGACTGGGGTCTTTGGTTCAGGAATATCACTTTCCCACCGTTGATGGTGTAGGGCTGTTCCAATTGCAGACAAACCAGGAAATACTTTATAAAAATCGAAAAATAAAAAAGAAGAAGAAATCATTATCTAATGATCTCATCAATGCATGTCCTTTTCTCTTCACGGCCATCCATTCCAAGGGTTTCATCATGTCCTGTAGATTCGATCTTTGGAAGTCAAAGTTTAGTGTTACCTGAATATGGGAACAGTCAATGAGCTTTTCTAGATCGTCCAGTCGAACCACATCATGGTACACGTATCTTCTCACCTGTCACATGACCACCAACGCAGATCTTGACTGGCTCAATTCCCATATTCACATGACTTGGGTTCAATTAAACACGACTACTAAGGCTATTCATGGAAAGAGATCTCGAAGACAGTCATTTGATTGTTTAATTGCTTCATCAGGAGATCTTTCGAGGAGGTTAGGAGCAAAGAAAATTGGAAAATGATAACATGGTATCTTTGTCATCAACCAGACAGTAGTATGTATAAAACTGTGGTGCTAACGAGGTTGTTCCATCATAGGTATGCAGAAAAAAATTGTCTCTTCATAGTAAATCGCTGTAGGATTCGATGGTAAGTTTTCTGGTTTTCCAGGCTCGAACGAGAGGTGGACAAAGACAGGCAACCAACCTTCCAAGGGAGCCAGTAGGAGATGAATTCATGATCTGTTAGTAGACCCTTTGTGCTAATTTCTAATAATTAATGAGAACAAATTCTTTGAGAAATAAAATGAAGAGAGATGAATATGGAATTTGGGTATAAAAGTTGTGGTAAATTATATGGGAGGTCAAACTTCGAGTTTCTTAAAAGTTGTGCTAATTTCTAATAATTAATGAGAACAAATTCTTTGAGAAATAAAATGAAGAGAGATGAATATGGAATTTGGGTATAAAAGTTGTGGCAAATTATATGGGAGGTCAAACTTCGAGTTTCTTTTGAAAACAACAGCTCAGGGGGAGCTTTTGCAGGGAAAAAAGAGAGTAGAAGATGCGTCTTCCATAAATGGTAAGAAAACCTACGCAGAAGAGGGTGAAACCAAATGGACCTATGGTCGTTTTGTGCGACTTAACTGGTTCAAGAGGTCAAATTTGAGATTTGACCAACGATTCACGGAAATTGGTCTTGGAAGCAAGTTTAGAATGATCAAGTATGAAGGACTGATTAGCTCTAGCTATAGTAGATAGAGAAAGTAAAAGGAGTTTGCTATAATGAACAAGTAACATCAGTATTAAGTGCGAAAGTAGAGAATGAATATGAGAAGATGCATGGCATGGCAAGGATGTGTGTGTGTGTGTGTGTGTGAGAGAGAGAGAGAGAGAGAGAGAGAGAGGGGGAGGAACCTGAAGGAGAGGGTGAGAAGGGTGGGAGGGGAGGCAGTGAGTGCAGAGGCTGAAGCAGCAGAGCAAGCAGAAGACATTCTTCTCACTCTTCCTCCTATCCTGGTGCACCGCACAGCTCCCAAAGAACCTCTCTCCCATCAGCCCCTCCAGCCACCCCGGCCTCTCCATCACTCCACAACCACCTCCTCTTCCACGTTCCTCAATTTCGATGATCCAGATTGGCAGCGAGGACGGCGAAGACGGCGAAGATTCCCAACACTTCCACAGACACAGAGAGATTGATTTTGGTGAGCAGTAGTTTGACTATGTACATGTGTTTTTATGGCGGGAAGAGAGCCCAAGCCCACCTCCCTCATGTCTACTTCTTTGTTTCACCAACATATGACTCATCCACGTCATTCGGGTAAATTATTCTTTGGCGACTAGAAACCAATCATACAATTTCCTTAGACATGAGTGCAAGAAGGCATCTCAATCCTTCACGTCTCATAATTTGGTGTTCTAGACTGCCACGAGCACACGGTTGTGTAAACGATCGATCTATTTTCATAGCACTTTTTTTCTCATCAATTCTAATTATTTATCATGAAATACGTAATTGTCTCAACGGACTAAGCAATACATGAGTAGAAACCTAGAGTGGCCTCTCATAATATGTAAATCGCTTACATATTATTGGGTGGCGAATCAAACTTATATCCAGTGTTTAGTCCATAGTTGACAAATGAATTTGTTTGTTAACTGCTAAGTCAATCTTAGTATATTCTATGTTTATAGTTTGCTGTTTATTACGTGAAAAGCAAGGTTATTTTATTTTATTTTAATCTTTTGGAGAAGTAACCTAATTTTTACCGCTCCCCAAATAGAGAACACGGGATAGCGACTCCCCCTAAAGGTAATTTATAGCTCTTAAGCACTTTCAAGGACATCACGAAGTTATTTCTGATGTGATTTGGCAGCTCAGCTCACAAAAAGATATTTGAATCTTGATGACGAGACTAATGAGGCCATCACAAGGATGTCGGCGATAAGATTGATCAAACATCAGCGAATGACAACGAGGGAGAGACCAGCAATTCATGAGATAACTGCTCTAAGGAACAATTGAAGTAGATATGAGATTACGACAGACAGAGGATGATAATGTTTCTGTTGAAGATGAATCATTGTGGCTACTCTCGAGAATAAAGTTTGATGGACGAAAAACAAAGACCAACGACAAGTGGTGATGGTCTGAGTTTTAGAGTAGAAACAATGATGCCAAAGCATGGTTCCTATTTTTTTTTCTTGATAGCGAGAAGAAAAATAAAATTAGGGTTTTAACTTAGATCTCTTTCTTAGTGACTGATATTATATAAATTTTTGTGGGACTAATAATTTGGACTCATAAGTGAAGGTATAGCTTAATAGTTAAATATTTTATTGGTGAAAACCTAAGTTCTCATTCGACTTGAGTTGAGGACACATACAATCGTGTCATCCACACCAAACGCCTCGAATTCTGAGAACCTGTAAGCTGTAACATGCCTGAAATGTCCTGTTCTTCTGAACTTTCTCTAGGATTCTCCCCAGGTTCTCTTTTCCATTTGTTTTCTAGTCAGGATTTGTATCCATACTTAATTCCTCGAATTCCTAGAAGAGGCGTTGGATGACTCAAACCACCAGACTCTAGCATTTCTTTGTCCATTGCTCTTGAGAAGCGTGCTTTGTTTTTATTCATTCTCAAAGCAATTTGCTGGTGGCTTTTTATCCTAGTGTTTCCCAAGGATGATCAAAGTGTTTTATGATGAGATTCGCTATTCCGGTTCTTCATAATATAAGGAAATACTACAAGAAAAACTGGAGTAATTCTGAAAAGCTTTTGGTCACAGGAAGTGTCAAAAGGCCAGCAATTGCAATCAACTTCCATGATCCTTCCTTCTATAAGGACAAATATTATAAGGTAAAATTGTGCCAAATATCGATCCGCAAAAGGGGTTCAAGGGGTAGTAATCGTTAAATGTTCCTCTGGGATTTAAGTATGCGATGACCATAAAATGAAATTGTGCGTGACTTGTGAACGTCAGAATCTCTCTCAATCATAAATCTCATTGTCTAAAGGGCACGCCCTAGACAAGCAAAGAGGGCAGCACTAACGACTGACTTCAGCCACCTAAAATTTGCTTTCTCACTAATGGTTGATTGTAATTTCATTTACATAGTTGCTCCCGGCAACAACTTCAAAGAAAAGCACTATAACCTAAATGAATTAACATATACAATCATGGAAGATTGCCCCAGGCTTACTACACTCCCCTTGTTAAGCAAGTATTAACAAGCAGCTCATGATTGGTCCTGCACAAGAAGTGTCATATTACAGCAAGCAACCTCATCACCTTTAAAAAAAAAAAAAAAAAAAATTACACAATGACTTGATTTACATACCTCACAAACCATCTTGAGCATCAAAACAACCAGGAAGAGTTTGTGACGTGAAACAAAGATGGCACTGAAAGCATAACATGAGCATGGTTAGCCAACCACAGACATAACTGAGATCCACCAATTGGTATCTAAAAGAATTACTACTTTCCATTGATTGAAGTAGTGCAATTGATAAACAGAATGGTCAGAAACAACAGTGCTTTTTCCACTAAAACTGAAATTCTCACCGACAGAACATCCTAAGAATAAGCAGTCGCTAAGCATGAAATAAGACAACTAGGCTTGACTACTCGCTTGACCCAAGCACATGAGAGTCAAGTGAGTAAGGTTGAAAACACCATCATCTAAACAATGCTCCATACCACTCCTTCCATGGTATGTTCATCGTTGTGGTAATTGACAAGACTGATGACTACCGCTTTTAACTGTCCCTGCAAACAAAATAAGAAATAAAACACTATAAATTGTAAGTAGATTCAATATACTAAACAAAAGGATAACAACTGAGATGTGATATACCATTCCCTGCCCAACACGCTAAGGACCAAAATAGCCATCAAGAGCTGGAGCTCTTGAATCTAGTGTTTCCTCTAAAGATAAAAGTCAACACCCAAACTGTGAAAACAGCGAAGATTCCCACGAAATGAGTTATACTAGGTCGGACCATCCCATCACATCATTATTGTTGCTATTCAGTTACTCCATATGATGCCTCGCATGCTTTCCTGAGCATCATAGCATTCAAGTGCTGGTGCTTCTAAACTTGATGATCCCTAAAAAGAGCACAAAAAACATGCTGTCACGCCTCACGTATATCACTGACCAAACAAAAAATATTTTTAGCTATGCCAAAGCTAACTATTTGATGCCAGCTATTATTTGTCCTAGTAGCAAAAAACTCTGTTTGTCTTTGCTCCTAGAAGTTACATGATTAGGCCCTTTGAGAAGCATTTTTCCCTTAAAGGTTTTAACAAACAAAGAAAAGTTACATCAAAGAACGTTACAGCCATGCAATTATCAAACCTCTCCCTCTTTTGATGAGCTATTCTTCTTATCTCTCTTGGATGTTCTGTTGCCTTTGTTAACATCTTCAAGGTCCTGAAGACCAAGACGTGGAGAATTGGAATCCATTGACTGGGTTGAATTATTTATGCTCTCACATTTTCTTAAAGCTTCTTCAAGTGCCGCAGATGCAATATCATAACTTTCTTGAGATAAAGATCCTTCATCACCTAAATAAAATGCCTGTCGACACAAATCATTGTAGCGGTCAATCCTGGACAGAATAATAGATGAGCTCTGTCTCGACAATGCTATACTCTTTGCATCCTTTGTCCACCGTCGCAGTATATATTGGGATGGGATATCATGCACACCAGATATTTGCAGAACAATCATCGTGTGTCTACAAAGAAAACCATTCAATTCAAATGAGCGGCACGAGCAAGAAATGTCCAATGTTCTTTCACTTCGACCCACAATAAGATCTCGGTTCTCCTCGAAATCTTGAACCTTGAAGCTTTGGATGTCTCCATCTTCACTTTCTTTCCTGGGGTGACAAGCAACAACTCCTAAGACCTCAACCTGAAACTTTTTGAATACTGCATGTGTATATGTAGCTGCCATTTGCTTCCCAAAAGGTGACGGGGACTTCAATCCAGGCTGCTTATGCCAAGATTCGAAGTCTGCTTTTGCTTCCTCTTCATACTTCTCTTGTAAAATAGTTTTGTATTGCTCCAAGAACTCTTTGAACGTAGTTTTCCGTTGCACGTGCTTGTCAAGGAAAGAAATTGTACTGTCTGACCGTTGCACTGTAGACATTCCTGCCAAAAAGATGCCTTTCATGTATGTTGGGGCCCACCGATGACGATCTTCATATGCTGAACGGAACCATGAATTATCTCCTAGATTGAATTTATCAACTATTTTTCTCCATCTCTTCTCAAACTGTTCAGCTGTACATGACTCAGAGATGCATTTGTGGAATTTCTTCGTGAAATTGCCATCTTGCTTAATCGTGTAACTGACCTTCTCTGGAACCTTACTTAAAATCTGCCATAAACAGAAACAATGTTGAGATTCCGGTAAGACCTCGGCAATAGCTTCTTTCAGGGCTTCCTCTTGGTCAGTGAGTATGACTTGTGGAGCATGTCCACCCATTGCTCTATGCCAGGCCCGCATCAGCCAAACATATGTTGATTTCGTCTCATCTGCCAGAAATGCACACCCAAGCAAGAAGGACTGACAGTGATGGTTTACACCAATAAAAGGAGCAAATGGTAACCTGTATTCGTTTCTTATGTATGTAGTGTCAAAGAAGACCACATCACCAAAATTTCCATAGTCAATCCTGCCTTTGGCATCGACCCAGAAAACATTCCTCAGATGCTGTTCTGGACTCAAGTCTACGGCATAAAAGAAGTTTGGATTCTGGTCTTGCATTAACATAAAATGATCGAGCATAAGCTGAATATCTCCTTCATCTAAGCGCAAATGCTGATCATTCTTTGGTTGACTCCTAAGGCCACCTTTCTGGCTTTGACTTTTCTTACACCCACTGGACTGTCTAGTCATTGAATCATACATCTTCTTAGTTCTTGCATGGATAGCATGCAGAGTATCCCCATGGCTATCACCTTGATCTGAGTCTCTATGACGCCTGAAATAATATGCTTCATCGGGAAATATTTCATGATTATGCTCCTTTATTAAACTATGAATCACCCATTTTCCATCTTTCCTCCGTTTCACGTGCATGCCAGCCTTACAATCTGTCTTTGACCCAAATCGATTAGTCCTACCTCTCTTTTTCTTGACAGGAATTGCCATGATGTCTGTAGTTGAAATTGGTTCTGCCACTGCATCCACTGCAGGCTCCCGCTTGTTACCATACCTAGTACATGCAAATTTTGCATCAATAAATTTTCCAGATATTCTTGAGCGTCGGCTGGCCTTTATTATGGCGGCAAAGCCCACTGACTTTGCATACTCTCTATAGAAGGAGAAAGCCTCCTCCTTGGATTCGAACTCCATGCCATCATGGGGCTCTGTATTTTTTGAAGAATTTCCACCGACACCCTCTGTGGCATAATTTTTTTCCCTATTGTCTGACGACCTCCTGCCCAAATTTGGGCCATCTTTCTCCCTCTCGACTTCAGAGACCATTGGAGGATCTATTACATGGCCATCTCCAACATGCCCTTCATCACCGCAGTGAATGGTATCTCCATTTGCGTTTAAGAAAGTAGCTTCCTTATGGCGTCCTCCTAAAGGCTGTCCCAGATCTATCCTCATGGAGAAGCTATTTTTTTCTTGAAGAACTCTTTTCGATAATGCAACTGAAACTGTTAAAGGAAGAAGGAACTATGAACTTTTGACGTAAAGACTACTATGAAACTACCAAATTGTCCAGAGACCATCAATTAGAATTCGCATCAGTTTTTGACCAAAGTAATCCTAATTGATTCATCCAGAAGAGTAGCTACATATTGGAAAAAGGATGAGTAAATATCACTATGTCAGATTCACAAACAAAAGTGAATAACTCTTATATATCAAACTATGGCAGATGGACAATTGACGATTTAGGGGAAGTATCTAATTAGATTAAAAATTTCATAAAAGTTACAAAAGGTTATTTTTTGCATAAAGTTGCACCAATAGTGAGCGAGGGCCCCCTCTTCCCACCCAGTCCACCAATATCATGTCACAAGTTTTTTTCTTGACATCAATGAGTATTCGGGACTCTTTGAGCACCCGACTACTCTGTAGAGCGTGTGTCAGTCACCCATTCAACACACGCCAGGTGATAACTGGAAGCACATGGGTCTGTGCACCTAGGAGTAGCCCCAAGAAAACGCTCAACCATAGTAAATCAAACTGAAGCCTTGAGCGAGGAGGACAAACATACTTACTACTCGAAGGTCGTGTCATGTCATAAAAGCTTATACAGATTAGAAACTAACCCGACACATTGTGATTCCAAACCCCACCCGCACGACTTTTTCATCATGCTTAGAGCAGGTCCAACTTATTTCATTTTTGGGTAACTCTCTACTTACGATGCTGCACAAAGTGCTGTAATGAGCTGTTTATATGGACAAAACATATCGAAACAAACATTTTTCAATCTACTTGAAATTCAACAAAGCCAAATGCAAGGAATGCCCTCAATTCAGCAAAAACTCAACTCTGCAAAGCATTGGCTGCAAAAGCATTCGCAACCAGTAGAGCCAAAAAGAACTGAACTTTCGATACAGCAGACTCAACAACACCGATCGTACTTCCAACGCAATCAACACTTCGTTCCACCCTCTCGTCTTCCTAACCTTCGCCAAATTATAGACTACAACGCGCGCTCCTCAGGCTTTGGGATTCATAACGAGGAGACCCAGGACGACCAAAGCAACGAACACGCAGCGGCGTTCGGCAAATTCGACTACCGAAGAGCAATTAGCTCTCTCTCTCTCTCTCTCTCTCTCTCTCTCTCTCCAGACTACTTCACATCATCAGTTCCGCAGATCAAACACGACACGCAGCAAAGAAACGGAGAAAGCGAAGACCATGGAAAGAGACGTACAACTTCGCGAATTGAGCTGCTGCTGCTGCTGCTGCTCGGGGAGGGAATCGAACGCCCGCCGGAGCTTCTCCAACCGGGCGAGAATTGCTGAGATTGCGATGTTCAACGTCGGAAAAAACGAACTTCGGTCAAGACAAAAGCAGCAGAACACAGAGAGAGAGAGAGAGAGAGAGAGAGAAGAGTTGCAGTAAATAGTGATGTCTCCATTTGGGCCTCGCTGGGCTCGGAGGCCCATCGAGAATGCAGTCGGCCCATTTTTCCCAAAAAAAAATGGAGTTGTTCAGGCCCAGCTTTTGGTGGATTCTTACATGAGGATGAGTCCCTTCTTGCACGTACTCCCTTTTTTATTTTCTCTCCAATTAATAATTAGTAGAGTAATTATTGGGTACACCGTCAGTGCGGGGAAAAAAAAATTTACACGTGGGTTATTTTAATTCGCCATTAGATTGGCGAGAGCGATAATGACAACTCTCGAATTAAGGATAGGTAATAAGACCGCCTATGGTAAAGTGTTCTTTACGTCGACGTTGTGTGTGTCGGTTTTTTCCTTGATAATAATGAGAAAATTTGTCGGCACGTAGCTTTCGAGCGACTAAAGTTGGGTCGTTTTGTCCGGTCGTGATGATGGTGCGACTGCGACCTAGCTAAAGGTTAGAACCTGCCTTGGTAGTGAACTTAAAATGAGGGGGGTTTTGTGCGTGCCATCGTGCGCTTTTTGTCCTTTTAGGTTGGTAAAAGGGGTTCTCTTTTTCTCGAGCTTTCTGCGGGCATTTCCTTCGTCTTGCTCATCAGCCGTACGCCTCCCCCACTTAATAATAATAATAATGCTTAAGCAGTGCTGACTCGTTTTAGCCAACGGTTTTATGTTCCGTGTAATGCAACACGGCGCCGACGGCCAGATGTTCAGCTGCATCGACCGTGAGAAAAAAGAAAATTTCCACGGACTTAGTAAAACTTGATTAACGAAACGCGTGGAATTGCGTAAGATACAAAATTATCTGCGACCGAACAACGCTCGTTCCGGACTGTGGATGTAAGACGCCACCAACAGTGCATTCGGTGACTACAGCGTAATTAGAACATGATCATCATTCTGGTGAATTGAATGGCATTTTCACTAATTATTATCGACGCGGCTAAAATGACCCAAGATGAATTTATAAGTGTTCAAACAAAAGTGGATAGTTTGATGAAAGTAATAAACGGTAAGTTTGGTTAAGCTTTGCAAATAAGTTTTAGGGAAATGCAAATGCCTTTTACCTAAAGCTCATTGGGGAAATATTCAAATTGCATTTAATAAAAAATTCTTTACAAAGCTACTTTATCCTAAGTAGTATTTGACAAAAAAAAAATTTTTTTTTTTTTGCAAAGAGCTTTTTGATCTATTATTATTATTATTATTATTATTATTATTATTATTATTATTATTATTATTATTATTATTATTATTATTATTATAATTATAAATCAAAACCCTTTGCCTCAGGGTAAGGCTATTGCCAAAGCCAAATCTAGAGTCGATGACAATCACCCAAGGACATGTGACCCCCCAGCAATGGTTGTGCAACCTTAGGCCTCATTGCTTGGGTTGTGATACCTGAGGTTGTGCGACCTAGGTGGTCATCTCACTACTTCATTGCCCTCTCGCCAACCCTTCACTAGTCCAATCTAGCCTCGCCAGTCGTCCTTTCTAAAAAATGATGAACAATAACAAGGGACGAAATTGAAAAATTGAATAATTGATGAAACTAGTTTTGGAAGAAGATAATTCGTTTCAATGGTTAGTCAAAAGCTGAAAGCTTAATGTTAGCCTAGTAGCATTGGGCTTTCAGCTTTCTTTAAGGTTTCTTGAAAAAATTTACTAAATAGCCTAGCATTTCTGTAATGGGCTTTCGGCTTTGGGAAAGCTGAACCGAACCGAACGCGTCCAAGTAGTGTCAGATTTTGTAAGCCCAATCCACATCGGCCCATGCCCATGTCCATGTCCGGGCCCGGCCCGTACCGACCCGCGAAGCGGAAGACCGCCCCTATGTACGCGCCGTGACGCGAGCGTCCAGCCCCGGTCAACTCCCCTCTTGGACACGCGCGGGCTCAGCGCGTCCTCCTCACGACCCTTTGCTTAAACCCAGGTAGTACGCCGACTTCTTCCGGTGAAAAGAGAAATATCCCAAATCCCAAAAATCAAGATCCCGATTTCAGCGCCCCCCCCAAAAAAACAAATTTTTAATCCCGCAAAAAACACCCCGTAAAAAGCCATTTAGATCTACTCAAAACTTGAATGAATGAATAATAAATAGATAAGATAATAAGGAAAATAAAAAGAGAGGGGAAAAATACAAGTAAGCGCACTACTGTATTTTTGAACAGTGGGAGATCAATTAGAAAGTGCATCCCAAAGAAAATGAAAAAAATAAATAAAAAAATAAATAAAATTAAGAAAAAGTGGGGGAGGGGAGAGAAATTCCGAAAAAGAAAGACTTGCAAGGGAGAGAGAGTTGTTTCCATTGCCAGTCTCTCTCTTCTCTCTCTCTCTCTAACACTGAAAAACCAAGAAGAAGCCAAAGCCCCTTTTCTTGAATTGGAAGCTGGGGGACGATGGGATCCATCCGCGGCACCGCCGAGCCCCTCTCAGGTACAATCTTGATCCCCCGATTCGCCCTCCCGTTGACCAAGTTTGAATCTTTCCACCTTCCTTGAGCTCGATCCGTGTGGTCCTTTGATGGGTCTTGACCGCCTGGGGCTGCGGAATTCTCGGGGTCGTCGTGGAGTGGGTGGGGAGTTGCTGATTGGGTGTGTTGGATTCGATGCTCTAGAGCTCCGCTTAGGGTAGCTGTGTGCTCGATTGTTCGGTTTCTCGATGTCTGAGTGAGCTCCGATGATGGGCGATTGTCGAGTCGAATCCGTTCTTGATTCGGAGGGGATCGCGTCGCCGGGGGGTCGAGTTTTCGCTTCGCTGCTCTTTCGTTTAGTGGCGATCGGCATCGGATGTTGAACTGTTGGGCTTTTGGTGGGATCAGTCAGTGAAGTTATCCCCTTCTTTATTCGACCCGTGCTAGATAATTCAGGGATCCGTGATCTTTGGCTTGATGTTATGGTTCTTCTTTGAAACTGGGTGTGTTTCTGTTTTGGGTTGGATCCGACCATTCATGATCCTGTGCCTTGGAAAATGGAATCCGAGGCTCACTTGAATGAAATGCCAGTTTGAGGTGGTTCTTTCCCGAATCGATTGTAGGAGGTGTACACTACGAAGGATGAGTTTATGATTTTCGATTAAATATTTTGACGTGAGCCCCTTCTTATCTTTTTTCCTTTTTGCACCATCATTTTAAGATTCGATAAACCATTCGAGGAGCTCTCTGTCTTTACTGTATTAGCGAACACTTTGCTTTCTCGGGTTGATTTTCTTTTTCTTCTTTTTTTGAGCTAAAAAAAACTAAAACGGCTCTTCTCCGTTATCAATCTCAAGATTTAGTGCAAGTTTCAGTACCTTGTTAATTCCATTAATCCTTGGCATGAGAAGTAGGCTGTATAAAGTATGCATTGCAGTTAGCTGGATCTGAAATTCTTCTTTGTATGTGCTAATAGAGATGAAGGTCAGGAGTATGGCTTTGGATGCTCCCCTGGTAAAATTGAGTTGAATGGAGAGAAATTTCGAAAGAGGGCCAATGAACCAGCAGAAGGGCCACGAACAGTTTCGATATGCAAATATAGATCCTCGAAATCCGGGGCTCGGCTCTCCTAATCAGAGTTTCTTCCATGATCCAACGAGTACTATCAACACCAATATGCGACCTCCAGATTACAACATGTCTGCTGGAGCCAGACCAGTTCTGAACTATTCAATTCAGACTGGTGAGGAGTTTGCGCTTGAATTTATGCTCAACCCCAGGCAACAGCTCATTCCACCAGCTCAAAGGGATCCTAGTAGCACATCGGGCTATATGGATCTAAAGGGCATCCTTGGTATATCTCATACGGGTTCAGAAAGTGGGTCAGACATTTCTATGATCAATTCAGTAGAAAAAAGCTTTGTACCGGAATTTGAAAGAAAGAGCTCCTTGGCTAATGAAGAGAGAAATTACCACGAGTCCTTGCGGTCTGTACCAAGATCCACCTCGCGAGGTAGTAGTAGTAGACTCATTGATAGTTCCCTTTCGGGATCTGGCGATTGTACATCTGCGCGAGTGAAGTTCCTCTGCAGCTTTGGTGGTACGATTTTGCCCCGCCCAAGCGATGGAAAGCTTAGGTATGTTGGCGGCGAGACTCGAATTATTCGGATAAACAAGGATATTTCTTGGCAGGAACTTACGCAGAAAACTTTGGCAATTTGTAACCAACCTCACACTATAAAGTATCAACTTCCGGGTGAGGAACTTGATGCGCTGGTTTCTGTATCTTGCGATGAGGATCTTCAGAACATGATGGAGGAATGTAATGTGTTAGAGGATAGAGGGACTCAGAAACCTAGGATGTTCCTTTTCTCCGATAATGATCTAGAGGATGCTCAGTTTGGCATCAGAAGCATTGATCGGGATGCCGAGGTCCAATATGTGGTTGCGGTGAATGGCATGGATTCAGGTTCTAGAAGGAATTCAATTGCTCTAGCAAGTGCCTCTGGCAATAACTTGGATGAATTAGTAAATCTAAATCTTGAAAGAGAAGCCGGTAGATTAGCTGGGGCTACGACTGATCCTTTCAGAGTAGATGCACCTACGTCCAGTGTTCAGTCTTCTCAAGTGGTGCCGACAAACTCAGCTAGCAATTATGAGTCTAATTCACACTCTTACCAGCGGCAGAGAGTTAATCATGGAGAAGCTAGCCAACATGTTTTATCTGCTCCTCAACATGCTGAGAGTTTCTCGGATTTGGAAGGAAAGGGAACTATTTCCTCATCTGTCCAGTTCTTACCTGGCCAAGGATCTACTTCTTCTAATTTTGTGCCACATGTGGATAATGTAAATGCAATTCCTCCCACTGTAAATCCAGTAGCAACGGGAGGTTTGAATGAAGAGCATTTAGTCAGTGGCCAGCGCGCACAGGATATAGAAGCACCTGTGAGGGACACCAAACTGAAAAGAGACAGCTCAGGGAAGAAAACAAATGGACCCGATAAAGTTCAGTCCCTAGAGAAGGAAACTAAATTTGAGGAATTGAAAATGAAGAGAGAGGGCTCTATGCAGAAGATAGACGAGACTCAGATTGAGAACATTGTTTCCTCTAAACCCAGTGAGGGCCCTGTCACAGGATACACCCACCGGGAAGACGCGTCTGGTGCTAAACTGGCCCCTGAGCTAAAGAGTCCCTTGCCCAAGGCAGTAAGTAAGAGGCCTCAGGAAACTGTACAGAGCTCAATTGACCCTGAAGATGCAAGGGAAGGGAAGAAGAATCATGAGGATGACCCCTTCTATGCATCGGGTGGAGCATTCATGGGTAATGGGGGATCTGAGGCAGATCCAACTGAGCTGGGCTACATAGAGCCACCTTCAATGCCCCAGCGAGTATTTCATTCTGAACGAATCCCAAGGGAGCAGGCAGAGTTGAGCCGTTTGTCAAAATCTGATGATTCTTTTGGATCTCAGTTTCTGATTACTCAAGCGCGGTCTGATTACTCACAGTCAACCGCAGAGGCAATTGAGAAGCTGCATGATGCAGACATGGCTTCTCAGGCTGAGCACTTTAAGCAACTTCCAAGGCATGTAGAATCTGCTTCTTCAGACAATTTCAATATGGACAGGCATATGGCTGAAGAGGTGCTTGAACCAATGCCGCGGAAAACTGAATCAAGACCTCTAAATTCTGCAGATGACCACAGAATGACCCAGGACAAAGAGAAGTACAAGGAAATGATTGTCGGGGCTAAAGATGCAGCTGGTCCTCAACATCAAACATCAGGTCGAGTAATTCCTGGTTTGCATGCTGACAATTCATCCTTGAGGCCATCTGAATATCTCTGGGATGAAGTAACACCAAACAAGACCAGTGGAAAAACAACAAAGGCTCATGCACAGCCTTTGACACAGACTGTCGAGCCTTCAGTTAGCGTTAGCAACCCAGAGCATGGTGATATATTAATCGATATTAATGACCGTTTTCCTCGAGATTTCCTGTCTGATTTATTCTCAGTGGCAAGGCGTTCTGAGAATCTCTCTGATGTTAATCCTCTGCATAGTGATGGAGCAGGGTTGAGTTTGAACATGCAAAATCATGAGCCGAAGCATTGGTCTTACTTTCGAAACTTGGCTCAAGACGAGTTCGTTAGGAAGGACGTTTCTCTTATGGACCAGGATCACATTGGCTTCTCAGCTCCACTTGGAGAAAGCGAAGATAGAGCTCCCATTGACTACAGC